>JAUTXW010004642.1:62500-662500 GCA_030620095.1 Kuschelorhynchus macadamiae | reverse complement strand
TAATACATATAAAATAATATAAAAAGTATTGATATACATTGTAAGTATTTTTCAATTAAAATTCAATAAAAATGAGATTAAAAATCATGTGGTAGGAATAAAAGATTTTCCCATTATATCTAGACATAAAATACTTTTTGTTTTACATGTTTTTGGTTGCTGGTCTAGATATAATGGGAAAATCTTTTATTCCTACCACATGATTTTTAATCTCATTTTTATTGAATTTTAATTGAAAAATACTTACAATGTATATCAATACTTATTATTTTGTTCGGTATTGTATATTTTTTTTTATATTATTTTATATGTATTAGTCATTGTTTGTATCATGTTATAATCTCTGTGTAACCAACCCCAAAGCATCAATTTACCCGTACATTGTCATAAGAGTCAAGGCTCTTAAATTTGAATGGGATCGTAAAAAAAGTATAACATCTATTTATTTTGCAAATATTTTGAAATTACCATCTGCTCAGTTCCTCGACAACACGCAGTGCGCGAGTATTTACAACAGTTTATGTCTCATTCAAGTACGTAAAAACAAAGTTTATTTATTATTGTACAATGAAGGTAAAAATATGGGTGCATGGGTGCTAAAAGGTTTCAGGTAGGAGTATTATTTGTTTTCTATAATTTTGATTTTTAAATGTGCTTTGTGTCTTTTAGTGCTTGATAAAGTAGAAATACATCTACGAAACGTTGCACAGAATATAATTGTGTCTTTTAAACCCCTCCCGAACCCACGAACCTCTTGAAGTTAATTTAAAATGGGAGACGAAGTTCACGTCAGGTCAAATATAAGAAAGCTTCCATGTCTCTGGAAAAACTCCGGAAGTTAGGGATTTGTTGAAAATGTAAAATAGGGGGAGATTTAAGGTGTTAGAACAAAATTTTAGTACTCTGTTAGGAACACCATCAGGACCTGCAGACTTGTTGATGTCCACTTGTGTTAAAGTTTTCTCAATATCAGTTGGGTCTATAGCAATGTGAGAAACATTTTCAAATCGATCAAAAAATGTACTGACATTAGAATTTCTCTGGGGATTATAAACATAGCAAAAATATTTACCAAAAAGGTTAGCTATGTCAATACCATTAGATGATTTTTCAGTGGCTAGAAACATTTCCTTAGGAATAGTACCCTGATTAGACTAGGAATGAACGATTACCAGTGAGGTAAAAGTAATTTTAAGCTCATTAACGCTGCTGGTAACAACATTCAGATTTAATTTCAGATCATCAAAGTTTGCTACAAGTTTGTCTTGAAGAGATGAATTCACATCATCAAGCTTAATTGTGAGTTTACTGTAGAGTGTAGCACACACATTACTAGTTACATCCTTGATAAGAGATTTCAATCCACGTTGACGTTATTTGCACAGTCACTGCATGCATAAAGCATAACTCTGGATTTCATTAGTGTTACTTGAGCCTCTGAGGTTGAGAACTTGGAGCATACCAAGCAATTCCAGACACCGCAGAAGTCACAAACTATCTTATATTCCACCTGTTTATCCGTCAAACCACCGACATTTTGCTGCATCGACTAGATGAAATGGGCTATACAAAAATTCAAGCCACAAAACTGATGTGAGTAGATGAAACGCACTATATAAACTCTTATCAGCGGAATTCCGACAAACCTTAAGGAAAATACTGATATAGAACCGTCGAAAAGCTGACTAAGAACACGCCATCTGCAATTCAACAAATTTTTACGATTTAAAAGCGACAATTACGGCTTAAAATAACGATTATATCCGGAGCTGAATTATAAAGTGTTTGTGTTTGCCTTAATCACAGACATACTAAGTGTATAACATGTCATAAAATGTATCATTTTACATAGACAAATTAAAATGACATATTCTTTAAAAAAATATTCATATAACTATCTTAGACTAAGACAAAATATTAAAATGTATCTTAATTTAATATCACAGTACAAAATACAAAAATTGCAGACATATAACAGTGCAGTAGCACTTAATTAAATTTTCATTCAGGAAATGTTGAAGAGTGTAATAAGGATGAGAGTGAAGAAAAGCTTTTAATTTACATTTTGTTTTGTAAATGGATGTGAACAAGCAAATGAAAAGAAAACACTAATTAAACTTTTCCAGTAATTATCTAAAATAATGTTTTTTCTGAAGTACTTTTATTTTTTGCAAAATGCATAAGAAACAGCT
Source organism: Kuschelorhynchus macadamiae (assembly GCA_030620095.1). Classification (NCBI taxonomy): domain Eukaryota; kingdom Metazoa; phylum Arthropoda; class Insecta; order Coleoptera; family Curculionidae; genus Kuschelorhynchus; species Kuschelorhynchus macadamiae. Next base: position 660,308 of record JAUTXW010004642.1, on the reverse strand, counting down.
CCATACCCTCAAACGTTTACTTTTACCAAGGCGTTTGACTCCAACAACCAAAAACATTTTCTAAATAAGCTTACAAGAGCCTGTACTGAACTGGGTTGAAAACTACTATACTATCAGATCGCTCTCAGTGAGTGAAGTTCTCAAATATGGCGAATTCTGTTTTTTTTTCTGACGGGTAAATGTCAGATTTAATATACCACAGCATAGTATATTGCGTCCCATGCTTTTTCTGTTATATATAATTGATCTCCTAAATTACAAATGACAGTTTCATTACTTTCTTTGTGAATGATCTATCATTATTCAGGTTATTAATATATGGCATAAAGGCTGTAAAAAATGTCCCTGCAACATTTAATTAGATATCCAGGTATGCCATAAGGCCCTATTGCCCTGTTTTCTTTTAATTTACTTATTTCAGAGTATCAACAGCAAGAAAAATGACAATTACATATACTTATACTGGACAGCTAACACAATAAATATAATAAATACACTATACAACTTTACATACTAACAACAACGGTTATAGTCCTAAAAATACATATACAATAATACTAACTTACAGGTTGAGATTGAAAAAATGTATCTGTTATTTTGTTATTAAATTGCTTCGGCGAAATATTGTCATCATTAGTATATTTATTAAGCAGTAAGCACATTCTGTACATAGGTAAGGCCTTAAAACTATTAATACGGAGAAAGTCTAAGTAAAATGTGTTTCTTGATCTAGGGTTTCCTGCATTAAAAGAAAATTTGATTTCTGATAGAATTTCTGGACAATCTACCTGATTCCTAATAATTTTGAAAAGAAAAACAATGCAACAACACAGTTAAACATTTGAAGTAAAGTCTAATTACTGGCCGACAAGATTTTTCTAACACAGGCCAGCTCATTATTTTCACAATGGAAATAACCTCCCAATAATAAAAAAAATATTCGGAAAGCCCTATACCTACCATTTTTTAATAGCCTTATTAGAACCTTTTATATTGGCAGGTAAACAATTTTATTGTGGGGCGGCTAAAATGAATCCATTTTACAACGGAAAAATTACCTAAACTGGGTTGTTTACGAGATTAGTCATAAAATAAACGTTAAACATCACTCTTCTGTTGAGTTTCGAATTGAGTGGTTCTCTGTGTATCGATAAGCAAGTGTATGTGAAGACGAGAATGTCGAGTCAAACGCGCCGAAGTTGTAAAATTTCTCTTGACAAATTTTGTTATATTTGTGAAGAATTTCTGGTGAAATCACAAGCCAGGCTATTTTCCGAAAATTTAAAAAAGACTACTTTAAATATTTTGGTGTGTTAATTGGAGATCAAGATAAGCGGTGGGCTCCCCATGTGTGCTGTGTTAGTTGTAGTGTATCATTGGTGCAGTGGATAAAAGGAAAGAGAAAAAGTATGCATTTTGCAGTTCCAGTGGTATGGCGAGAACCCACCAATCATTCTGACGATTGTTATTTTTGCCTGACAAAGACTGAAGGTTATTCCAAAAAGGGAAAGCACAATATAGAATATCCAAATTTGCAATCTGCCATACGACCTGTTCCTCGTAATGCAAATTTGCCAGTGCCGATTGCGCCTTTAAATTGGCAAGCTATTGATTTGGGAGATAATGGAGATAACGCATCATCAGGCAGTTCAGAAGAACAGTGAACCGATCCCACATTTACCACAGGTCCCAGTTCCGGCGAGCCACATTTGATTGCTCAAAGTGAATTAAATGATTTAGTACTTGATTTGGGGTTATCCAAGCAACAGTTAGAACTTCTGGGTTCCCATCTTAAGGAATGGAACCTATTGGCCAAAGAAACAAAAATTACGAATTTCAGAAAAAGAAAGGCTATGTTTTCTGAATTCTACAGTATTGAAAATTCGTTGTTCGCATGTACTGACATAGACAGTTTAATGCAGGAACTTGATATTGAACATTCTCCCCGTGAGTGGCGCTTATTCATAGGCTCATCCAAATATAGCTTAAAAGCTGTGTTATCGCATAACGGAAATTTAAAACCCTCTATACCAGTTGCCCATTCAGTTGCAATGAAAGAATATTATGAAAATGTGCGCACGATTTTGGATAAAATAAACTACAATAGGTATAAATGACAGATATGTGGTGACTTAAAAGTTATAGCGATTTTAGTGGGACTTCAGGGGGATTTACAAAATATTGCTGTTTTCTTTGTTTATGGGACGCTTGTGCAATAAATCAGCATTATGTAATATAAATTTGGCCAGAAAAAAGCGAATTTCAACTGGGATCTCAAAATGTTAAATTTATACCTCTTGTTCATCCCAAAAATGTCTTTTTGCCTCCTCTTCACATTAAACTTGGGCTGATGAAAAACTTTGTGAAGGCTTTGAATAAAGATGGTGATGGATTTTAAATACCTAAGACAAGTCTTTCCCCAGTTAAGTGATGCCAAATTAAAAGAAGGCAATTTTATGGAAAAGCTTACCAAATATGACAATTAACAGTCAGAAAAAAGAGGATAAACTAATACAATTAAATAGTAACATTTAAAAATTTCCTATACAAAAAAGTCATTGACCTTATATGGCTCTAGATTACATAAATACTTGAAAAGACTCTTTCCAAAGTTTTTGCTATTCTTGGCATTTGTTATGTGAATTCATTTGTTATATATACAAAGCTCAGTAAGTGTCAAACTGTGTGTGCAATTTGTTTCAAGTCCTTGCCTTCATATTTTTTAAGTAATACTGAAAAGACCCCTGCAGGATGATCTAAAATTTAACTCTAACATTATACGCAATGCCTGTTTCTGTATTCTAAACACTCTTTCTGCCCCTGATGTGCCACCTCAAAAAAGAATGCTGTAGCGTATAATCGACAAGATATTCGCATGGTATACAGTGTTTGATACGTTTAGGTTAAGATTTCTTGATATTATTCGTAAAGAATAGCATGCACTAGAGAGTCTAGCACATAAACAATCTATCTGGACATCAAACTTAAGTGTGGAGTCCAGTGTAATTCCTAGCATATTGCTATTTTCTCCAATCTCAAGATTTGTACCATCTATGTCAATTGAGCTTGGAACAAGTAGTTTTCTTTGAGATGTTTTAAAAATTACACATTTTGTTTTTTCAGCTTTACTTGTCTAAAATTATCATCCATTAAATCCATCAGTAATGGCATTGACCTATCTTTCAGAAGCAAGTTAGTATCATCTGCATAATTAAACAAAATATTTGTAAATTCATGGTTTGTTGTTGGAAGACCGTTCAGGAAAAACACAAAAAACAGTGGTCCTAGGATACTGCCCTGGGGTACTCCAAGACTGATATTCTCAAACTTTGAGGAAACAATGCTATTATTCTCCTCCCTGAGAATGAATCTTTGCCTCCTATTACTCAAATATGATTTAACCCAGGACAGCACATTTCCCCTTATACCATACCGGGAAAGTTTATCCAAGAGAAGACCATGATTAAGGCAATCAAAGGCCTTTGAGAGGTCAAGGAATAGACCGGCTGCTACCTCTCCCTCCTCTAGAGCTCCATATATCGCTGTCAAAAAATCATATACAGCAGTTTTAGTTGTCTTATTTTTCAAGAATCCATGTTGAAAATCAGCGAACAAGTTCATACTGGAAAAAAAGCTATAGATGCGGTTGTAAAAGGCTTTTTCGAAAAATTTTGAGAAGGATGATTGGAGGCTTATTGCCCTGTAATTAGAAAGAATTTCATGGTCACCTTTTTTATAAAGAGGCAAGACAAGGACCTCTTTTAGTTTATCTGGATAAATTCCAGTTCAAAAAGAGCAATTCAGTATGTCACATAAGGGCTCAGCTATTGCTTCAATGCACTTTTTAACAATGAAAACAGGCACCTCATCAGATCCTGAACTTTTTTTTATTCTTAATGCTTTTGGATATATCTCTGTAACAGTAACGTCAGACAAGTACATTGAGGTTTTCATACAAGGGAAATTGAGTGTACGTGGTGTGCTCAAATTAAAATCTCCTTTTTTTATTATTAACTCTGCGCTGTTGATAAACAGATCATTACAAATACAAATACGTTTATTTCTATAAAAATCACATGACATGACATCAGAAAAGTCAAACCAAAGTAAATATATAAGTACATAAGGGAACATTAATAATGTAAATAAAGACGAAACTGTCAATATAGTACAAACCAGAACATTAAAATAAAACACTAATAACAAAACAAACAATAATATTAATAATAAATATATGCATATATGGATTATTTTAACTGAAAAACTCGTTTAAATTGTAGCACACACTGTTGAGTAAGAGGTTTTTCAAATTTTTTTCGAAAAGTCGTCACATTTCTTATTGCTTTTATGTCCGTTGGTAGGTTATTGTATATCTTTACACAAGCATAATGTGGAGATTTTTCATAGTGGGAAGTTCTATGTTTTGGGATCAGAAGAGATGAGGCATTTCGTGTTGGGTAATCATGAACATTGTCATTTTTTATAAATTTCTTCTTGTTCTTAACTACATATAATGCACATTTCAGTATATATATTGAGGTAACAGTTAGGATCTTGAATTTCTTAAAGGACTCTTTGCAGGTCTCTAGAGGCCCCAGTCCAAACATCAAACGCACAATTCTTTTTTGGGATACAAAAACTCTGTTAATGTTTGTGCTCTGTCCCCACAAAAGTATGTTATATGACAAGTAGTGGTAAGTCATTGCATAGTATATAGTAAGTAGTGTTTCCGTTGGGACTGTTTGTTTCATTTTTAATAGAGCATAGTATGCCTTGCTGAGCCCAGAGCAAACATGGTTTATTTGGTGATCCCAGTTGGTTTTTTCATCAACGTATGTACCCAGAAATTTTGTCCATTTAGCAGCTCCCTCAATGTTGGCGCTTTCATTGTTTTTGTAGAAATGAATTTTCACTGTTTTTTCCTTATTAAGTATGAGCCGGTTTTTTGTACACCATTGGTTCATTTTATCACATATTGTGGAAATGTCTTGTAAAAGTGAATCTTCATTTTTAGCTGATATCCCCACAGACGTATCATCAGCAAACTTAATTGTTTTTCCTGGAAGTGACAAATCATTAATGAAAAGGAGAAATACTAAAGGTGCCAAGATCGAACCCTGAGCCGCTCCTATACCGATATTATGCTGGTCAGAATTGCATCCATTCACGCTCACCACAAGCTTTCTATTTTCTAGGAAACTAATCACAAGTGACAATGCTGTTCCCCTTATTCCTAGGTTGTATAGTTTTTCCTGAACAAAATCTAGGTTAAGTGTGTCAAATGCTCGTGACAGATCAAAGAACACTGCTGCGACTATTTTTCCTGAATCCAGTTCTTCATGAATAAAATCAATCAGTTCAACTGCAGCTGTTTCAGTAGACCTTTCTATTCTGAATCCATGTTGGTTGTCATTTATTAGCTTGTACTTGTTTAGGAAACTTATAAGTCTGTTGTAAATGACCTTTTCAAATACTTTGGAAAAAATGCTCAAAATAGATACGGGTCTATAATTTTCTAAGTCGCGTTTGTCTCCTTTTTTAAATATTGGTACTACTTTAGCTATTTTCAAGATTGATGGGAAAGTTCCGGTGTTCATTGCTGTGTTTATTAATATCTTAATTGGTTTAGCTATTTCATCTGCCACGGCTTTAATTACCTTAGTAGGGATTTCATCTATGCCGACTGATTTTTTGTTTTTTAAGTCTCTAATAATACATAAAACTTCTTTTTCTGATGCAGCTTCAAGAAAAATTGAGTTCGGGTGGAGATCACAAGTGGTAGGTGATGCCGCATTGTTCTGACCAAAATGATCCTTAATTTTTGTTTCGGCCACAGTGGAAAAGAATAGGCCAAACTCATCAGCAACTCTTCGTCTGTCAGTGATCAGTTCATCTTTGATTTTCAGTTCTATAAGAGGAGCCTGCTTCTTTCTTCCCATTTCTTCATTTATGATGGCCCATATTTGTTTTGGGCGATTATTTGCATTCTCGATTTTGTCTTGGTTGAATTTTATTTTGGCCTCTTTGATAGCTTTCCTGTATTGTTTTTTCTTTCTTTGTACTCATTTAGAAGATTTTGATCTTTTGTTTGTCTTGCAAGTATGTATAGGTCATGTAGACTGTCTTTTGTTCTCTTTAATTCGCCTTGTACCAGGAGTTTGGCTTATTTGTTTCTTTTATTTGTCTCATTGGACAGGTTTGTTTGTAATGCCAGGTAAAATCTTGCAGGAAGCCCTCTAGAGCAATATTTATGTCCGAAGAACAAACACTGTTCCATGTTTGTTGTTGTAATTTACATTTCAGATCTGCTAAGTTCTTTTCCTTTATTGTTCTTTGCTGCTTTCTTTCTAAGGTCATGTTTTCCTTTGTTGGTATCTTATTCATTGTTATTTTTAGTTCTTGCAGGAGATGATCTGATAGATGCGGTCGTTTAATGATGCACTCAATAAAACCTTCACTCATATTCGTTACCATGTAGTCAATAGCTGATTCCGATGTTCCAATTGTTGTAGTAAAGATCCTAGTTGGGCCATTGCAATAGTTTTTAAGGTTGAAAGACTCAAAAATATCCTTCAGTTGACAATATTTGCGGTCGTTATCCTTTAAACTATCCACATTTAAATCGCCAGTCAAAATTAGATTTGGGCATATACATATACAGAATAAAAGCAGCTCTGATATTTGGTGGAAGAATAGATCGATGTCCCCAGTTGGTGGTCTGTATATTGTCATGATTATGATTCTCATATTGTTCGACTTTAGTTCAATCCCACAACACTCAATATGCATTTCCCTTGAAAAGTCACATATCTTCTCCATTGGTCTGGCTACTATATCTTCGTTTGTGTAGATAGCGCATCCTCCGTGAATGTGTTGACTTCTGCAGAAAGATGATCGAAGGTTGTACTGCTTAATATACATGCTAGACACTGCTTCATTAGAAATCCAGGTTTCTGTTATGCATAGTACATTGGTTCTTGTTTCTTGACACAATATTTCTAGTTCATTTAATTTGTTTGCTATGTTTTGGATGTTGATGTGACTGATATGGAGAACGTTGTTTGGTGCTTCTATATCTCCAGCTCCATCTGTGATAGTCGCGGGTATAAAAAATTGTATGGTTGAGGAATATTTGCAGGTACGGATCTGTTTTTGGTGGTATTATCTGCTGGAGGGGGCGTGGTTTTAGTTTGGTATTCCTTACTGTACTGCGAACATGTATCGGTCACTATTTCGTCGTTTCTTCCAGTTTCATTTAAATTTAAATTTTCATTAGAACCCTGGAGGTCTTCTGTTGATGTTGAGATGGTTTTAGTTCTAACCAAATGCTGGTAAATAAAGTTCAGCATGACATACTTGGCTTTGTTCGAAAGTTCACCATTTACTGTTACTTGGTCTTCTTGTATTAATTTGTTGCAGTCTATGAAATGTACATTGGTGGTTTTCAATGAGCTTACGATGTTCTGTACATGTTTGTTTTGTTGCTCTATAAGTTTGTTTAAAGCTAGTCTATTTTGTATAAATGGTGATCCTATTATAACTAGGTTAGTGTTTTTTCCCGTAGAAATCAGTTCATTTATGTCGTTGTTTCTTATTGGTTTTCCTACTCTTGCGTTTTCTGAGGTGGTAAATATAACTGCGAAATCACTGTTGTTGAGTTTCTGAATAATTTTTTTGTTGTCGGGAGATATTATATCTTGATAGAGATTGTTATTGCTATATTGGCAGTTTGTGTCAAATGTACCCTTTGAAATTTGCTTAAATATTTTTCCATTATTATATGAAGTACTTCCGCCAAGTAGCAGTGCTTGCGGTTTTGTGATTCTTGCTTTTTGATTTTCTTGCGCGACTTTGGTCGATTCAGCATCATCTTGGTTTCCAGCCGTACCCAAACTCCGCCTTTGCTGACTAGTTTCATTTCTTAGATGCTGTATTGATTTATTTGTTTCTTGCATTTTTTGTCTTTCTTTCAGGACATCCTTTTCAATTTTTGTGTATTCTTCTTTCAGTGTTTCAATTTGTTCTATTTGTTTTCGGCATGTTTCTTTTAGTTCTTTAATTGTGTTTTCTTTTATCGCTGCTTGCTCTTCTAGGCCACATATCACCTCCTTGTGTTCGTCAATTATGTTTTTATTGTCCTTAGATATTTGTTCTTCCTTTCTTGCTGCTGTGGTGGTTAGCCGGTATAATTTCTCTTCACATTCACATATTTTTGCCTGTTGCTGCAGGTTTTCATCTTGTAGTTCATTCATTTTCGTTAGTTTTTTGGTCATAACATCCATTTTCTTTCTTATATCGTCATTGCTTTACCAAATTTTGCATTCTTTCCCTTGTTTTAGTTTCTTCTGTTAGTTTATTTTTCAATTGGTCAGATTGCCGTTTGTAGTCCTTTAGTTGTTCTTCATGGTTCTTATTTGAGACTGACATTTCTAAGTTTTTCTTTTCCATTAGGCTTCTAGTATCTTCTACTTCTTTCTTCAACCTTTTTATGGTATCTTTGAAGTCATTCAGTTCTTCTTCAGTCATTCTTTCTTATAAATTTTCTCTTGTTCCTCTGCCTCGTTTTCAAATGCCATTGAATTTCTCTTTGATCTTTTAAGGTGTTCTGCTAACTCATATATTTCATGCTGCTGCTTTAAAATAATCTCCCGAAGTTCAAATAGTTCTGTTGATTCATTTTCTTCTAAGTTGTTTGCAGCGTTTTCGCATCGATTACTGCAGTAGATCTTATTTTCCTTTATGACCGAGATTTCTTTTCTATCAGTGCAACTTCTGTGTAAAATAGTTTGGCATGCTACACAGTAATAGCATGACATCTCTTTCTTGCAGCATTTAAATTTTCCCAATGACAGCTTTTCATTCATCTTTATTTAGATCCAAATTATTATAGTTTATACAGAAGACGTAAGCAGTGTGTGTATTTATCTAGAATCTTAAATGTGTTACCCTTACCTAGAAAGCAGCCCCTTACTCAATTCAGAAATCTGCTTTCCAGGAGAAAAGTTTTTCGATTTTTTCAGAAATAGAAAATATGTTTTTCCTGAGTTTTGACATTTATATTTAATACTTTGCCTAATTAATTTCCGATTGTCATGTCTTGACTGTTAAAACCTATAGTGTAGGGTCTCCCTTATTCTGCCGGTCAAAGTCCAAGTTTGTGGATTTTTAAATGACATTGTCTTCAAAAAGGTTATACATGTTTGGATTGATTTTTCTTAAGTTCTTGTGAATTTTTATTTACTGAAAATTTGTTTGATATATAAGATGAGTCACAGTGATGTTTATCCTATTTTTATTTGTTTCTAGCACAATAAATTCACTTGTAGTAACAAGACAACAAATCATAAACACGCGTTTTATATAAAGGCGACCACATTGCTTGAAAAACTTTAAAAATTTAAACTTGTTTGCATTAATTTGAAAGTCACCTGATGGGACACTGTTCTTACATGCCTTATTCCCTGTAAGCTCATTCACAACATGGCAGGTCGCACGACCCTTATTTTGTGCTTCGTTAACTTTTTTATTATAATGGATATTCTTTCCAGACTGTAAGAGTTTGGCATATTTTGTCTTTAACTCCGTATAGATATCTCTAGCTTCTTCATAGTGTCTAGAGAGAATAAACAGGGTTAAGAATTTTCTGAAATCATTTTTTCTATAGATATTAAGTATCGTAATAATTCGATATAGTTCTACAACTCTAACAAGAAAACCCTATGTGCTACAACTTTCTATTTGTCATTTTCGTATTTGGATAGGTCCATTCTATTAGATTATGCTATTTTTTGTTGGCCAGTGTAATGGAGCTTTGCTTCAAATGTTTAGCTATTAATTCATGGAAAATAGGGGAATCAAAACATGCACCCCCTTATTTACTAAAAAGGTTGGAGAGTTGGTCCAGGTCTAGATGCCATAGTAGTTAAAACTCTTAGTTCGCCAGTTGTGTTTCACATTGGTTACTGTCATTTTTGTAATTTAACCTTTAGAAAAATTATTTGTTCAATTGTTGAAAATGTCATCTTCAACCTATAAATGTCAAGTTAGACCTGATCTAAATTTAAACCTTTTTGGTGAATACGGGTGGCATTGTTTCTTGTTTTCAAAATTATTATGAATCAGGTAGGTTGTCCAGAAATTCAAAATCAGAAATTAAATTTTCTTTTAATGCAGAAAGCAACAGATTAAGAAACACATTTTACTTACTATCCCCATATTAATAGTTTTAAGGCCTCATTTATATATACAGAATATGCTCACTGATAATTAGGCGAATGATATTGACATTAACAATATTTTACTCAAGCAATTCAAGAAGAAAATAATATACATTTTTCAATTCAACCTGTAATTGTATTATCATGGTTGCATATGTATTTTTAGGAATATATAACTATTTGTTAGTATAAAAACTTGTATAGTGTATTTAATATAATATAATTAATGTGTTAGCGTTAAGTCAATCTATTCTTGCGTGAAAAAACCTTTTGTGTTTATCTGTAACAGTGCTGCTAAGACATAGGGTTAAACACTTTTATAAGTTATAATTACCTGGGGATATAGACATAAAATAGATTTCGGGAAAATGTACCATGTAGCCAAATGTACTCTATTTACAAACTTGTGAGGTAAGAGGCATTTTAAATGGATGAAAAATAAAGTTCAAGTTTGAAAGAAAGAAGACTTTCACTACTTACAAAATCATCATGATGATTCTCAACTGACTTGGGGGTGTGCGGCTCTTTATGAACAGGTTTGGATGGTTTTTCCGGTTCTGGCTGTGGTTCATCCTCAGGATCCGAATCTTGTTCTTTTTTTATTTGAGCCATGGCGGCGATATAGTTTTTCGGCTTCCGCTGTCTCACCTTTTCTCCGGACTTGTTCACTTTGTCGCCAGACTTAATTACAGGCGAAGGGGGAGGAGGCTTGAACGTCTGATCCATTATTTCTATCCTCTTTTGATTGACAATCTAATAAAGCAAGTTAACTGTATTGCACAAATACAGACAACATATTAAATTAATTATTTTAATTAAATTAAAAAAATATTATTTTTTAATTTAATTAGTTAAGAATTTTTTTTTGTTTTCGACTGGCTACATAAAAACTGTTTCAAAACTTTTATCTTGCAATACTGAGACATTACACGTAAAATATGATTTGCAAAAATTATAGCTAGACAGAAACTTCACAACTTAACCCTTCTAAATGCTATTATATTTAAACTACACCAACATCGAACCTCTCCATTATTATTCGAAATTATTCACAATTCTATTAAAGTAAAAAGTAAGCATCAACAACAACAGGCGATAAAGTGTTCCACCTAATATTATAGTTTTAACAGGGGTAAAGTTGTTACTAAATTTTGATTTTTGCCTAGGATGAGTATTGTGGTGTACTTTTAGTGTTGAGACAAATAATTTTCGTTTGGAGTGCATTGTTTCTCAAGTAAATCCATTCAAAGAAGAAACAATAGTGAAAATAAAGAGAATTACATTCCTTCTATTGTTGTTTTACCAAACTACTGATAAGCGCCAGCAGTATTATACTAATAAAAGGGTTTATTCTTAAATTTCCTGTAGTCCAGTAAAATAAGATTTAAATGGTTTGCAATATTATTGCATTGGCCGGTCACTTATAGTCCAGTCAAATAAGGATAATACAGTGCAATATTGAATCCTGTTCTATAGTCCAGTCAAATAAGGATTAAACGTTTGGCAATATTTGGCATAATGACTGAAAACGACCAATGTCTGCACTGTAAGAAACCAGTTGCAGCGAGTGTAGAATGCCTAAAATGTGGGGGATTTTTTTCATCCCGCCTGCATGGCCCCAAGCTAACGAAGCTAAAAATCGCCAGTGTCGCCATGTCGACACCAAAAATTTGGTTAAAGAAGTAGAGGCGCAAAATAAAACGATTCAAAAATTGCTCACAAAAATTAACACTTTGGAGCAAAATATCATAAAACAAAATGAAAACTTTGAAAAAAATTTGACACTACAATTTCTGAGTTAAATAAAAGTGTTCATAAATTGGAAAATGAACTCCAGTCACTAAGAAACAAGGACAAGTATTCTGAGCTTCTACCACAAAATGAACACTCAGGTTTAGCTTTAAACAAAGATTTTTTGTAAACGGTTTCAGATGAGCTAAAAAACCAATCTGAAGTGATTGGTCCCCGACTTGATCGTATTGTTGAGGCAATAAAAGACACGAACAAGGAGCTAGTTCAGTTCTTCATAAATAATGCATCACAGCACCGTCAAGAACCTACTGTTATAAACAAAGAAATGGGCAGCGATGTTTGTAATGTTAATGATCGATCGAGTAAGAGTACCAAAGTTATATCAGCATTCAAATCTGCAGAACATTTCCCTCCTTTATCCACCCAATCGAATAACCCAGTAAAGGGTACAGATAGTAATCCCTCTATAACATCTGCAGCAGCGGAAAATGGTTCTACATAGGTAACTTATCCCCAGAATGCAGTGAAGATCTGGTGAGAACACATTTAGAAGGCAAAAAAATCTCTATTCTGAGCTGTGAAAAACTGAGCGGTCGCGACGATCATAGTTCTTCATTTAAAATTTCAGTTGATTCACAGCTCGTAAGTGCAGTGTTAAATTGTGAAGTTTGGCCTGTGGATGTGGTCGTGAAACCATTTGTTTTTCGAAATACAGGGCCCAGGTATACAGCTGGCCGCTTCTCGGATTTTCGGAGAGGTTAAGTAAATATAGAACCTAATAATGTAAATAAATGTATAAATATTGTTTACCAGAATGTTATAGGGTTGAATACAAAATTGACTCTAGGCTGGATTACATCATACTATGACTTAGTAATATTCAGAGAGTTGTAATGGAGAAAAATGGCGAAAAACATTTTTGTGAGCAGGGACACACATCTATGGGGATTCCTCAGGAAAGTGTAATGGGGCCCTTGCTCTTTATTTTTTATGTGAATAACCTGGCAACAAAAATACTAAATCTAAATTCCCATCTTGTCAACTTTGCTGACGACACAAACATCCTTGTCATTAGTTCCACATTGTCGGAGCTTCTCAATCTGTCTAGTCAACAACTGAACAAGGCCCATGAGTGGTTTTCAACAAACAGATTAGTAGTGAACGAAGACAAGACAAACTTCCTGTGCTTCAGATCCAAGCGTAAAAATGGGGACATACCAGATGCCATAGATATCGGACTTTAGAAGAAAATGAAGATCTGGCCAAGAGTGCAAAATTCTTGGGCATTATATATTTAATCAAACAGTGGATCCAAATCTTGACTGGGTATAAATGAAGCAGGTTTCAGTGTTTGTGAAAAAGCTATATACTCAGCTTGCTATTCTGTGTGTTCTAAGAGTAATGTCCAAATATCTAGATCGTAACAACTTGAGAGAAATTGTGTATTTTGCACACATCCATTCTGTGCTATTAGGTTTGGTGTTAAAAGTGTTCTGGGGGAAGTGTGGATGCTCAGCGTGCTTTTGTAGTGCAAAAAAGAGCCATATGAGTCATCTTATCTCTTAAATGGATGGAGTCATGCAGAGGAAAGTTCAAGGCATTACAAATTCTGACTCTTCCAGGATTATACATATATGAGTGTTTGGTCTTCCTGTTTTTTTCACGTAGAATAGGGCGTACAAGTTCTCTGAACTTTTTTGAAATTGGCATCAATTTAACACCAGGTATGTTGGCCTTAACATTCCAATTCACAAACTAAAAAAATGCTACTGAAAACGGGTCCCGCATACGCATGTAATAAGTTGCCAAACCATTTAAAAGTAGAAACTCAACTGAACATATATAAAAAAGCTGTTAAATATTTTACTGGAGCAAGAACCATACAGTGTAAATGAATTCTTAGAGTCAAATTTCTAGTCTGTCTCAGAAAGTGTTATTGCTGTTGTAAGATTTATTTTATTTATTTTATTCTATGTATTTTAGCTGGTTCAAATTTAGTTTTTAGAGTATAAAGGAACCATATTTTTTGTACTGAAATTCCTAGAGTGTGATTTTTAATCTGTTGTCGTGAATTGTTAGTATTGTTTTAAGATTAATTTCATTTTGTTTTGTGTGTAATTTTGACGCCACTTTGCCAGAGATTGATTGATTGATTGACTGAATTTTATAACAATGTTTTAAAATCTACATCTGATAAGTATGACTTAGTAATATTAAGTGAGACTTGGCTACATGATTATGTTAGAGATAGTGAAGTGTTTCCAGATATTTTTAATGTGTTTGGAAAAGATAGAAATTACACCTTAAATGGAAAGACTAGAGGTGGAGGGCTATTAATAGCTACAAAAAGTGATTTTAAGGTTAACGAAATTGATCTAAATTGTCAAGATGAAAATATTGATGTTTTATGTGTAAAACTAGACATAAGTGTTTGATATAAGTATTTATACATATTAGCGGTATATGCTGCATTCCTGTGTTTTACTTGAAACACTTTATCATACGAAAAACTGTTTGATTTCATTGAGGAACAACATTACCTTTATAATTATGATTTTGTAATAATTGGAGATTTTAATATAACTAACATTAACCAAAATAAACTTTTTTTCAAAATCTATCCTGATTTTTAAATTTCTATTATACCAAACAGATTAATCACATTGTAAATTCCTTTTTCAAATCGCTTACTGAATATTGTAATAACCAAATTAGGCTGCAGGGGCTAAAACGAGAGAAATGATTTCAGTTTTAAAAGTTATTGAAGATAAACAAAAATCTTTTTTCCCCACACTCAATATTTCCATAACTACATCTACTTTAAAAGAAAATGAATTATCTTCAGATAAAGCCTCCCTGTATAATTTTCAAAGCAAATTATCTAGCTTTGTATTATATATTTAATCAAACAGACTGGAGTTTCCTTTAATCTCATACTAATATAAATGAAGCAATTTCAGATTTCTGTGACAAACTATATAATATCTTTGATATGTGTGTTCCTGAAAATAAATATGCAAACATAGTAACAAAAAATACCCTATAGGTTTAATAAACCTATAATTGTCAAACTGAAATTGAAAGAGAAATTAAGAAAAAATTATAAAAAAACTAATAATATTGACTTGCTATTAGAGTATAAAAGGGTAAGGGCTGACCTTAAAAACGATATAAAAGTTGCCCAAAGAACTTACATTGAAACAATACAGTATAACATCGGCGTGGATTCTCGATCTTTTTAGTCTTATATTAACAATAAAAAAACTCTGTACATATGCCCAATAAAATGTTTTTAAATAATGTAGAGTATAGTAGTGGTCCAGATATATGTAATGCCTTTGCTAGTTACTTTAACAGTGTTTACACACAGGATTCAGCAAATATGCCAAACATTTTAGAAAATAGTTATGCCCCCACTGTGTTACTAAATAAGATAGAAATAGTTGATGTCATGGAAGCTGTTAAAGATCTAAAAGATGGTAAAGCAATTGGTCCTGATAAAATTCCAACATTCATATTTAAGGGGTTTATGGAAACGTTATGTTACCCATTGTGGTTTCTATTTAACTTAAGTCTCAAAACTAAGACATTTTCTAGTTACTGGAAACAAGCTAAAATTTGTCCAGTCCATAAAAAAGGTAATAAATCAGATATAAGTAATTATAGACCAATTGCTGTATTGTCAGCACTAGCCAAATTGTTTGAAATAATAATTTTTAAAGCTATATACCCTATAGTAAAGAATAGTTTAACAATATACCAACATGGTTTTGTAAAAAATAAATCTACCACAAGCAATCTATTGGCAATAACACAAAATATTTCTGATGTTTGATATGTTATCTATATGGATTTTGTTTTGTCTTTTTCAATTTTGCTCTCCAAGTTAGGGAAGGAATTTGGTTTTCATAGCAGTCTGGTGGGACTATTAGAATCATATCTGTGTGTTCATAGGTATAACGTTAATATCAAAGGTTATACCTCAGAAGACTTTATTCCTGCTTCTGGTATTCCACAGGGTTCTAACTTAGGACCATTGCTGTTCCTATTGTTTATAAATAGTATAACTCAACTGGTTCAAAATGCTTCGTGTTTACTATTCGCAGATGACCTTAAAATTTATTATGAGATTAAAACTATTAATGACTGTTTAACCCTTCAGAAAGATATAGATAATGTTGTTCAATGTTCTTTGGATAATAAACTCTACTTTAATAAAGTTAAATGTGTACTACTTACCTATACGAGAAAACTAAATCCAATTACTTTACATATTCTATTGAAAATGTCTCCCTTAAAAAAAGGGATGAAATGGTGGACTTAGGAATAACTTTTGATTCCAAATTGACTTTTAATAAACATATAATTAACGTAGTTAATAAAGCCTGTAAGATGTATGGATTTACAGCGCGAAATACAAATGATTTCTCTCGAACCCAATGGTTAATACAGCTATATATATCATATGTAAGAAGTCTGCTAGAATATGCATGTATAATTTGGAGTCCACATTATGAATGCTTTAGGCATATACTTCAGAGGGTGCAAAATAAGATGCTTCGATACATATACTTCAAGGAGACTGGTCGCGGTATGTTTTCACTGTCACTCTGTGAAAGATATTCTAAAGTGTCCCTTTATAAGCGCAGGCAAAAATTTTATTGCAATATTTACACAAAACAATAAACGGACTTAATGATGATACCTCATTTCTCTCATCTCTACATTTTAATGTTCCAGCTTATGGCATGAGAAAAGTGAACACTTTTTACATACCAAATGTAGCTCACAATAACCGACAGCTAGGATCCCCTTTATATAATATATGCAACCTATATAACAGAATACAAAAGGATGTTGATATTTTTAACATCAGTTATAGATCCCTAAGAAATAGGTTAGATCATGTTCTTTAGTTATATTTAATTTTTAGTTATTAAGTTCGATTTTGTACTTTGTAATAGGATGAATTCTTGTAAGGAATCTGTTAAGTGCAATAAATAAATAAATAAACCATTTAAGATAATACACAAGGAGTTATTAAATATAATGTCTTAACAGTGTATTAAATTCCTGTCTGTAACTGTAATACTCACTGCGAATGCTACCTTCATGTAATTATTTTTGAATATTGCATAAAAATTCTATTCTAATAAATTACCTTTTTCAATTGTTTTGCATGATTATAAATTTGAGAATTAGGCTCGTTAAATAGGCAGGCGTTTTTACACATCACGACTAGATCCTTTTCCAAGGCCAGAAGATTGGGATACTGGTGGTTTTGAATTTTGATAGCTATTCTTTTAAGATCTATTGGCTGCTCTATCACCTGCAAAATCACATGTATTAAAATTAGGATCAGTTTATAATCAACAAATTGTATTTTAGGAAAAAAGATAAATTAATTACACTATCCTACAATTAAGGAATTTGGTGATTGCATAACTCTAAATACCTTCTATTATGCATCAATACAATCTACCCTACCCTACGGTCTGCTATAATCTACATTAACCACACTACCAATTAAGGTGATTTAAAAAAAATGCTATCTACATTAACATTAGCAATGACTTACTTCATAATATTCTGGATATTTGGTTTTTGAAGGCAGTAACTGGAAATGGGTGTTGAGAAGTTTCTTGTTGTCATCGGTGGCTGTCATGACCACATTAAATAGCTGTTCATATTGACGGGGATCTAAAAATTAAGGATAAATCAATTACAGTTTAGAATCAGCAAAAATTTAGATCATGACTACATAAAGTCAATATTGTAACAATTGCCTCCAAAAATGATACGAAATATATAAAATAGTGTTATATATAACATTTGTCCTGTGAGCAGCAATATAAAAGAAAATAGTAAAGTTACAATACACCTCAGAAAAAGTGTGGAATGTGCCACAATATAAAAATATACAAAACTTACTTAAAAAGGAATAATACAATTAAGATACCATAAACAGTGAAAGTAAAAAGCTCCAACAATTAATAAAAGAAATTAAAAAGTTTCATGCATTAATGCAAATACTTACCATCTTTATTGTTAAGTATGGGAATGGAATTGGAATTATTCAAAGCATTGTTGTGATTTGAATTATTTTTAATGGCACTGTTCACCCTCTTCACTGGCATTTTTACAGGTTTCGGAGTATGATTAGGATTTTTAATTTCTGGTTTGGGATCAGGCTTATTCTCATCTTCTGGATTTAATAATCTACAAAATGCACATAACCAAGGTAAAAATACCACATTTATTTGATTAAATAATTAGGTACTCCTCCAATCTGTTCAAATACCTTCAGACTGAAACTGACTTCAACATCAAGCTACCTGAACTGGCAATATATTGAAATTGTTTTTTAAAATCATAAAAACATCAAACAATAATAAAAGTAACCCATTTTGAATTGAAATATTGCTATATCTAATAAATCTACTCAATATAGCAACTGCAAATACTGTAAGAGAATTTTCTTACTTAATTTTAGTAGCTAAAAACAGATTCCACAATTCATCTACATCCTTCCATTCTTGAGTACTTTTCTTATAAAAAGCTTTTGTATTATTTACAATTAATTCTATATCACTCTCCAAATCTTGTATATCATTATACTCATCGGTTTTAAGCTTCTGTTGAACTCTGAGCAGATCAATTGGATTGCTTACAACATCATAATAGCCTACAAAGAAAAAGATTTTTAAAAAATGAAGAAATAAATTCTCCAATAAATTAGACAATTTGCCATGAGAGTTCTTTCTAGTTGAAAAACTCTTTATAAACAAACTAAATTATCTCCATGTTAATAATACTTGCCTGGTTCTTGCCTCCGTTTTGGTGCTCTTATAAAGAAATCACACAAAAGAGAGCCATCACTTTTCTTGTGATTCCTAATGGTATCGTACAGTTGATGGCATGCCTCAATCTATAGAAAAAAAAAATGTTTTGGTCATTGGTATTGTTTTTCAATGTACTCAATCTCAAGATTTCAGGGCAATAATTCACTTTACAATCTTAATGTTTTAATAAGTTTGAAGTTCATTATAGATATATTAATGCACAGGGTGTCACATTTTTCTGCGCTTTAAGAGATTTCTCATTTATGAGTAGAGATAACAGGATGTGGTTTTCACAATGCTGTGCTACTTTTTTATGAAACTAAACATGCCACAAATCCCTCTTAGTTTCTGAGATACAGAGAAAAATTAAAATTGTTGCATTTTTTGGGTAAGCCTATGTTGTGGTCTGTGCTTCTGCAAAATGTCTCTGGTGTGGCTTCAACTGATGCCAAAAAATTTACTTCAGATTCTTTGTTATACTTTTGGATCTGGGTTTTTTTAAACATCCCTACTGAATTAGATTCCTTAGTATTTTCTGGAATATGCACTTATATGCCTGTCTTCTTTCAGGATATCTGAACCACTTAAGAATTTTTTTTTACCTTACTGATAAATTAAACCATAACTGAGTTACAAGGGGGGGTTTCAAAATTTCAAAATTTTCAATTTTTCCGCTGAATCTCAAAAACTAAGAGGACTAGAAGAAATCTGTGTGTGGCATCTTTAGTTTCATAAAAAAGTATTGTGAAAATGCATCTTTGTATCTCTACACATAAATGAAAAACTCCTTAAAACAGATGAAAATGGCAAACCTTGTACCAGAATAAAATTATCTTTATAAAGCTTTAAGATAAAAAAAGTAATCATTAAATAGATACTAAATCTTTAAACAAACAAAAATATTCTTCTGTATATATTTTACAATCTGTCATCTAATACTAGAGCTCTTCTTTGTGGCCTTCAAACCCTTGAATTTAGAAGAAAGAAGGCACTTCTGGTCTTTTTGCATAAATTGGTGAATGGGGGGATTGACTGTGAAGTGCTGCTTGAATCAGTCCCATTTTTAGTGCCTATTAGAAGAACAAGACAATTACAGCTGTTTGTAGCGCATTTGAGCGACTAGTTCACAATTACAATTGTCACTTCTCAGAATATGATATTTTCAAACTAAGCACTTTGCAGCTGAAAAGGCAGTTAACCAGATTGGTTTTGTAATGTTTTTTGGCCCATATTGATGTTAGTTTTTGTTTATGTAGTTGTGTAGTTTTATCATTATTCATGTATTATTTTATTTCATTGAAAATCTTTCTTATTGGTAATTTTTGTTTGCTGATCTGACATATTTTTTCTTAGAGTTACTGACTTCATCATTTATTTATTTGACGTTATTTGCGAATGCGTACCTTTTGGAATCCAAACACTCCTCTTCTCTTGTAGAATTTATCTGCTTAAATTTTAGTGATAATAAAATAACTTGTTCTGAGATAAATGCTGCTCGGTCAAACCATGATATTATTATCTGTAATATTCTCGATAATATTTCAATAGGGGCAAGTTTTCCTAAGAGGAAGAGAAGAGTAGGGAGAATTTACAGTAAGACTAATGATAGGCTTTACGAAGCATTCAAAACAGATAAACTGGAATGTTTTTTTTTCAAAACTCAGTTCCTTTAGAAGCCTACCATAATCAAATCTCTGACACATTTAAAGAATGTTTTCATTGAGAAAAATTAAGAACACACCTAAGAATATATGGCTGACCCTCAGACTTAAGGTTTCGGCTACCAATTTACAAAGCTTACATTATAGAAGGATGTTTTTTGATAACAACCATTACCAGTATACTTTTAAAAATACAGATCTATATACTGAAAACTGATCAAACTATTATTTTAGAAAAAAATTATAATACTGTCAATAAACAAAAATACTGCTGGTATATGGTCAATGAGTTCAGACAGAAAGAGGATAAGACTGCTGTGAATTGGCTGTTAACACTTATTATTACACTACTGCAGAAAAATTGTCTACCAGAATTGCCTGTAATATAGATCCTCTTAGCTAACTCTCAAATGTAACAATAATGAACTTAGAAATGTTATTGTGAAAATAATTCAGGTAAATTTTTGAGAATTTACCAGACCATGTTGTAGAATCTTTGCCGGTAGCAATTAATGAGTCTTGGGCAACATGGATGTTCCCCTCGTCTCAAGTTGGAGTAAGTGATTTCAATTCATAAATAGGTACCCTTATGGACTATCATGTAAAATATATAATAAATAATAGATGTTATGTTTGAAGTATTCTTTTCAAATTTAAAATCAAAATATGCTATATATATAAATTAGAGTGGTGTATTATTCGAGGTTAGTGTAAGAAATAATCTCTACTATAATACAAACATATAGTTATACAAGTAGACTGAAAGTTATTTATAGGAAAGACAAAAAAAAGATTTACAATAATAGTGTCTGAACATTTCAGAGTTTTCCATAATTTTTTAAATTACAACAAAATAGTTTTAAACATTTCATAGTTTTTCACTATATAATTTTCTGAAGATCTACAGAATATATTTTTTTTTTGAATTCTTAGTGCTTTTTGATTCATATATTTTTTTCTGATAAATTATTTACTTTAATATAGAAAAATGGCAGTAGGTTTCCATTTATTTTAGTTAAAGCAATATAATTAGTTTTCTGTATGTCTAATATCCTTTATTGAATTTTCTTTTGTTTCTACCTGTTTCTTCAGGTTCTACCACTAAAGACAATTGCATTAACATCTGCATATGAAGAAATCTTTATGTTAGATATATATTAAATATGATAGGCCCCAGAACAGTTCCTTACAGAACTCCTATTTTTATAGTACATGCATGACTAAGAGTTTCCTGTATTTTTACATGTTGCTGTCTATCCATAAGAAAGTTTTCAAAAACCTTTAGCATAGTGTCTCTCACTAAATTGTGTTCAAGATCATTAAAAACTATGTGTTTGTGAGGCACTATGTCAAAGGCTCTTCCAAGACCACTTCTAGACACTTTATCCTTGTCTAACTTATGTTTTTGTATAAAGTTATTTCCTTTAATTTTTTCCAGTATAATATCACTCATTTTGCTTTTACCCCATGCAATTTTGCTCAATACCTAATTCATTATTTTCAATAGTTGAATTTTTAGAAATTAGATTGTAATGTTTTTTTTTGGCATGTAATTTACAATTTTTTGATTATTTTATTAGGGAAAATGTTTTGTGACCTATCTTATATCCTATTATGTGACCTGAATAGTAATCGATTCATTTCATTTAAAAATAAAAAACAAAAAAAAAGAAAATTATATTAAAACAAGATCAACATGTCAAAAAAAACAAGATATCAACTGTTCTTGGCTGATTGTCTAAAAACAAAAAAGAAAAGTTTTTAATAATATATTGTATTAAATACAGTTTTCCTCTTATTAGAGTATAGACCCAACCATCCTTCCTCGATGTTATTTATTTGCTTCTTAGATTTTTATTGGGAATATGCACTTGAATCGTGGTTAGCATTTGAGAATCACTTATACCATACACAAAGACACAAATCTAGTGCTTCCAACATAGCAACCCTATTTTCCAATTTCAGATTCTAATTGTATTAATGGTAGTATAGGTATTTCTACAAGTCGGTACAGAATAATAATCAAGTTTAAAATAGAAAAACACATATCAAATACAGAGTTATGGTAAAATTAAATTTAAAAAAAAAAACAATTACAAGACACATTAAAATTTATTTTAAAGTTATTCACTAATTTTGAAAAATATATTTTCAATCAAAATGTTTCTTCTAATCTCTCTCCTGGATGGAAGAAAAGAAAGGTGAAAAGTAAACAGATTGTCCTTATTATTCATGAATGTCACTATGGCTCTTATAAACATGCTCAGTTTGACATAGACTTGTAGAAATACCTATTAATAAAATTGGAATCGAAATTTGAAAAATAGTTGGAGGTATTGAATTTAGATATATGAATAAACTGACATTGTATATTTGTTTAAAACCTTTGCGAATAGTACGTGTAATTCTCCACAACTGCTAACCAGGACTCAATATCATAATTCTAACAAAAATCAAAGAGATAAGCATTTATTCCACTTGCTTTTTCCATTCACCTTGGAATAAAAAATGTGACATATTTTGTTGTCTTTCTGGCTTTAAGAATTTTTTCATATTGATCATTTTTAGTGTCAAAATAATATGTTGTTTTGATTCCAATTTTACTGTTTATTTACCATGCATTAGATCTATTAAATTTAGTTTGTATACTCGTTTTAAAAATCTTGCTTTAGTTTTATAATAAAAAAAATTGACTGGATTGGATAAAAACCAGTTATACTTACAGGATCAAATATCTTTTTCCTTTTTCTCATCGTCGGCCCAGTGCTTGTAGATGCCTCATTCGGATCATCGTCTTCATGTCGACCTGCTGATGAACTAGTCCTTTTTCTTTTACTCATTTTACTAAATTGTTTTAAACAGTTTTGAACTAAGTATAAACACTATGAAACCATGGTTTTAACACACCTAATTCGGTTTTGCAGTAGAACATAAAAGTTTTTTTGTGTGGAGTATTTTTATAGTACCATATAGGTATTTCTAGACATAATACTATCCTAATACGACTTTCAAGATCCCAGTACTGATAGTTTTCAACGCATAATTACCAAAAAGTGTTAAAATATACCAGTCTACAGTGATTTACTTGACTCCTATATACTGATATTAATAGGCCTAATTACTTGCCCATAAGTGAATAAAGTCAGTAATTGTACCATTGGATAAACCAGTTTTACATGATTTCCTCAAAATAAAATCGGTAACTGTTTGAAAAACCCAGAAAATCAACACGAATTGCCAATTTCAAACAAGTCTAACAAGACAATACATTGGCTTTATTGACTTTTTCACGAGACAAAAACTGGAACTAAAAAACGTTAAGAACTATACTTTCAAACACAGAAACACTCTATATTGAATATAAAACCATTATATAAAGTCTAAGGGAACCTGCTATTCTTCAAAATTGCATTATTTGGAAAAAACCTAAGCGATCCCAAGCCATAGTTTTTAGGTTAGTTTTAATGACATTTGTATATTTTCTTTATTAGCGCCTGATTTAAACGTTCTTCACTATGCACTTTAACGGAAATCACATCATTCTTCGGCAAATATTGAATAATTCACTGCATTTCTTGAAACTTTTCCACACAAATTACAATAAAATAGGCGCGACTATCAATTCGTCCGTCCGTTCGACTCAATATTCGCTAGCCACAATGGCGGCTAACGATGTTTAGAGAGGGACGCCGCTATACAAATCCAAAGCCTCAAAAAAAGAGAGCGATATCACAGGAGAATACTCTAGCCAAGGTCGGAAGCTTTGGTGGTTGCGTGTTCTCGTTACTATTTAGATGAAACACGAAATGGACGATTTGGCAACGTTATACCAGCATACCAGGAACGGAATTAACTTAATTGTCGGATAGTTTACTTATTCATCATTTAAATATCAATAAAACAATACAACGAAATAACAAGCTATATTAACGTATAAACACTTAAGTGAAGCGCTTTCAATTAATATAATTGAACAAAAATTTTGCATATTTGTTTTCCATGCATTTAAATGCTATTTACTAATATTACTCAAGTAGTTTAAGAAAAAAAAGACATCATTGTTTCTGTAAATCCATCGACAATACTAGCAAAATATAGGCAACTAGCAACACAGATTAATTATTACCCTGGAATGATAAACTAGTAAGCCATAACTGCTACAAATTTGGCAACGGTGCATTTAAGGGCTGATATTAAATTCTGAAGTTTAATTATTAGACTAAGTGACGTTTTACATCACATCTTCGAAAACTACTCTATAAAAAAAATTGCGTTTGATTGTAAAATTTTGCCACAATGTTTAAGTAAGTCAACTATACAGGGTTATTCACGCAACCCGTTCATTAAAAGTTTTTGATGATGCCATTTAGATAAAAATTTCAAATTTTGGGATTAAGGTAAGGTCAAGGGGTATTTCTTTTTTTGAAATATTTTCAACTTCCTGTCACGTTTTAAGCGGAAGTTGGTATCAACTTGCTTATTTTAAATGGAACACCCTGTATTTTATGATATTTTTGGATTCTACGGAGAATTTTAATGCTATTTTATGTAGCATGTCCTATACCTAGGTTCAAGCGTTTTTAAGATATTTGACCTTGAACCGAAAATGAGTCTTTAGGGTACCAAATTTTAAAATCTCATATTTTTGTAAGTTTTGACGATATGATCTTCATATTCTGCAGACGGCCGGTAAATAATCTATTTTTTTATTGAATTTGTCTTAAATGCCGCTAAAGTCCGTTTTTTAAATGGGACACCCTATAACTTTATATTTTACCATTTTCGAAATAATTGGGTTTTATAAAAATATCGTATGTGTCTGCTTATTTTTATCCAATATGAGAGATGATTAGTATGCGTTATTTATCGAAAGCTGTCAGTGATAAACTAAATCTTCTAAATCGAAATGGAAGAATTTCAAACGCTATATTCTCAATTTATTTTATATCCATGGAGAACGTTACAAAATTTTGGGGAACGTGTCGTGTGTTTAATGAACGCCACCCTGATTTGCCGCCAATGAACAAATCAAAATTCAAGAGGATTGAAACGAATTTTTTGCGTTTTGGCAGGATTGAAGTTATAAAAAATGTTCCGAAACCAGTGACAAATGCCGAAGATAACGTAATAAACACATTAGCTTATTTCCACGCATACCGTATGCAGGAAACGATTTGGGAATTTCTTCTTCATCCCAAAGAATCTTGAGCTTAACATCATTTTTTTTTTTTCCCAGTAAATAACCAACAAGATTTACTGACCGAATTAGAAAACGGACAAATGGGCCATCTTTACAAAGAAGAATATGTCTTCAAATGAACGGACAGCATATAGAACATTTGTTATAATTCAATTTTATCATTTTATTTATTTATTGTTGATTGTTAGATTGCTATAATTTTTAAGTTCACTAAAACAAGTTTAGAACAGTCTCGAACTTAGTAGATATGGTTAAAAATAATGTAAACAATTTATTACATTTTTTATAACTTTAACTTTTCCGAAACGAAAAAATTTCGTTTCAATCCTCTTCAATTTTCTCTTGTTCTCTGCCGATAAATGAGGATGTTTTTCATTAAAAACATGGCACGTTCTCTCCAATATTTTGTAACATTCTCCACGAATATAAAATAAATTGAGAATATCAGCTTTTGAGTGTTATTTTATTTTAATTTAAGTTTCAAATCAGCTGTCATGTTTTTTTTTCCATGGCTTACTATAGGAAGGTGTAAGCATTTAGCAAATACATATGATAGTTTAATAAAAACCTATTATTTCGAAAATGATTACATTAATGCAGTTCAATACAAAATTAAATTTTATATTTGATAGTGCATAAAGTTATAGGGTGTCCCATTTAAAAAAACATTTAGCGGCTTTGAAAATGTGAATGTTTGCCGCTGAATTTAGGACACCCTGTATAAAAATAGACAAATTCAATAAAAAAAAATAGAAACCTAAGATTATTTACCGATCGTCTGCAAAATATGAAGACTACATCTTCAAAACTTACAAAAATATGAGATTTTAAAATTTGGTACCCCGAAGGCTCATTTTTGGTTCAAGGTCAAGTATCTTAAGAACGCTGGTAAAGGACATGCTACATCATTAAAATTCTCCGTAGAATCAAAAAATATCATAAAATACAGGGTGTTCCATTTAAAATAAGAATGTTGATAACAACTTCCGGTTAAACCGGAAGTGACAGGAAGGTGAAGATATTTCAAAAAAGAAGTACCCCTTGACCTTACCTTAATCCCAAAATTTGAAATTTTTATCTAAATGGCATCAGCAAAAACTTTTAATGAACGGTTTGCGTGAATAACCCTGTATACACAGATATCTAGGAAGGTAATCAATGTATGCCTGTCCTTGACAAAAATATTTTATTTAACACAACTTTTTTTTGTACTAATTATTGGAATTAAAAAAACTCATATTTTTTTTGTGTCAATATATAAGTCTATTCCATGAAATACATACATATGTACAGAATGTGTCTTTTAGACTATGCCATCAAAAGCTGCTGAGTCAATTGTTGTTGGGTGCAGTAAAAATGGTATTTAAATGATGTTTATTGCATGGTGCATTGGTAAAAAGACTACCTGAAAAGTAAAAAAAAAAACAAAAATTAATCTATACCAAAAAACATTTTTCTAAATATAAACTAAATCCAATAATCTACTGACCTATAAACCTTTTTGCTAATTTGCCTTCATTGCATATAACTTTACACTCGTCAATCTCAAAAATCTGAAAATCCAAACACCTGAATTTCTCATCCGTTTTGTACAGCTCGTTTGAACCGCTAGGTACCAAATACGGCCTCCCAGAAAAAGGATTGATAAAGTCAGCCCAATAACCATTATTCCTTAGTTTTGAACATATATTTTTGGCAGTTATTAGGAACTAAAAAAAAATAACGTTAGGTAACAAACTTTTGGAGAATATGTTTTACTAATTACTAGAATAAATTTTTAAAACTGAAATGCATCATTAACACAAAAATTTATAAAAATCTCAATTTCAAATCTATATTATAAATAATTTTGTTTTCTGCATTTAATAAGGTGTTTATATTTTCGAATTTACAAGTAGTCTCTAATTACTAAATAAACAGTGACATTTCAGTCAATTTAAAATTATTTTATTAGATATCAAGTGCTTTTTTGTCACTGTCTGAATTTTTTAAAAGAACGTATTTTTAATTGCTACTATATCAGTTTGTTCATTAACTCGTTTAAGTTGGTGTTAAATTTAAAAATAACAATGAATTCTTCACGCAAGAGTTGTGTGAACCATCCCGACAAATTTTGCTACATATGTGGAAAATTCTGTCAAGAAAAACAGCAAAGAAACATTAACGGTTTTGTAAAACAAGCATACCAAGCATATTTTGGCAAGTATCTTGGACAGCAGGATAAATGGTGGGTGCCTCATAAAGTTTGTAAATCTTGTGTAGAGTCACTTCGCTACTGGACCCAAGGGGGACGCAAAGGACTTCCATTTGGGGTGCCGATGACGTGGTGTGAGCCATCAAATCATGTTGATGATTGTTACTTTTGTGCCGTGAATATAAAAGGTATGAATAAATATAAAAAGCGTACTTGGGTTTTTCCAAATATACAGTCGGCTAAATCACCAGTGTTGCATAGTGACTCATTGCCAGTGCCGATATTTAGTACCTTGTCAAACGTTACTTGTGATGATGTCGAAATGATGGACATTTAAAGTGATAGCGACAGTGAAAGTGAATTCGAATATTATAGTGCAACTGCAACGGTGAGGGGTTTTTCACAAGGAGAGTTAAATGACTTGATTCGAGATTTAAATTTGTCTAAGAAATCAGCAGAGCTTCTTGCATCAAGACTTAAAGAAAAACAGTGCCTACAGCCTGAGGTAAACATAACATCTTATCGAACGAGAGAGAAAAACATTCTTCCGTATTTTACCGAGGAAAATAGTTTAGTATATTGTAACGATGTTTCCGGACTTCTACATTTAATGGATCTTTCCGAATACCGACCAGAAGATTGGCGGCTTTTTATAGACAGTTCTAAAAGAAGTCTAAAATGTGTTTTACTGCACAATGGAAATAGATTAGCTTCAATCCCGATAGGTCACTCTACCAAACTTAAAGAGGAATACCAAAACATTAAACTGGTTTTAGAGAAAATTTTGTTTGTACAACATCAGTGGTCTGTATGTGTGGATTTAAAAATGGTGAACTTTTTATTAGGTCAACAAGGTGGGTATACTAAATACCCCTGTTTTCTCTGTTTATGGGATAGTCGGGCAAAACAAGAGCACTGGACGAGAGAAAATATGACTGTTGCGAATGCCAATATTATTCACGAACCCCTAATTAGCCGGGAAAAAATCATTCTTCCGCCACTTCATATTAAACTTGGGCTCATGAAACAGTTCGTTAAAGCTCTGGATAAAAATGGTGATTGTTTTAAATATATTTGTCAAACATTTCCAAGCCTTAGCATGGAGAAATTAAAAGCAGGTATCTTTGATGGTCCCCAAATCCGCAATCTTATAAAAGACAAGAACTTTTTAAATCACATGAATGAGGTCGAAGCAGAAGCATGGAAAAGCTTTGTATCTGTTGACAAAAACTTTTTGGGTAATCACAAGGCAGCAGAATATTGCGAAATTGTCACACAGATGTTAAAAACTTTTGAAAAACTAGGAGCTAACATGAGTATAAAAATTTATTTCTTGCATAGCCATTTGGATCGATTCCCGGATAACTTGGGCGATTACAGCGAAGAACAAGGAGAGCGGTTCCATCAGGATATAAAAATAATGGAAGAAAGATACCAAGGCCGGTGGGATCGTCATATGATGTCGGATTACTGCTGGACGTTACAAAGGGATTGCCCAGAACAAAGATACAAGAGACGGTCATATACCAAACGTTTCAACTAACTTTTTTTAGTATTTCAGTTTTATTGGCTTAGTTTTAATTTAATATAACATAATAAAATAGCTGGTGGCATTCAAAATATAGATATTCAATATAAATAATTTTATTTTTTTTTTGTTTTAATTTATATGACACTTTTTTTATCTCAGAAACTAGAGTCAATTAAGATTTTTTCCCATACTTCCCGTATTTGGGGCAACACAATTACTCAAAATCGACTTTCAGAACCCGCGCCGCAGAATCACTGTTCCCCTGTGTTATCAGACAGATCAGACACCCAAATTGATAGTAGCGGTAGTTGAGGGTAGCCAGAAGCCTAGCCGGTATGCCAAACTAACCCTTCTGCCCTACCTCAATCATACAGGCTGGGATTCTACTTGACTTGTTTTTTTTTATTTTAAAATTTGATTGAGCTAGGTTATTTTAGTTATTTAACTACTTCAGCAAGGGGAAAACCATGTCTTAGGGTATACAGAGATTTCCAAAGATTATCACAAAGCATTCCAAATGTTTTGGATACCCTCGAAACATTTGTTGTTGTTTCGAGGGTATCCAAAAATTTCCACAAAAACCAAATATTTCCAAAAGATTTCTTTTTAAGTGTACAAGAGACATCCAAAGAATTCCTGCAGTGGGTTACCCCTCATATTTTATCTTTAAAACCAACTTACGTTTTTTCTTCAGCAAGTATTTTTCAATAATAGTTCTTTACCTTGCACCAAACATAAAAAGACCACAAAACAGTATGTATTTTAAAACAATAAATATGAAAAAAAATTACCATTTGGGCCATTCTTTCCATCTCTATTTCCTTGTTGGTCCGAATTTGTTTAATATCCGGTTTCAGATTTATGGTAATAACAGACAGTTCGCTCTTTTCTAATGGCCTATAAGGGAAAAGTTCAGTGACTGTTTGACGTAACACTGTCGGACAGGTCTGAACTCTTAAAATCATGTCAGCATCTGGGTTGTCACTCGTCTACAATAATTATTTTATAAATAAGATCAACTATATTACTTGAAAAAATATATTTATCATTACTTTTATAAGATTTCATTTTAACCACATTATGGCTCATACCACCCAACATAGGCCCCTATTTAGATATATTTGTGATAATTTGAACAAAAACATCAACTCTTAAATTTAAAGTGGCAAATCATAATGTTAAAAAAGTATACTTAAAAAATCAAAAAAGTGATTGTTAGGTTTTTAAATGAGTATCTGAAGTAGGTACTTGTAACTTCAAGTGTTAATAATATTGTGAAAGATGATCATCTGTTTCTAAAAAGAAAATATATATACCTACGCACCAAGTGCTTACTGATATTGGTTTGTAAGTGAAAAAATTTTAATCGTAAAAGATTACTCACATTTTCAATTTGTTCCATGATAATTTCATGGTGGGTCTTTATGGTGGTTTGAGTATCATACCATGCTAATCCTATATTTCCTCTCAAAAATAAAGGGAAGCCATTAGAAGCCAAAAGCTCAAAGCTTGGATCACGCCAAACCAAATTGGACTCTAAAAACAATGCTTCTGTTAAGTACCAATATTATCAGATAATTTGCTTCCTCGTTAAGCTTTGTTCTTAATTAGAAGGTTAAAAACTAAGAAAATTTAATCTCTTCAAACATTTTTCTCTTTAATTATTATTGCAGATAAAATATATTTACCAACCAAACAAAAAAAACAAAGTTTTGTTGCATCATTCCTAACCTAACTAAAAAAATCAAAAAATTCTTGCCTGTGTCGGGCCTTCTGCCTTTCACGATCTTATAGGGCCCATTAGAGTTGCTTACTTTTCTCGAATAGTTCCTTACAAAATTTTGTCCATTTAAAACACTGTTTTTTGGAAATTTAGTTAGACAAATCCAAATTTTTCGACTTGACATTATTTGACATTTATCAATCTAAATCTTGCGGGGTTGCTGATCGCTACGCCATGTTACGATAAAAAAAAATCGTTTAATACGGCACTGTGTTTGCATTTTTTGTCGTCATAGAAGGTTTTTACCCATGGTATGATATGATATAATAAATAGAAATTAGTATTACAATAAATAGAAATTTGTATGTGTACGAAATAAATAAATATTCTAATCCTTGGCATAACAAACAACCCAAGTCTTAAGTATAGTAATAATTACACCTCCTAGGAGTGGCATACATCGCAGAGAAGCTATCCCAGACATTTCAGACTAAATCAAAGTAATATACAAAATTTTTTAAAAATCATAATCAATAAAATTGTACAATATAAATTTTAAAGTGCTAATTGTATTTTTAAACAGCATACTCTATCAAAAAAGCTTGGCATCATAATTCAAATATACAAAAATTCTTAATTTTAAATGGCAAATAATTAAATAATTTTAGTCCCAAGTAATTAATAGATCTTAAATTAAATGTATATGTAATGTTTGTGGATGTATATTTCAAAAATATATGAAAATGACAATGGGATATTCATAGGACGGAATAAACGGATATTTATTTTAAAACGTGTAATTTCTTTTTGGATAGGCAGCACAAATTTGTAATAATAATAATAATAGTAATTGTTTGAGAAAATTTTCTTTGCATAACGATTTTACGTTTAAATTTAAAAAATCCTTTTTTCGTTTTTCATAACGAATAAATTAAAACCTGATCAACAACAACATCAACGTTGCAAAACGGCCATTTTATCAACATATATATATAGAATTGCTTTCCAACTATATATTTATGAACAATCCGCCCATAACAGAGTGACAGAAATAAAAAATTTCGGATTTAGGAAGGATAGAACTTGCGTCGTACGATAAAATAAAACAGACCTAACCTGGGCTAACCAAAAACGCAGACTGATAATGAAAACGCGGTTATATAGAAAAGTATGTTTTGATAAACTAAAATATATGTACCTTACGGCTAACAAAAAAAACACCCATTGTACCACTATTCTACCTGCCTATAGATCTATCTGCACTTATCGATAATATGAATATATTTTTATTTAAGTGTGAAACACATTGTAAATTACGTCAATCGTTTCCGTTGATTTATGTCAAACTTCATTTTGCTTTATATGATGACCGCTGTCTTGTTAGATACTCATTTGAAATATACGTTACGAACGGTTAAATTTAATTCCAGCGTGAATATGATCACCCATTTTTATACCGTAAATATATTATTTTATTTATTGCTAGATTATTGGCACGGATACTAGTCCATTTGCGTTCAAAAATAACGATTGTCTCCGTCCGTGTTCAAGTCGTTAAATCGGCACTCCAACGATCTGTCACTGTCATGTCATTTTTGAGACGTTGTCGGTAGGATATCCGGATAGCGTAAATATTGGTTTTCAAGCTTCCGGTTCGAATACCCTGTGTTGATAACAAAGCTGCTTTTTGTTTCCTTTTTAAATTTTGAAATGCATCTTGGCTTCCACTAGATGCCCCGCTTGAGAGAGCACTACGCTGTATCACGTGTGAGGCCTAGTTTTCCTGTATTCTATCCTCGTCCGTCTGCCGCAGTTCTACATAGCGGCCGTTAGCGTAATTGCCGCTATGTGGCGGGAGAACTGCGGCAGACGAACGGGATAGAATTGAAAGAAAAGGTTCACACGTTCACAGCGTCTGCTCCCTCTAGCGGGGCATCTAGTTCCCACTCTGAGCTGATGCATTAGAAAAGTTTTTAAAGAAAGTCAAATTTAAAGATTTGAAATACACTTATGTTAACAACACAGAGGTCTCGCCATCCGGACATCCCACCGATAATGTCCCCTAAACCGTAAATATATACTTCCTTTTTAAGTTTCGTTTTTGTAGGTTAGTTTTTACGTTAAAAAATAACGAGAGTTCCGTTGTGTTCCAAGCGTTAACAATTTAGGCACTCCAACGATCTGTCACTGTCATATCATTTTTGCAGGACAAAAACATATATTGGAAAGGAAATATTGGTTTGATAAGTCCCACAATAAATTGGTCAAATAGCTGTCGTAGGACAAGCAGCTGTTTTTTTTGGACTGCCTAATTGGCAATTACATTTAAGACAAAAGTTTACTATTTTATTATTGGTCAAGTTGCGCAATTAGGTGTAAACTTTAAACAAACCCTAGGTTGTCAACCTATGCTGTCGTAGGACATGACAGATTGTTGGACCGCCCTATTACTTATTATTATTCGAAATATCTGTGACCTAGCCATAAACCGCCTATGCCTACCCAATTGCCATGTCTATCCAGCCGAAAACTCTCGAATGGCATAATTGCAGCGTTGCCAGTACATGCACAAATTAGGTAGTGTGGCGCACAAGTCGCGCGTTAGAAAAACAACTCGTCAGACTATAGAACATTTTACCATGATTCTTGTGATTGTTTCGCCTTTATGATTTGATATACTAAAACAAAAATAATAGATTATAACTAATTCATAGTGGTTCTAAAGTATTATATGAATTGGAAATCTGATTGGAAATTCGATTTTTATCTTTTGATTCGATTTTTTTATTTATGATGTGACGAACGATTGTGATAGCTCTTAATTATGAGGCATTACTGAGGTGTACATGACGGAAGTTTTATTTTATTTAAGATTAAAGATACGAATTAGAGAACAAAAGTAAATGCATATTATAGGTCAGATGCAAACTGAATTTCTGTCTCCTTTTTTCTATTTAGTTAATTAAACAACAATAAATATGAGGTGTGCTGTGTTTGGGTGTGACGGGGATAATCCGACAAAGAATTTTGATAGAAATATAAGGTGTTTTCCTTTCCCTAAAAACAAAAAACGTCTACGCGAATGGACATCCTTGTGTAAACGCAAAGCTAAAAAAAGATATTTTCAACTAGAATAAGGCTATATTACATATAATATAGGAACAAAAGCTTAACTCTTTCTTTACCGTGTTTTTTGTATTTTTATTAAACAAATATATAACTACCATGTCAAGTTTCTTATTTTAGTGAGTTATATGTCAATGTTTCGTGTTCCATAAGCAAATTAAAAATCTACGCAAGCAATGACGTCACTGCACGAACCGGACGCAATTGAGACCGTCTAGATATCATACCTTCCGTTTATTATATCATGATGGAGTACATTCTTTGAGAATATTTAATATATGTCTATGCGACATTTATTTACGAAATGCCGTCAGAAATATGCTGTAGTACAGAGAAGGCATGTAACGCCAAATGTTTATTTCGGAGTATAAACAAGGTTCGCTAAATTTCCGTTGTGATGCTTGTGGCTCAGCAGCAAATTATTCAATTTGCCTTGCTGTGAGTATGTATTCTAATCCCGATTCGGGCGATGAGTTTTTTTTCTAAACATATAATTATGTCCGTAGTTCTGTTTTAAAAACCGAATTTCGTTTTGATTATTATTAATTGGCTAGTTCGAAAACAAATGTTAATAGAATTTATTTACTCAGCTAAGACACAAGTGTATATCTGTGTAGTGTAGTGTAGTGCTTACATGTTTAGGTTTCATTTTAAAGGTCTGCAGGTCAATCTTAGCGTGGGTCTTTTTTTTTCTTTTCTTGTGTTAATTATGATAATTTTTGGTTTCGTATAATTTAAATTTTTAGAAAAAAAATAATTTCAAATTAGGAATCTGTCATTATTGGCTACAAACCTTTTGTTACATAATCAGATCAGCACCAGGTTAGATGATAGAGCGTAGAGGCACTAGATGGGTCAGTATAGGTTAAACGGGTTTATATTATTATGTTGTAACAGAATCTATGAAAAGAGGCATTAATTTAAAAATATTTACATTACATTTACAAATTTTAACCATGCTGTTGTTGTGTTTTTACATAGTTCAGCCCAATTAGATAATTTCAATCTTGTACTGAAAAATAAAACTCGAACCTGTGTTTAGCAACATTTACTTATCAATCACCTATTCCATGAGGAAATCTTCCCATGGTCTTTTATATTCACTCCAGAGTTTCTCAGATTGTCCCTTAAACTATCACAAAGTTCGAGTATATCTTGATTTTTATCTCTTAAACCTACACTTCTAACTTTCTGCCTAAACTGTACTAACATATCAATAAAGTCTACAAAGTTTTCATCTTGTTTTTTAATTGTAAGGTCTCCAATTTCAACACCAAAAAGATTGAGTGTTTGTGACACAAGATTGCTTATAGCTAAAAGATAGTAAATATCGCCAGTGGTTTGAGAACTTGCCGTTGAATGTATCATAGAATTAACTTCCGATACAATGCGGTTAATAATTTGAATCACTTGAGGGGTATTGAAATCATCACAATAAGCTTTATGAATATCTTCCACAGAATGTCTAAGCAATTCACTTAAAATAGTGTTATTTAATGATGGCTTTAGAAACCCTTTTTGAACTTCCGAACAAGAAACAAATAAATTTTTGTACACATTTAACACATTTCCTGAGGTAGCTATAAGTTCTGAACTGTATTCCATAGGACTTGAATAATGTGACATAGCACAAGCTAGTCTAAAGACTTCTGGTTTAGTGCTTTTTAGCATTTCTTGAATAGAAATAGTATTTTTAAGGCTTTTCGACATTTTGTTAGAATCTTTCAAGTGCAGGTGCCCCGTGTGCATCCAGTAATTTACCCACTGTTGATTTTCGTGAAAAGCACAGCTTTGTATTTCTTCATTCTCATGGTGTGGAAATCTTAAATCTAACCCACCTGCATGAATGTCCACATTAGACCCAAACACATGGGATGCTAACGTAGAACACTCTACATGCCAGCCAGGTCTTCCTTTGCCCCAAGGACTAACAAAGGAAGGCTCCGTTTCAGTTTTCGAACTTTTCCACAGAGCAAAATCTGCAGGAGACTTTTTGTATGGATTTTGGGATTCCAGCAGATCTTCGCTAATGTTCTGCAGTCTGCCAGGTGGATGAGGGCTCTTAGTAACATCAAAGTACACTGAGTTATCCAAAGCTTTGTACGCAACACCGTCACTTTCAAGTTTTTTAATAAAACTGATAATAACAGGAATATTTTCTGTCACTTGAAGAATTATATCTGGCTTGGTAATATTTAAATCATTCAAGTCATTCCAAAAATCCTTTTCGTATTGTTCTGATACTTTGAGGTAATTCATCTTCATTTCCTGAGCCTTTTTTATAACTTTATCGTCAATGTCCGTGATATTCATGCAAGTGACCAAGTTTAAGCCAAAATGCAGCTTTAATATTCTCTGAATAATGTCTAATTTCACGAAACAACTCCCGTGGCCTATATGAGCCGTATCGTAAACAGTGGGTCCACAAGTGTACCATGTTACAGCATCCTTATTCTTGACTATCAACGGTTCATTGCGCCTTGTCACGCAATTATAGACACTTATGGAGGTATTATGACCTTTAGGCAACACCCATGTATGCTTCCAATTTGAATTAAATGCTAATTTTTTAACAAAAAGTCTAGATTTTTTTAAAAACATTTTAAATTTTAAGAATTTTAATTAGTTGGTTGGTTCAATTTTTGTAAGCTCGCAAACTAAGAGCATTTACCCAATTCTATTCTTACTTATTCGCGGGATGCTTGGATGTAATTGGGCAATGTGACCCTATCCGAGCATTCGGTTGGTAAACTTTTTTAGGTAATTATACGCTGTACAATATATTTTTACTTAGCCGGTTTTAACGTTTTTTAGTAAGCAAGTAGATTTTGGTTCGCTGTTAACGAATCTAAACTTTTTTTTTGATGAAGTTTTGTTTCCAAGTTATACGCTATCAAAGTTTACAATCTTATATTACAGTTTTTGACCCGTTAGGTTGGCAATAACAATAAAACTATCATTAAATTCATATTTGTCAATAAACCTGTCAGTCTTCCGGTTAGTCTCGTCGAAGGCAGACCTGTGTGTTATTAACATAAGTGGTTCCACGTGTTCGGTTCTGCTGCTTTATTTCGGGGGGAAACGGGGGACTGAACCGCTCAGTGAGGAAACTAACGCCCCCGCTAGAAACGCTGTGATCGTGTGAGGCCTAGTTGTTTCTGCATTCTATCCCGTTCGTCTGCCGCAGTTCTACAAAGAATATTATCGTAATGGCCGCTATGTGGCGGGAGTGGGAGGGGTAAAGGAATAGCTTGAAAGAAAAGGTCATCTCGTGAGACCAGTAGTACTCTCAAGGGGCATCTAGTGGAAGCCAAGAAGAAGAAGGATTTATAAAGAAGGACAAATTTAAAGATATTGAAATACACGGGGTGACCGGGAGCTCAGAGCTCGCCATCCGGACATCCCACCGATAGCGTCTCCAAACCGGAATAAGGTGTAAATTATCTAGAAGCTCCAGCTCTAAATAAGCCCCGGACGGAGGGCAATCTGGCAAGTTGCGAAGTGCAGTGCCAAAAACATAGATTGAAATTGAAATAAACCCGTCATTAAAACCGTAATAAATATTGAAAAGCGTCTAACAAACAATGGTCAGAAATAAACGTGTGCTTCGAGTGTCCAATACCAAGTTAGCAGACGTTTGCCGGTCACAAATATGGCTTTAATGATAGTTTTACTGACAAACCCGCCTAACATGTCAAAAACCTTATTATAAGATTATAAAATGTGACTTTGGGTTCGTGATCAGCGCCCCAGAATCTACTACAGGCATATCAAAAAACGTTCATATTAGCCAAGTGACGGTATGCTGCATAATTACTCTTTTTTATTTAGACGTTACATATAGGGGAAAAGAAAGGGGGACCAGAATCACTCTTTAAGAGAATGTGAGTCAAACGGGCCCTACAGTTTATCGGGGAGTGCGAACCTCGGTTACCACCTCCACCTGCAAGATTATGTGGTGGCGAAGAATGGAAATTTACCTCCGTACTACCATGGGAACACCTTTTTCTCTCCCCCTCCTGGTTACCGACGTGAATGGAACCATGAAAGCTAAAATTTATTTTACACTCTCCTCTATATGGATTTTTACCTTTGATATTGACCGAAACTTTTACAAAGTCTTTATGCGCCCCCCAGAATTCAGATCTGCTCGTACTAGGAACATATACTAGATGAGAAAGAAGTAAACGCACTCGGCGATCTGACCGGTACTTAGAATTTAAAAATAATTTGGGTTTGGACCGTTCAACCCAACAACAATTTTTGTTGTAATGAATGAAACTACGGTTCTCTTCTTTCATCAAATCTACAACCAAATATCCGGCGCATAACATTTTTTTGTTTTAAATTTAAGTTTCCTCGTTTCGGCAAAAAACGGAACACGTGGGTCTTTCGTGTAGAGCTTCGTAATACTAATAATCATGGGCAATTCAAAAAGTATACTTTTCACCTTTTCACCTGAACTAATTTGAAAACTATTTGTAACTTTGACAAAGTTTTAAAATAAGTTAGCTCAGTTAGAATATAATAACCCATTTTAGTTTTAGGTTCCATTTGACATAACATATGATCAACGTTGTCGAATATGTAGATCCCTTGAACATATGAGCACCTAAATACCACCATTAAGGTCACTTCCAGGCATTGATGCGAAAGATCTCGAAACTTCAGTTATAAACACCCTAGAATTAAATAACATAACTTACGTTATTAAAATTACAATGACGTGACAATTGATTTGTTTTTTTTTTGTTAATTATTTAAAGAAAATATTAAATTTACATATTTTGGTATGGTCAATTTAATTCTTGAAAAATTCGTGTGAGCCCTCAGCGTAGTTGCCACAAAATAAAAAAAACTTGTTCTTAATTTTCAAATCTTAAATCCTAAAAATTTTGAGCTATTAAAAAAAAAACACTTGTTTACTTCGTTAGTTGCGTGTGACACTGACAGTGACATATTTTCTGAAGACAACAATTAGATATCAAACCAAGGGTGAATTTTAAAGTGTTACAAAAATGTGTGGAGGTTTTACTTGTTCTAAAAACGCCCTTGTAGCCCTCAATGTGCTCTACATCGTAAGTTTTATTGGGACATATCGTATTATTCACATTTTTTACATTATTTTCTTTAGGTGGTTGCGTTTATACTGATAGGAGTAGCGGTATATGGAAGAGCTGCTTCTTTGGTCACAAATTTGCCCATTGTGGGAGGTATTTTAGCATGCGGAATCATACTTATACTGATTTCAGTGCTAGGATTGATGGGCGCAGTGAAACACCATCAAGTCATGCTATTTTTTGTATCCTTTTATGTAATATCCTTATTTTTCGTTAAGGGACAATACTTATTTTCTCTATTATGATTATGAATGATAAATTGCAAAGCTAATTGAAACCGTAATTATTGGATAAACAGTGATAAGTTAAAAAAGAAACTACCAAGGTTTTTAACAGGACATTCAGTTCAGGTTGACCTTAAAATTAACCAATGTAGGTTGGTAGATAAATATTTCAAAATTATGTTATTAACCATTAGAACTGTTTGAGATAATTTATCATGAGTTTCTTGACTTAAGTAGTAAATTTAGGATAAATGGTATAAATTACATTGCAATTATATATGAACTAGTTTTTTTACATATGTTGAGAGGTATATGAAAAACACTTTATTTTATGAATTAGCAGTCTTACTTTGCTTTAAAGGGCAGTATAACTTTAGTTTAGGCAGCATTATTTCTCACTTTACATTACTTATGAATTTCAAAACTTTCAATATGTAAGTTGTTGACCTCCCTCATTTTCCCACATAAATTCTGCTCTCAAGTGTTTTGTTTGATTATAATCAGCAGAAACAAAAGGGTATATTAATATTGCGAATAGTAGATTGTTGTCCTATAAAGTTTTGAAAACAAATCCTTAACTAAATTTTATTAGTACATGTTAATATTATTCCTTTTATTTTTAATCCAATTTTCTGTCGCTTGTGCTTGTTTGGGAGTAAACCAATCGCAACAGGAACAACTAGCTGAACAAGGATGGAATAGGTAGGTTTATTTTTTTTTTTTTTAGTTTAAAATGTTAGTATGTTTGCCAGATTGTCAAGAAAATAAAGAATTAAATTATTTCTGAGCCTTTTGAAGCTGTACCTGCAGAAATGTTACTATTAAAAGTAGTTCATGGGGATCCTACTTATGGAGTGTCAATGTCACTGTATTGTATACAGAGTTGTCAGATTTTTTGCCTCCTAATCGGGAATTTTATTAACCAACAACAACAAAAATTGGGACTATAAGAAACTATATAAATATGTTTTTTGGAAGTATATGTGTCTTCAAGTGTATCATCTGCAAATAAGGCTATTTGAAATATTTAATAACATATATAAAATTTACTCTAAACACTAAAAGAGATAAAAAGGCTATTCATTCATTTTGAAAAACAAAGCAAAAAAAACATTATTTAAATGATATGTTAAAATTGTCACAGAATGTCCATTGTAATAATTTTAATTAATAATAATAGTATTAAATCAGAAAACCATGATTTTTTAATTAATCAGCTGAGTTTTTCAATAAACTTTTCTAAAATTATTCTTAATTTGTATTTTTATTACAGGGTGGATAATGTTACAAAGGCCAATGTTCAAAATACATTCACTTGCTGTGGATTTGATTCGGACGTTGATACAACAGTTTTTCATCCGACTTGTGAAGATGTAATAGTAAGTATTTCTCATGTAATCTTTAAAGAACCTTGAATGTCTCAGAAATATATAGTTTTTTTGTTTATATTTATAAATTATTTTTATTTTCTTTTTCATTTATTAGTACATTTTATCTATATACGTATACATTATACTGGAAGATATATAATGCCTATATTTTTTAATATTATTCAAAGTTCTCACACTCTCTGGTAGGTGGTTGAATATCTTCCTAGCTGTATAGAATATTGAGCGTTTAAGTGAAGTGTGAGGTATGGGCAGTGGCAGAGCTCCAGTTTGTCTTGTGTTATAATGATTATGATACTCTCGATTTTTAAATTTTTTAAACATCATACAAGCTGTCTCGAACATAAAAATACAAGTTAGAGTTAGGATTTTATGATTAATAAACAGTAGTCTACAAGAATCTCTACCACTTA
This sequence comes from Kuschelorhynchus macadamiae, assembly GCA_030620095.1. Lineage (NCBI taxonomy): Eukaryota > Metazoa > Arthropoda > Insecta > Coleoptera > Curculionidae > Kuschelorhynchus > Kuschelorhynchus macadamiae. The sequence continues at coordinate 618,917 of JAUTXW010004642.1, read as the reverse complement.
CCCCGCACATATACCTCACTGCCCTCTTTTGCAGAACAAAAACTGAGTTTATCAGATATTGGCTCAAATTACCCCAGAAGCAGACCCCATAACGCAAGTGGGATTCTATTAAGGCCGAATATACTGATTTTGTAATGTGTTCATCCAACTCGTTCCCTACAACTTCCCGATGCCAGACTATTGCATACTTTCAAAATATGATCCTTAAAGGTTAACTTAATGTCTATGGCTACACCAAAAGTATGCTAGCTGTAGTGATCGATCTTCTGGGAAATTAGATGCTTAATTTGGTGGAATAGTTTTTTATAAATATAGATCTCCAAGGCCTTTGAGAAGTTACATAGAATAGACATGGGGTGATAGTTTTCTATGTTATTTATGTTTCTATCTTCAAAGATAGGACAGATCCTGGCATATTTCCATTTATGTAGAAATGGTTATGGAAAATAATGTGAATTGGTTTTGTCAATCAGTGAGCCGACTCAACTAACAAGAAATGATGGAATTCCATCAGGTCCGAAATTTTTTTATTTTTTAGCTTTTTTAGGGTCTTATTTATATCCACTTCACTAAGATAATTTGTCATAATAAAACAAATTAAGGCCTAACATAATAATATGGGAACATGTAATAATAAATTACATATAAATTAATATAAATATGAATTAAATATAAAATTAAAGGATTAGAGTCTAGAGTAATATACAGGAAACGTTAATTATAAAACTTACAAATAAATTAGTGATAAAACTATATATAGGAAAGGTAAGTAAACGTTGTGAACCAGATACATGCATAAACGATCTACATAAGTGTAATGCAAAAATGTTAAATGAAAACACAGAACATATTAATTAGAGGTTTCAGATTGCTGGGCTTTATTAAACGGTATACTAAGCATGTTACTGTTGCTAAAGCTATTGTTTGTCTCTATAACTTCCTGGTTCGGAGTGTTTTGGAGTACTGTTCTACTATATATCAGTCCTTCATATCAGTGTCACATTGACAGAATTGAAAAAGAAAATAAATTTGAATGTCTTTTATTTAAATTTAATTTTCCATACCATGGTCTGTCTTATAATGCAAGAGTTCTTCTTTGTGACCTACAAATCCTTGAGTTTCGGAGAAAAATGGCACTTCTAGTTTTCTTGCACAAGTTGTTAAACGGGACGATTAACTGTGAAATATTGCTGCAGTCAGTCTCATTTTTAGTTTCTATTAGGAGAAGAAGACAATCACAGCTATTTTTTGATATCTATATATAGAGTTTAGTGCATTTGTTTATTGACTAGTATACAATTACAATCGACACTTTCCCCAATATGGCCTTTTCAGAATCAGCATTTTACAATTAAAAAGGCAATTTAAAGGATTGGTTATGTGATTATCTTTTGTTTGTATATGTTTTGTCTGATACTTATTTACTCATTAAAGTGTATTATCATGTAATATATTGTCACATTGTCTCTTTTTTATTTTATTATTTGATATAAATTTTTTTTTAGTTGTTAGTTGTATTGAGGTCAGGTGGAATGATGACAAAATTTATAAAGGGTGGGGATACCTACAGATTATCCTTTTTTGATTTCTAAGGTCACAATATTTTACAAAGCAAATCACATTTCTTAAAGCGTGCTCTCCACTATAACTGGAATTAACAAAATATGACTTGCGAAAATCGTGAAATTAGGCAGTAATCTGAAACTCTAAATCTTCAAAGTCAAAGTCAAAATATGTTTTATTGTTATAACAATACAAGTTAGTTAACAAAGCTGAAAACACTTCCGTAAATCTAAAAACATTATAGTCTAAAACATAAAAATGTAACATAGAATTAAAATTTAAAATTTAACGTGTTAACAAGTATTTAAAAACCAACGTATACAACCAAAGCAGGAGACTGACACAGCTAAAATATGTCATTATAAAATTCTAAAATACTATAATATGCCCTTCCAACCAAGATCATTTTCAGGTGACGCCTGAAAATAATCAGCGATGCGGTCTCCTTAATGTCGCGTGGTAGGTGATTGAATATTTTTTTGCCCTCATAGAAAATAGATTTCCGCGTCAAAGCTGATGTGGGAATAGGCAGGTGTAAATTGTTTATCTGCCGCGTAACATACCTGGGGTTTTTTATTGTAAATTTATGACGATTTTTGGATAAAAGGCTAGCGACCTCCAATATATAGATACACGTGACTGTGAGAATGTTCTCTCAAATAAACAAAGGTCTACATGAATCCCTAGACTTTTTTTTGCGTATATACTGAAGAGCACGCTTCTGTAACATGAAGAAGGATTGGATGAGGTAATTGCTAGCCGATCCCCAGAAACAGATTCCATACTGGAGACGTGATTCAATTAGAGCAAAGTACACAGATCTACCAACCGCTGCACCAAGCTCCTGAATTGTGACCCTTATGGCAAAACAATATATCGCAGATATCTTCCCAGCAAGACTGTTCAAACTTGAGTTCATTGTCCATGATCAAGCCAAGAAATTGGTTATGCGTGCACTGTGTAACTGGAACGCCCCCGATTGAAATGTCCTCCAGGTCATCCCTAAAGCATAATACTTTAGTCTTATTGGGATTCAATGACAGTAAATTTGAGTCAAACCAGATCTTTAAAGCCTGGAGGTCTGTTGACAGGGTGGAGTGTAGGGGTCCGCCACTCGTACCATGCCACAGGATTGATGTATCATCAGCGAACAGGGTAAATTTCCCCCAAATATCAAGGTTCGTTAGATCATTGACATACAGGAGAAATAGTATCGGACCCAAAACAGATCCCTGGGGTACACCCCAGGCCGCTGAACCCCACTCAGAAGACGCAGAACCCATGCACACACGTTGACGACGATCACCCAAGTTAGAGGAAAACCAAGACAAAGTCACGCCCCTGAAACCATAAATTTCAAGCTTCCCCAGCAGAATCTCATGGCTAACACAGTCAAATGCCTTTGACAGATCACAAAAGACCGCCACGGAAACTCCACCATCATTAATCTGGCAATACAGCTCACAAAGAAAATTATACATGGCATTACTCGTACTCATCCCATCTTGAAAGCCAAACTGGGACTTACTAAGTATATTATTTAAGCTAAGAAAAGACAACTTTTGCAGATTTTAGGCAGGCTGGAAATATACCCAATGACCATGAGATGTTGATTGCTTCAACCATTGCCAGCAAGGCTACATCTGGCAAGTTGAGGAAAATCGTAACAGACAGCCCATCCTCGCCTGATGATGTTTTATTTTTAATGGAGTGTAAAGTTTTTTTAAGCTCATCTAGATTCGTTGGTAGAAAGAAGAACGAGTTTTGGATGGAAATGTGTGTCATGTACTGAATTGGATCTCTCGATGGATTTAAATTTTTCTGAAGATTCCGCGCCACATTAAAAAAAAAAGTATTCAAATCGTCAGGTGACACTTTCGGGCTAGCAACAGGCTGATAATTGCCGTTAAGGCGGATATCATTCACTATTCTCCAGCACTCAGTTTGCCTATTAGAAGAGTTGTTAATGCGATCTGAATAAAATGTCCTGATGGTTGACAATCTGATCAAATATCGATACAAGGAGCGGTAGGTGCTAAAATATTGGTGAAACCATGGACAGTCCGTATACTTTCTTATTGTATGGAGTGAACGTAGATTTTTGGATGAGGTTTTAAGACCCTTTCTGAGCCAAGAACGCTTCGGCACAGTCCTTGGTCTCAATTTAACTATTGGAAAAGCAACATTAAATAGGTGCATCACTTTGTCATACAGGGCTGACAGCGAATCTGGCTATTTAGGCAGATCTCCCCAATTAGTCGAATCACACAGGTCACGAAACCTATTAAAATTTCTGCCACTAAATATTCGTCCACAACGTGGCGCAGACTTAATACGCTCCTTATTTTCTAAAATCTTACAAATAATGGCCTCGTGGTCTGACAAAGTAGCATTCTCAACAGTACAATTTATCATATTGGTAGGGAGGTTAGAACAAATATAATCAATCAATCAAATTGCATTTGATGTATTTAATTTTAATTTATATTTCTTAAGGAAGAACGTAGCCAATGCACGCATCGGACAAGTGGTCCTTCTGAAACGTACACTACAGAATGCTAAACATTCTAAATGGTACGGATTCGTAAACAAGGTCAAAATAAAAAAGTCAAAATCGAGAGACCCAATAAAAACAGTAACTACATCAAACATTTAAAATAGAGAAAAAAAATTGATACACAAATACACATTTACAGACAAAAAAATTTACAAAGGAATACATAAATTCATATGAATACGAAGTGTAAAAAACCTCACAAAAGCAATCCATTTAGCTGCCTTTTTAGCTGCAAAGTGCTAAGTCTAAAGATGCCATATTCTGCGAAATGACGATTGTAATTACACACTAGTCGGTCAATAAATGCGCCAGACCCATAATTTGTACGGTGGTATCTTTCAAAGAATAGCTGAGGTTGTCTTGTTCTCCTAATAGGTACCAAAAATGAGACCGACCCCAACAATATTTCACAATCAATGTCTCCATTTATTAGCTTGTGTAGAAAAACAAGAAGTGCCTTACGTCTCCGAAACTCAAGGGTTTGAAGGCCGCATAGAAGAGCTCTAGTATTATACGATAGATCCTGATGTGGAAAATTAAATTTATATAAGAGGTATTTCGCAAATCTATTTTGTACTTTTTCAACTCTATCGTTATGGCACTGGTATGATGGACTCCATATTGTTGAACAATACTCCAAAACACTCCGTACCAGTGAGTAATACAGACAGACAATTGCTTTGGTGTCCATCACATGGCTTGTATTCCTTTTTATAAAGCCCAACAATCTAAAACTCTTGAGTACAATGCTGTCAATATGCAGATTAAATGTTAGTTTGTCATCAAAAATAACACCTAGGTCAGTGTAAGAACTAACAACCTCTAGTGTTACATCATTTATGAAGTAGGAGGAGAGAACAGGATTAATGCGTTTATGAAAACGGAGCACTTTACACTTGGATATGTTAAGATGGAGATAATTAGTGCTGCACCAGTTGACGAGCCTTCCAATGTCAGATTGCAGTGCATTTGAGTCAGTGTAAACGGGAGCAAAAAATTTTAAATCGTCTGCATACAAAAGACATTTGGACGCTCTAAAGCAAGATACTATGTCATTTATAAAAAGTAGAAAGAGCACTGGACCAATATGTGAACCCTGTGGGACACCCGATGTCACAATAACCTCCCTAGAAACTGAACCACAAATGTTGACCTGTTGTCGACGATTAAACAAATAAGATCTGATCCACTCCAAATAACTTCCAGAAAGACCAATTTGCTGCAATTTTAATAATAAAAGCTGATGACAAACACTATCAAAAGCCTTGGATATGTCCGTGTAAACAGCATCAATCTGTTGGCCAGCTTCGACAGATGTAATTAAGTAATTTTGGAACATCGCAAGATTTGTAGTAGTTGAGCGACCGCGATAAAAACCATGTTGCATACTCGTAATGTAGTGTTTCAAAGACTCAAATAAATGATCAGTGATAATTGCCTCAAACAGCTTTGGGATATGCGAAAGCAAAGAGATACCTCTGTAGTTCTTTATATCGCTTTTATCACCGGATTTAAAGATCGGCATCAGTGTAGAAAATTTCCAAATATCAGGAAATGAACCTAGATTAAAAGATCTTTGAAAAATTACACATAACGGTTGAGACAACGACTGACAACACCTTTTCAAAAAGATAGTGGGAATTCCGTCAGGACCAGCCCTCTTAGAAACATCAAGGCCGTCTATTTTAGTGCAGATTTCTGCCTCTGTAAAATAATATGTTGCTAGTAGTTTCCCTGAAGAACTTACGGGACTGATCTGACTAAAATCTAAAATTTCATGGTGTGAATAGCAGGACTGAAAATGGGCTGCAAAGGCATTAGCGATGTGATTTGAACCCATAATTTCTTCACCGTCATAATTCATAACACTAGGCATACCAGAGTTTCTTCTTAAGTTACGAACAAATGACCAAAAGTGCTTGATATTTTCCGGAATAAGTAATTCAGTTTGCCTGACATATGTAAGATAGCACATGTCAGTTCGAAACTTTACTTCACGTCGTATGTCCGAATAGGCCAGATAGTCAGCTTGTTGTTCAGTCCTTTTATACCTCTTATATAGGCGATTCTTTTGTCCAATAAACCTTCTCAATGGGAGGTCAAACCATTTTGGGTACTTGCAGTCAACCATAGTTTTCTTGGGAACATGAATATCGATTCCCCGAAGCAAAACCTCATAGAAGGTTTCAACGATCCCGTTGGTGTCAGGAGATGATAAGAAAGACCAATCCGATTGCTTATAAAAAAGATTGAGTTCATGGAAATTTGCCCGATGAAACTGATATACACTTACTTGATTGTAACTTTTTATTGGAGGAACATATTCAATTTTATACATCAATTCAATTGCAGGATGGTAAGGGTCAATATTTACTAGGGGTAAAACAGGAGATGAAATGCGAACATTAACAAAGTCATCAGCAAAAATCAAGTCTAAAGTTCTACCCATGTGATTGTATAAAGAATTAATTTGTTGCAATTCTAGAAAGTTCATTGACACAATAAGAGTTTCATCTTTACGGAAAACCATATATTTATGTTTAAACATTTCGTAGCTACTAATATCTCCATTAAGCCACGTCTCGATAAGAGAAATTACTTCATAGTCGCAAGACAAAATGCTTAGAGAAATCTCGTCAGTCTTTGTGCGTAGTCCCCTGACATTTTGATAAAACATGCTCAGACTACTCGCTGAGGAAACCCCAGTACCACCGACTGTATCATATGTCTGAGTTACATTTTGTTCGTTGATAGCGAAAAATTCGAACCTTCATATAGTTCCTGCTGCAGAGAAGTTGGAGCATTATTCATAGTCTGAGAACGAGCACTGGGGTTGTCGTGATCAGAATTAGACGTACAAACGTGTTTCACAGACCCAACAAAGTATGAAAAAATCATCTGCGCAAGCTCAGCTTTTTCACTGAAATTCATTATACCTCTCTCGGTTGTGACTCTGGACGGAATGTAATGGATATGTTGATAATTTTTAAAGAGACACTGCAAATGAAAGTCGTCCTGTTGAATAATCTTGTTAAGTACTGGACGATTCATCTGAAGAGGCGGACCACAAACAAACAAACTGGTTCCATTAGAGTTTTCCAGAAGACGAAGCAAAGCCTGTGATCTGATAGTCTTCCCCCTAAGTGCATTCAATCCTCCCGCAAATAACACAACAAAATCGTCTTTAGAAAACTTCCCAACCAATTTTTCACAATCCTCAATGCGCTCTTCGAAGAGAATAGGACCCGACCACTGACAATTAATATCATATTTATTGCCTGTGAGCCGCTTAAAGATATTTATAAAACCTTTCGCATTAATATCACCCATAATCAAAATCTGTGGTTTACGAGGGATTGGCGCAGATAATCCGGTCGAAACCGTTGTGCTTGCGGTTGGAACTCTACCACATTGAGAAAGACCAACTTCTCCCCTTGATGAGGGAATGTGAACATCCAATTGCCGCTTGAGATGCTTAATTTCCTTAAAATTTACATAGTTTTCCTTTTCCAGAACAGATATTGATGTCACCATTTGCCTGTTTATGTCAGTGAGGTCGTGAATTTGAGTACGTAAATGAGTGATAAGTTCTTCATTTTCTTTAATTTCATTATCCAGCTCAGATTTGGAAATTTTGAGACTGTCTATCTCCATATTAAATTCTGCTATTCTGCAACGTTGTTCAGCTAGCTGGGCATTAAATTCTTTTTCAGCCTCAGAGACATCATCAGCAAAATCCTGTGTTCCTCTTTTTAGTCACTTAATGTAATTATTCTTGTCGTTTATTTCAGATTTCAATTTGTTAAGTTCGTCAATATAATTATTCTCCCGTTGTTCATCAGTTTCAGCCTTTGATTGACAGCTGCTAGAACAATAAATTCTATAACCGCCAAGTTTCACAACATCCTTGCAGCGTTCCAAGCAGCTAGGATGAAACATGCCCATACAGGATACACAGCAAAAGTTTGAGAAATCCTTATGTTTACAACATTTTAGGTTGCGTTCCATGTTAAATTAATTATCCAATTAAGTGAATTAATATTAAATGTTATATATGAAAAGAAAAAGAAAAGAAAAGAACAGCAAGATAGTAAATATGTGTGTGTAAATAATAAAGATACTTAAAGTGTCAAGTTATACCACCTACTCAATCCAGCAGTACAACCAAACACTTAATGAGCAACCCTGGTACAATAAATAAGTTTAAATATAATTAAATAAAATAAGGTGAGAGAGGTCAGTGATATTTAAATAAATAATAAAAATTCCAATACAAAACAAAATACCCTGAAACCGGACCTGTTTAAATTATTTTTAGCACAATAGGATTCACCAAAAACATCGACTAACATAAAAAAAGGGAATTCCCTTAACACAGGAATTTAATGAATCAGAATAAAATACGATATTTTACTAGACTCTTATCATCTAATTTGCATATTAACAGTCAACAACCTAGTAAATGATAAAATATCGGTTTTTTTCCAGTATAATCCTTTCTCTGCTTAAAATTAAATATTAAAAATGCAGTTCTATTTTTCCATATAATTTGAATATGTGTAATGCAAAATTCGTGACGTTTTCAAAAATATGTACTGTTTTTCATCAGCAGTAAAATGATACCAAACACATATATTATTTAAATCCCAAAAACACTCAAAATTACAAGAGCACGAAACTTAATACACACAGTTACATACACACAGTTGATCAATTATTTTTATTAAAATTTGATTCTTAGAAAGAAGTAAGGCAAAGAAGCATTGCAAATAGAAATGTGTTTTACTTAAGCATTTATTCTTCCTGATGTTAATGATTTTATCATTCGTTTAGATGAGATGTTGCACTGATGCGGCTCGTCAGAATTGTGTATGCCCTGGTTGTCTGGACAAACTACAGAGCACCATCAATTATGCATTTAAGCTTTGTGGTTGGATCGGACTCTTCTTTAGTTTTACAGAGGTAAGTTTTTTTTTAAATTAAAGTTATAAAATATGTGTAAATAGTCTTGCAACATTACTGACAAATTTGAATTAACATTTAAATGGAAGGTTGACTGCCTGAGTGTTAACATTTCATTGATACCTTAATTTATAACTAGATTGTTGATTTAGGATAGGTCTGTTGTTGCTGGTCAGACTTTAGGTTATTTTGCCAAATATTTTTTTTTTAATTTTAACTGCATTTTTCCTGCAATTTAATTAGATAATGTGAAGTCTAACAGAATTATATTTAGTATACATTTATAGTACGAAAGGAGACAGACTTCGAAATATGAGAATTTTTTTTATTTGTATTATTAGAAGAGTTGCTAATTAAATGTAAAAATCTAATAATTGTTATGTACTTAAATGGGTTTTTGGCATGTTGTGTTCACAGTTCATGGGAGTATTGTTAACCGTTCGCTACCGTAACCAGAAGGATCCCCGGGCTAACCCAAGCGCTTTCCTATAGTGCCATAACATTCACAGTTCTGTACAAAATGGTGGGTTGACATTATTTGGTAATTTGGCTTGCGCCTGTTTTCCTTATGCTTTGCCCGCTCTGCAGCATATATGTGTTTTATTTTGGCTATTTTACACTTTTTTTTTTAGATTTACTCAGGTATTTGATGGTATAAAATAATTTATGAGTAGAATGCTCGGTGTTTGTCAGTTGTAACAAATAGACTCAGATGACTGATATATTCTATATAAAACTTTACTTGTTTATGATGTTCATTCTTAATTTAAGGATGCTTTAAACAACAAATTCTAAATGTAAACATATTGTAATAAAATAATGTCACATAATTTAAAACCATATTAAGTGTGGTGTTAAATAAATTATCATAAATAAGTGAGCTTGCTGCATGCCTTTGTAATTGTGTGCTTTTGCGTGTTTTTTATTTATTGATCTGTTATTACAGTATTAATAGCAAAATCAAAATCAAAAATACTGGTATACAGGTATAAATTCATCAAACTAATATCTATACAAAATTTCAATAGTTTCTCTAATTTTTGGTTCATAATAACCCGAAACTGATGCAAGAACCTTGGTATCTTTTACATTATTCGTGTGTCCTAATGTTTAGCGACAGGGGATTGAACAGTTTGTTTCTTATGTATACATCTTTCATGTTTCTTAAGTCTAGTAGACAGAGACCTTCCAGTTTGACCTATGTACACTTTACCGCAAAAACAAGTAATTTTATAAACTCCTTCTGATTGCAAAGGAATTACTAAAATTCTGTTTCATTCATGTTCATAAATGTAGTTTTTACATACTTCACAAATTGAAATACAATAAAAATAAAATTAACAATACAGTAATAATTAACATTCTTAAATTATATATAAAAGGAACTTTGGCTCAAGAGATACTTGTTTTACTGAATTCACAAACTTCATGTTCTGTTAGTTTTTTTTCTTTTTTGATATAACTTGTATTTATCATATGTAAAAGTTTCAGTGTCATTTATATATATTCAAAATAACAGAGGCCCCAGAATTGACCCCTTGCTGCACTCCATACTCAATAGACACTGACTGAGATAACTAACCGTTAACTGGATGCTTTGCTCGTTGAATCCATAGTACTTCAGCTTTCGCAAAAGGAATTCGTGACATATACAGTCAAAGGCCTTGGAGAGGTCATATAGGACTGCTCCTATGTATTGACTTCTCTTCAAAGCCCTCAACTATATGTGTAAGCTCAGAAAGGATGGCACGAGCTGTAAACTTAAACTTTATAAAGCCGAATTGGTTATTTGCAAACAAAATAGGTGTATAGTTGATCTTTCAACAAGTACTCAAAAACCTTAGACAGTGCTGGTACTAAGATAGTTATTGATAAAATTACAATCCCCATTCTTTTGATTAGGGATAACCTTTAAACTTTTGATAATATTAGGATAAACACCCTCATGTATGCAAGAGTTTATTGGATACGTTAATGGCATAACTAATGTATTTTTCAGTTTCTTGAAAAGAAATGTGTTATAGCCGAAAAAGTTCTGCTATTTTTTTATTTTAAAATATTTATTTATTTTATAATTCCATTTGGGGCAGATCTTGAAGAACCACATAGGCAACATCAGAGGAGAAAGAAAAAGCTGTTTGTACTGACTTCAGGAGATGTTTGTTTTTTTAGTTATTCTGCTATAATCATTTAACAGCTGCCACGCCGCCCTAACCTTGTTATCAGCCCCTTGAACGAAGTCCGAATTTGACTATCTAAAACCAATTTTGGCATATCTATATTGCAACCTATACTGGTTTTTTAAAACAACAACCTAGGGTATTCTAGAATAATTTTTAAAAAGATCACTCAGAAAACTGAGATGTTCTCTCATTTCATCTAGTATAGGATTATACCACCTTACACTGTTATCACAAAATTATCACACTTCAAGTTGGAATTTACATCAGATTTCACAAAAGACCAATGTGTATCATTTAGAATATTAAAGAGGCTATTTATACCTTCTGCAATTATAGGTTGCTGAAAATTTATTGTCTGTGGTGTCCTTAAGCATTCTTTAATCTTTTTGTGTGTACTAAAGATTGTGCGAATGTTGGATCTCCACAGAATTCTTGCAATTTTATCTGTGCTACCCTGATTAAAAGGTAAAACTGCGCTACTTGGGAATTGAGTATCCAATACTGATTTAGGTCTGGTATTATTGTAATACCTAATGAAACACTTAATATCTTCAGTGTAATACCCATTTGATTTTAAGGCTTCAATTGGTTTTTCTGTTTTGTCCAGGACTAAATTTGTATCACATATTGACAAAACCCTAAAGACTAATGAATCTTTGCTTGCTTTTGAGATGGATAATGGTGAGAACTACAATTTAAATATCTGATCATATGTGTAGGTTTCCTGTAACACTATGATCTAGGGTGTCGTTCTCTTCCTTTGACTTTAGAAGGGAGACAGAGAGGAAATCTAATTACCAGCTAATATCATTACTACCAATTTTTTCAAAAATTATTGAAAAGTATATTGTCAAAATGTCCATTGTCAACTTTTTAAATTTATGTATTTTACTGATTTGTTCAGCCAATAATTTTATTGTATTGATTTTATTTTGACCTGTGTAAACACAATGTGTAATAACATTAAAAAATTATGTTTATGTTTGTGTTTCTTTTGTATTAATACATCAAGAAAGGGAATTGCTCCATCTGACTCAATTAGATGGTCTAAAAATATAGTTAAATTTTCTTCTCCATGAGGCAATATTACAAAACCTTTTGATCGTGTTAATCATCACATTTTGCTTGAAAAGCTGAGAGTTTATGGAATATAAGATCCTTTATCGTCTTGGTTTAGAAGTTATCTTGAGGATTGAGTTCAGCATATAGTTATTGACGGTTTTGCATCAGACCCATTTGTGGTTAAATCTGGGGTTCCACAAGGATCCCACTTGGTGCCAATCCTATTCCTTCTGTTTATTAATGACTTGGGGCTTATATTCAAACATTGTCATTTTTTGTTCTTTGTGGAGGATCTTAAAATTTACGGTGTTATCAGGGATACCAGTGACTGTAGTTTTTTGCGGGATGATATCAGAGTTTGAATTCATGGTGCATGGAAAATCATTTGCAGCTAAACGTGGCGAAATGTGAAATTATTTCATTTAGCAGAATCATTTGGCTACAAACTCCTCATTGGTCAAATTAATTGTCCTGAGCTATTGGCATTGCTTAATTTTAAAGTACCTCCCCATAGACAACCTGATACTTTTTCATTGAATTACAGTCCTGCTGATATTGGGAAAAAATGATATTATGAATAGATTCATAGGGTAATTTAATAAATATCTAACATTTGATTTCAATTACCTGTTAGCATAATAAAGTTCAACACATCGGTAAGGTCAGCCAGGTGGTCTTCATGTTCCCGACCATCTCTATTGACATTTTCTTGATTTTATTTGTGTGACGTCTGGTGATGTGTGTCAAATCCTATGTTTTATTTTGTAATATTTAATGAAGTGTTTTATGTCTTAAGATAACAACATTTTTATGTTTATATTTTTATATTTAATATTTGTATATATTTTTGTATTTCTGATACTTTATTTTTAGTCATATATTTTTTAAACTCCTTAAGTTTCTTTTTTATAATATTATTGTACTACTTGGGCTACGGGCCTGTAATTGTACTTACTTGAATAAAGAAATAAATAAATAAAAAGTATCATCTATATTTCTAATGTGGGTTGTAACGGAACAGATCTTAAAACAATTTAATTCCTCGGAGATTCTTCACTTTTACGGACTTACAAAAATACATAAAGCCAACCAGTATTGGATACTCAGCCATCAAGTAGCACAGTTTTATCTTTTATTCAAGGAACCACAGATAAAATTGCAAGAATTCTGCAGAGATCCAATATTCACACAATCTATAAAACTCACAAAAAGATTGGGCAATTCTTAAAGACACCAAAATAGGTAATTCCTTTGCAATCAGAAGGAGTTTATAAAATTCCTTGTTCCTGTAGTAAAGGATATATATTTTAGACCGTCTGTGTCTACACACATCAGCCCTCTAGAAGGACACATGATTAATGTAAAAAGTGCTGGAGTCAATTGTAACTGATAACTTTATTTCAGCGTTTCGTGGAGTTATCTCACCACAACAACATAGTTTTCTTACTGGTCTCTCTTGCCAAACAAACTTAATGGTCTATTCTAACTTTATAAGCTCTGCTGTCGACCAAGGTTGTCAATTAGATGCCATTTATTTTGATTTTAAAAAGGCCTTTGATTGGGTTGATCAGAACATGCTCATATCCAAGCTATAGCCATATGGAATATCTGATCCCTTACTTTCATGGGTTCGTAGCTACTTGCATGGTCGGACTCAAGTAGTGAGCATAAATAACTGCACTTCTGAAATGATCATCGTTTCATCTGGCGTCCCTCAAGGTTCACACTTGGGACCAATATTATTTCTGATTTTTGTCAATGACCTATCACTGAGGCTCGCTGATTGTCACCACCTAATGTTTGCAGATGATTTAAAAATCTTCAGTCTTATAAATAATGAAACTGACTCTTCTTTACAATTGAATATAAACAACATATATTCATGGTGTCGAGTCTCTTTTAGCAGGAAAAAGCATCCTATTCAACTCACATATGTGATTAATCGTATAGAAGTTGAACGGGTTAGCATGGTAAATGATTTAGGGGTCATCTTTGACTCTGAGTTTCGTTTCATCATTCATATCGATAATGTGGTCGCTAAAGCTCTTAAATTATTAGGTTTTATTATGAGGCAATGTTGGAACTTTAAGAACACTGAAGCTTTGAGATCTCTATATTTCGCTTTGGTTAGAAGTAATTTAGAATATTGTTGTATGATTTGGGCCCCGTATTACCACGTTCACATTAAAAATCTTGAGCGTGTACAGAATAAATTTGTAAATTTCTTATTACATAAGTTGTGTATTGACAAGTCAGACTTTGTTTATGGTGATCGATTGAAATTGTTGGGTTTAAGTTATTTAGCAACACAAAGAATGATTCTTACATTGTGTTTTGGTCATAAATTGCTAAGTAACAGAATTGACTGCAACGATTTACTGTCAGCTATTAACTTTAAAGTTCCATCGCGTATTATGAGAAATGGTGACCGTTTTGCTCTTAACTATGCGCGTCCCGACGTCGGCAAAAATTCTCCAATAAATAATCTTATGAGGTTTTTGAATTTACTGTCTACAGTTTTTAATTTTGAGGTAAATTCATTCGAGTTTAAGAAAAAGGTTCAAAATTTGCTTTGACCTTGAATGTTTTTTATGTCTTTAATTACCGTTTTAAAAAATTGATGATGTTCTAGTATTTTATTTGTTCCTACAAGACGATTTTAACTTTTATTTTCAGA
The DNA here is from genome assembly GCA_030620095.1 of Kuschelorhynchus macadamiae. Lineage (NCBI taxonomy): Eukaryota > Metazoa > Arthropoda > Insecta > Coleoptera > Curculionidae > Kuschelorhynchus > Kuschelorhynchus macadamiae. The sequence continues at coordinate 603,913 of JAUTXW010004642.1, read as the reverse complement.
ATTTATTTATTTATTTATTTATTTATTATTAATTTGTCATACATTATTCTTAATGAACATCGACATTGTCAATTCTATATTAAAACTATTCAATTAAAAAAAGGACAGTAACAACTTATAAACTAACACAAAAATTTTTTAACTAATTTACATAAAATTCGTTATAAAAGCTATACTAGAATTACAGTTAAAAAAAAAACTTATGAACTAACACAAGCCATTTGAACTAATCTACATAAAATTCATTAAGTGCATAATATTCTTTTTCCAGTAGAAACTTTTTTAGGGCTGACTTAAACCTAACATTACCCTGAACTTCTTTAATTTCTACTGGTAATGCTTTATAGACCCTAATACAAGGCATCAAAGGTCCCTTATTAAACAATGCTGTACGATGAGCTGGTACACTAAGATCATTCCTTCCCCTAGTGTTTAAATTATTAGAATAGAAGCCATTAGTGGTGAACAATTCTAGATTATTTCTGGTAAATACAGCACAATTGTAGATATACAAACAGGGGACTGTTAAAATTTCGAGCGTTTTAAAAACTCCTCGACAACTTTGGCGATATTGCAAACCCATAATTGCCCTTATGATTCTTTTTTGCGCTATAAAAACTCTAGATGAATGGGCCACAGAACCAGAACATCACACTATACGCAATAACTGACTGAACAGAGGCAAAGTAAAAAACACGAATACCATTCACATTTACATGGTGTGTTAGGTAACGAATCACATAGCAGGCCACACTTAGTTTTGACACAATCAAATTCACCTCATTTGTCCAAGCCAAATCTCCATCCAAAAATACACCCAGAAACTTCGCTGAGCTCACCTGTTGAAGACTCTTATGTTGTACTCTCACATACAAAGATTCAGAGACAGTGTTATGTATGAACAAAATTACTGATGTCTTGGATGTATTTACGGTGAGGTTATTATTTTGACACCAATCATACACCGTCTGAGCAATGTCTGATGCTTTCGGGGACAGTGAAGTAACTGCAGGGGCAGACACAATACATGAGGTATCGTCTGCAAATTGTATGAGGGAACTTATATTTATCTTTAAGTGCATGTCGTTGGAGAATATAAGAAACAAAATGGGACCCAGGATTGAACCCTGTGGGACCCCCCTGCTCATTCTAACTGACTCAGATAGGGAATTCATCCCATTAGTTGGTGAAGTAATGGAAATTTTAAAAGATCTATCAGTTAAGTATGACTTAATTAATTCATTGGCAGGCCCACGCACCCCAAGGCATTCTAGTTTATAGAGCAACAGTTCGTGGTCAATAAGATCGAAGGCCTTACTAAGATCAAAGCAGATGGCTGACACTTTTTCACCGCGGTCCAAGGCCTCAATGGTGGAATTTAAAGCCTGAAAAATGGCTGTAACAGTAGACTTTTTTGGTAAAAAGCCATGTTGCCCTATATAGAACAGATCAAACCTCAGAAAATAGTTTAACAATCTCAAATATATCACCCTTTCAAATACTTTAGAAAAAATTGGCAGCAACGAAACTGGTCGATAGTTGTTTATGTCCTGCTGATCTCCTTGTTTGTAAATGGGTACTATTTTGGCCATCTTGAGGAGGTCTGGAAATTCGCCCTTAACAAAGCTGTTGTTGATTATGTTAGCCAAAGGAAAGCAAACCGAATCTGCAACCTCTTTTACAACCACAGATGGTATCTCATCCAACCCTGATGAAAACTTGGTAGGTACTAAGGCTATTATACGACGTATTTCTTCTGGAGTAGTGGGCTCTAGGTAGAAGGAAAATGGCATGATCGGAAGATTAGGCATGCCCAGTGCCCCCATCAGCAATACTGACAACATGATCAAAGTGAGAAGCAAACAAGTTAGCAACAGTCTCAGGATCAGACACAATTTCATCCCTGTACTGCAGTTTTATTTCACCTATTTTCTTATTTTTGTGTTGAATGTTATTAAATACTTTCCAGGTAGCCTCTGTTTTATTATTTGAATTTACTATTATATTATCGTTATAGCTTTTTTTATAGTTCCCTATATATTTTTTATAAGATCTCCTTTCATTTTTATAATTCCTAAGTAAATCAGAATTCTTTGTTTGCTTATATAGTGAATACATATCCCTGAGTTTCTGTCCCCACTCCCTTATCTCAGAGGTAACCCAAGGCTTAGCTGAATCCTTTAACCTAATATTTTTTATAGGAAAGCACATATCAAAGTAGTATTTAAATATATTATAAAAGGCTTGATATTGTTCATTTGGATCTGTCATATGTTAGATTTCTAACCAATCCTCAGCGCCCAAGTACCACTTAAATTCATGAGTTGCCTCCTCACTAAACGACCTCTTTATATGGAATTTCTTAGAACCATCACAATCCATATTTGTGGGTATATTGATCATAAGAGCATAGTGGTCAGAAATGTCAGTATTCAGAATTCTACCCAATGTGTAATCCTTATTTATATTTGAAAAAATGCTATCCAACTGAGAGGCTGTGTCAGGAGTGACCCTAGTCATGCCCCTTACATCTGGTTCGAGACTAAAAGAAAGTAATAGGTTGGATATATCGATTGCACCAGTGTCCTGTAGGTCAAATCTAACATTAAAGTCACCACAAATGACAATATTTCTCTTTATGCTAAAAATCTCGGACATAAGCAGATTTAACAATTCCAAGAAGATATTGATATCACCGCTTGGTGCTCTATACAAAGAAACAATCACATAATTCACATTACTTATGACAATTTCCATACAACAAAACTCACAATGTTTGTCAATAGGCTTCACCCTCGTTAACAGTTCCTTAAATAATACTGTCTCTCTAATGAATATAGCGGTGCCTCCTCCCCTGCTTTGTGTACGACATGTGTAAGTTACTAAATCATATTTTTCCAAATTAAAGTTAATAATCTCATTATTCACAAGCCAGTGTTCATTTAAACATAATATCACTGGCTTATGTTCATTCAAAAATATTTCTAGTTCTAAGATTTTATTTCTCAGACTTCTTATATTAAATGACATTAATGTGATTATTTGCCCACAGTAGGGCATCTCAAAGTTACTCCTAAAAAATTACCAGATTGATCTTTTTCGTCACCAGCGACCTGATCAAGCAAGTTAGAGTCGGAAGCATCGTCATCTGGTGAAGCCACATTGACACAAGTGTCCGCCACTATAAAAATTAAGTTCTTATTGCTAACCTTGCTGATGTTAAACTTAATTACTTGAACTAATTCAATGCACAAATTATTTTTATGTAATTTATTTCCTCTTTTAGAATTAGCATCAACAAAGCCAGCACAATTCTCTGAAACCCTATTTATTCTACAAATAAAGTTATTTAGTTTATTGTTATAGCCATATATCTTGCTATTAACATGAACATCAAACAAGTATGGTACAGATAAAAACACTAAGTTGGTATGAGAACAGTTTCTAATCACATTTAAAACAGACTTGAAAGACGGCATTTTGTTCCTAAAAAAGTCATTTAACCCTGCAGAAATTATTACACAGTCACTGGCAGAGTAGTCCTTTGTTAAAACTACTAAACTCTCAGTAACCTTGTCAAAATCGGCACCAGGCTTAAGAAAAACCTCTATTTTATAAGTTACATCTTCCCTAGCGAACAAACGATTTAAGATATAACCAAGGCCTCTGCCAGTTTCGTCACACACAATTAAAACTTTAACAATTTTTTCACATTTCATATGATTCGAGTTATCTTTATTATCATCATTATTAAACGAGAGACGATCATTAGAGCTTACTTCAGAATCGATTTGAACATGCCCTTCACCTTCCCAGTGGACATCACTTTCCATTATGCACTGAGTACTCGCATTCAGGGTAGTTTGTGACTTCAGATTGGAGAAGCCACTATTCATTCCTAGAAATAAAACTTGTCCCTTCAAATCATCAATGTCCCGTAAATACACTTTGTTTTCTTCAGTGAGGGTCTCTATTGATGAAATCATATTTTGTTCAATCTCAACATGATCACGCAGATCTTTTTCAAGTCTGACTGCTTTAAGTTCAATTTCCTGCAATTGTGCTTCTAGTGCGTTGTTCTTTCTTTTTATGATCTCCAGTTTCTTTTCTAATGCCGAGATATATTGGGCTTGCTCCGTTATTTTGGCCTCATATTTTTTTTGGATCTCACAAACGTCATTTTGAAAGTCTTGGGATTGACGTTGCTGCCTTCTCAAGAATGAGTCTTTAGCTTTTAGTTTCTGTTGAAGTTCGTCAATTCTCTTTATATGGTTTTGTATAATATCCTCATTATCATACCCTGCTTTTTCACATTCCTTAGAGCAGAATATCTTATAGTCCTTTAAAATTAAAACATTGCCCTTTCGATCTAGACAGCTGGGGTGGAAGACCCCTAGGCAATATGTACAAATGTAGTTATTAAACTCTTTCTTAGCACAACACTTAAAATAACCAACCATTGTTCCAAGGTAATGTTTTTTTTTTATATTAATATAGTTTATTGATTTATATATATTATTTTATAGCACACAGTTAATATAGTTATCACTAGAATAAATTAGATCCAAAAAATATTGTTTTGATTTGATTTTACACGCGTGTAACCCGAATTACTGTAATTTGGTGTTCATTACCATAATTTCTATTACTGTGATAATATAAGGAAATATTAACAATTTCACAGTGTAAATCAAACAGAATTACTCGCTGCCTACTCAATTCAACAGACGATCGACTCAATTCAATTAACAAAAGTTAACAGGTCAAAGTTATCCCTTGGATTTTTCTTAGAAACGTCTAAAAGTTTCAGATCAGTTAGTTTTGAAATTTGTACTATTTTTATCTGATATAGTACAAATATACTTAAAACGAAACCAAGGCAAAATAGTAAAGTTCATTGACCTATATTCTTTGTAAATAAATAAACCCAAGAGGTGCCATTCATCCACAAAAAAAGGGAACTCCCAAAAAAAAAACAGAATAAAAAAAACAGAATAAACAAACTGCTGCTGCTGCCTTCTTATCAGTAAATTTGCATGTTTGAAGATAAAATTCGGAATAAATTATAAATGGTAATGTTTTTCTTGATGGGTATCTCACTTCAATATTAAATTTGTATCTAAATTTTATTAAATCACTGGTTTGTTCAAAGGGCTATGACTTTGAATCTTTCACTATATACAGAGTTTTTCCTTAGCTTTAAAACAGTACTAAACACTATATTATAACTACAGATAAAACCATTAAAATTTGCATATTAACAGGAGCACAATACACACATTTATAGCAGCTACAGAAAAATTGTAATAATTGTTTTAACCTTAGTCATAGTTTAGTATTAAATAGAGTTAGATTTAACAATGATTGACATTTGTAACACTATTTGGGCTCTGCCTGTCATGTGTGTATTGTTCATAAATAAATAAATATGCCAAGGTTCTTGCATCATTCTCGAGTTATTATAAACAAAAAATTAGAGAATCTGTTGAAATTATCAAGCACCCAATAGATATGTGGGCTATAGGTCGGGCATAAATACCTGAACTTTGTTCATCGGGGCTCATTCAGTGTTTGACACTGTCTAAACCCAAGAACCATGATTTCTTATTGGCAGATATTAATATTAGAATGTTTGGTTGATCTAATAATTAAAGTTTCTTTTAACTTTTACATTTTATACCAGTACACCTCATACATATCTTCTGCAATCTTTGTTAATTTCTTATGCTATTTCCAAGATTATGCTTTATACTTACAAGCTTGTAGTCATATTCATCTAGCATTTTCTATTGGATTGTCCTTTAAACTTTGTTTACTTATTTTAGATAGTCGGAGTGGTATTGACGAAACGGTATCGTAACCAAGCAGATCCAGAAGAACAACTAAAAGCTATCGCTATTTTCCCTAGTCACAAAACCTTTACCTATTAGCGAACGCTTTTGTCTTTCTAGTCATTTTTTACATAAAAAAAATCAATTAAGCAAAAAAATACTTGTGAGGTGTTTAAAAACAACTGATGTTTCTAAGCTATAAAAAACATTTCCACGTGAGGTTAGTTAGGGAATTGTCCATTTGTACTAGTGGATCTTTTTATCTCGAAATCAATGGTTGTTTAGGGCCAATTACCATATTTGTAATTCGACTTTGAAGGACCAATTGGAGTATAATGAATTTCAAGGTTTAAATAGGTCCATCAATATACAGGGTGTCCGGGAACTACGTCAGGAAACTTAAGGCTGTGATTCTACATGAAAAAATAATGGTAGCAAGTCGTTTAAGAAAAGGTCAAAATCTCAAGGGTTTCCTAGTAACGGCTGATCAAAGTTGCATTTTTAATTTTAAATATTGGGAATATTTGATTTATTTCTTTACAGATCACCTTGATATTTGATACATAAGTTTAAGGTAATGGACGCTCTTATCCAAAGGTAAAAATGTTTATTTAAGTTGCCACCAGAGGGCACTTTACCTACAACTGAAAACTTATTTCCGTGAAAGCTTTTTTATTTTGGAAGAAATTGTCAAAATTGAGTTGCCATCTTTAAGCTGATGGAATGTGCTTCAGATAATGTACTCTTACTTCAAATCGATAAATCATACCGTTTAACAGCAAATCTATATTAAAGTTTTATTCAATTAAATTATAACAATATAACAAATAACAGTGTAACACAACTTACACCCTTTATAATAAATTTTGAAAATGTCCATTTATTTCAATACGTTTTGTAACGGCTTTTAGAAAATCTCTCTGAACACGATGAAAAATACCGGATGTGTTTCTAATATGTTCACAGCCATTTTAAGGTTATTGACTGCAGTTTTATATAACGTTTTATAATAACGCATAATACTGCAACTTGCTTAGACCATATTTTTGTTAGGCAAAAGCTAAGAAACCAGGGATTAAATATTAAATCATTTAGACTGGACAGTGATCTTTCTGATCACTTGCCAGTATTTTTAAACATAACCAACAAGAAAGAAAGTGTGACTACAAATATGCATAGAGATATCATACCCTGATACTTATACTTATCTAGATAATTACTTATTTAAATAGACAATATCTGAACAGGATTGGAGTGAAATTCTTAACCTAAATAGTTAAATAGTTCTGAGGAAGCAATGAATATGTTTATCAATACATTTATTAATATAAAAAAGGAATGTATAATAAAACCTAATATCAATCGCAAAAAAAATAAGAAAATAAAGGAATGGATAACTGAGAGTCTAATTACCTCTATCAAACATAAAGATAAACTAAAGAAACAACTCTTAAAAAATCCATCAATACTCTTAGAAATAGAATACAAAACATCGAAATAAACTTAACAAATTAATAAAAACTCAAAAATTTAGATTTTATAAAGAACAAATAGAAAAAAATCGCAATGATATTAAAAAAACTTATAAATTAATAAATGATGCTACAAATATTCATAACAAAAAAACAAACACTCCTTTTGCTGTTATAGCCAATACTAAGACATTTCAAAATAATCTTGAGATGGCCAATTACTGCAACAATTACTTTACAAATATTGGTATAAAAATGGCACAACAGATACAAAGACCCAAACATCCTTTTAAAACAAAAACTAGTAATATGGCATCCATGTATCTAAGATCTGTATCGGAAATTGAGGTAATAAATCAAATTACTGCTCTGAAAAACGATAGTGCCCCCGGTAAAGATAGAATAACGTCGTCAAAACTTATAAAAATGGTTCATTTGGAAATAATAAAGCCTTTAACACATATCATAAATTTAACTTGCAAAACAGGAATAGTACCAAAACAATTTAAGGAATCAATAATTACTCCCATATATAAAGCAGGCTCTAAAAGCAATAATATTTTGTCAGATAAACAGTTTGGTTTTACAGAAAGCCTAAGTACATCAGACGCCATGTATTGTCTCACATCAGACGTTGTAAATAGCCTGAATAACAGTAAAAAAAGCTTGTCTATTTTTCTTGACCTCTCAAAGGCGTTTGACACTGTTCCTCATGACCAACTGTTTATCCTTATGAGTTGCAGTATTGGAAGTCTTTGCCAGCTACCTGTCAGAACGATATCAACATGTTAAAATAAATAATACTATTAGTGATCCATTAAAAATTAAAATTGGTGTTCCTCAGGGTGCTATTGTAGGCCCTATACTTTTTATAACATATTTAAATTCGCTTTTAAACTTAAAAATAAATGGTAAATTAATATCATATGCAGATGACACAGCATTAATATTCTCAGGCGATACTTGGGAACAAACAAGACTAAAGGCAGTAAACGGTTTTATTATAGCTAAAAACTGGCTTGACTCCCATAAACTCTCACTTAATGTCACGAAAACAAATTATATAGCTTTCTCAATAACAAATGTTAATAGACCTCCCTTTGATAGTATTGTTATCAACGACCCATATACTGAAATTAAAGCAGTTAAGAACATAAAATATCTAGGAATAATAATCGATCAGCACCTGAAATGGACAGACCACATTATACACTTAACAAACAGACTGCGCAATCTTATATACAAATTTTATATGTTGAGAGAGTTTTTGAGTAGTAAGTTGATAAAATTGATCTATAAATCTTTAGTAGAAACTCTACTTAGGTATGGACTAATAATATGGGGAGGAGCATACACAAGTAATCTTCGCTCACTGCAACTTATTCAAAACTATATCCTAAAAATAATTTTCAATAAAAATAGGCTCTACTCAGCAAAGCTATTATATAGCGAAGATATTAGTAGTATAAATTTATTGTACATACATTCTCTATGCTCTTTTATACATAAAACAAATAAAACTCTAAATCATATTAACCATGCTCACTACACAAGACCAAATAAAAATAATCATCTGACCTTACCATTGAATTATTGAGATATAAATTTACGATTTTTACATTATCTGGCGAAAAAAAATTTACAACATGCTGCCTAACGAAATAAGAGATCGTATAAATATAAAAATATTTAACAAAAAAAGTAAAACATACATATATGAAAACCTTGACACATTTTGTGCTCTTTTAAATTAAAAAAGGAAGTGCTAATTATAATAACTTGTTTATTTATTTATTTATTTATTTAATAATATATACGTTACAGGTTAAAACCCAAATAGTATAAAAGTAACACAGCAAAATACACACAAACATAATACATAATATATGTACACTATACAATATTAGAAAGTTACAGAATTAGTGAAGAGAAAAAAAGACAAATATCAAAACAGGTATAAAGTAAAGTACTACATACTATAACAGACAAAAAGAAATCTAATTAATCAATACATCTTGCAAAATTGCCTTAATTTTATTTTTAAAACACGAGTTGGTGCAATGAATGTAGAAGTCGTGCGGTATAAAATGGTTAAAGTGGTCCATAAAGCGATTTATAGGCTCATTTCTTCCAGCATCCGTCCTAAAAGGTCTTAGGGAGAACATTTCATTCAGACGCGTTGGCCTGGCTGGTGCCCGAAACCTCAGTTCACCAAGCAGTGATGGACTGTCTATATGATTATTCATGATTTTGTGTCTGAATGATAGATTTAACACTATTCGGCGAGACTCCAAAGTGTCCATACCAAGAAAACGTAATCGCTCCCTGTCGTCTATTAATGTTGGATCAATTCTCAGCTTCTTCAGAAGAAAGCTTGCAAATTTAGATTGAACCCTTTCAATTCTTTTTATATGGATTCGGTAGAGAGGAGACCATACTACGCTGCAATATTCCAAGTGACTCCGAATCAAACCGGAAAATATGGATTTCAGGGCTTCAGTATCCTTGAAATCCCAACACTGTCGCATGATGAAACCGACCATCTTAAAAGCCTTTGATATGACTCCTTCAATATGATTTTTGAACCTCAACTCACTGTCCATAATAACACCCAGATCGTTGACCATAGACACCCTTTCTAGTAATTTTTCATTGATGTTGTAATTGTGGATGATAGGCCGTTTCTTCCTTGTGAAGGTTATAATTTTGGTTTTAGAACTATTTAGGGACAATCTGTTGTCAGAACTCCATTTCACAATCTTATAAATTTCGTCCTGCAATTTTATTAGAACAGAAACAAACAATTCTCGAACACACCTGATAAATCGTTGATAAATATAAGAAACAAAATTGGACCCAAGTGTGAACCTTGAGGAACACCCGAGTGAACTTGGATATCATCTGAAAGTGATCCGTGGAATGTGACTTGCTGTGTCTGACCAGTAAGGTAGCTTTTCAACCACGACAGGAGTGGATCCTCAATACCGTGAAACTTTAGCTTGCTCAGTAGGAGGTTGTGATCAACTGAGTCAAAGGCCTTCTTAAAATCAAAATATATCGCATCGACCTGAGAATTTGCGTCGAGGGCTTGTGCAATATAGCTGCAATAAACCGTCAGGTTCACCTCGCACGGTCTATGAGTTATAAATCCGTGTTGGTGCTGCGAGAGTATTCCACGAAAAGCCTCTGTAATGTGATCCGCAACGATCGAATCCAACACTTTTGCGAAACATGCCAGACCGGATATTGGACGATAGTTGGATATATCAGATCTTTTCCCGTTCTTAAAAATAGGACTGACTATTGCTCTCTTCCAAACTGTAGGGAAAGTTCCTGTTCTTGGGATTCGTATATCAGATTGCTAGTGCCAACCGCGTATATAGACTGGAAAAATTCCGCAAAGAGATTGGCAATTTCTTTCGGGCTGGTGGCTACTTTGTTGTTCAGGTGCATCTCCTTCGGATAGCCGATTAAACTTCTTTTTGATTTCAGGTATTTCCAGAATGATTTGGCGTTTTGGAGTGCGTTATGCTGTGAATGAATAACAAATTCTTGATAGTCTTTTTGGATGCTTATTTCGCGGCTAGCCTTAGTTCCTTGTATTTGATTTCCAAATCAGCATTTAGATGTCCATTTTTACTCCTGAGTTTATTGAGGATATTATTCTTTTTCTTAATTAGCTTTATTGTGTCCTTTGAGAAGTAGGTAGGGAATTTTAAACTATTTTTGATTGTTTTTGGTACATATAATTCAATAGCTGTAAAAACGACATTATAAAAATATTGAACCTTTTCATCTATACTCAATCCGCCGCTGTCTAAGAAACTCCAATTGATGTTTTCAAAATAGTCATTTATGCGATCATAGTCAGCCTTGTGGAAGTTCCAGGACAGATTACTATCATCAACCATGTTGGAAGGCATTTCTTGGTCCGTCGTGAGTAATAGGTTTAGAGGAGGGTGGAGTTAACAGCAGTACATCACACAAGGACACTTTAACATTTGAATTGGAAAATACCAGATCCTGTGAGGCGTTGTTGTAATTGGATATCTGATTGAACTGCTGTAGATCGTGAAAACAGACACAGTCGTATAAGAGTATTTCACTTTCGTTGTTTGATATTAAGATGTTTTCTTCTGTGATATTGGAACAATATAACAATAATAAAATAATTATTGATTGATACAGGTTTGTGGTTACCCCCGTGCCTTCCCCATCCACATTTATACTAACTCATTATATTGCTACTATGTATACTTAGATTCATTTGAGTTTTCATTATAATAAGAAATAGACTTATATTGTAATAGCATAATTTAAAATATCAACAAAAATAGTATTACACGTGTTTCTAATATATTCACTTAATATTCCAACTCGTAAATCGTCAAGGTTATTGACTGCAGTTTTGTACACCAATATCTTTAAATACTCCCCAGAGAAAAAAATCCATTGGGTTAAGATTTGGGGAACGCGGTGCCCAAGGGAGTGCTCCGCCTCTTCCTATCCAACGATCCGATGGTGGAAACTTAAATAAGCCTTTGGATAAGAGCGTCCAATACCTTAAACTTTATGTCAAATCTCAAATCGATCCGTAAAGAAATAGATTAAATATTCCCAAAATTTAAAATAAAAATGCAACATGAAGATTTTGACATTTTCTTAAATGATTTGCTATCATTATTTTTTCATGTAGAATCACGGCCTTAAATTTCCGAACACCCCGTATAAGCCATAAATTTCGAGTTAACTGTTTGCGGTACACGTGAATGGTGAATTCCCAAACTGTCTCTACTTAACGAACATTTATTTATATGAAAAATATTTTAAAGTAAAAACCCTTACATTCAATAAGTTAAATGTGACGCTGTATTTACTGTCACAAAGCTGTGTTCATAGAGAAACGATTTTACAAGATTTTTTTTGCATAATTTCTTTGTAGTCTACTCTTTTTATTTTGGTCAGTGGATTTCCCAAATGACACGCACGTGTCAGTAGATAGAGATGATATATATATATATTTTGGTAAGCATAAAAACAAAGTAACATTAATAGTTAGTAATAAAATTCACTGATCATTGCCATTTTACCAAAGACTATTTTGTATACAGTAGTTTAATTTTTCGAACTGACGTATTTGTGATGTCGCCTAGTTGACGTATCTTCCCAGTGACGATTCTGTCGTTGAGCTTGATTTCCTCATATTTTTCTTGAAGCTTGATAGATAAGTGCCTGATATTTTTTTATCGATTTCTATCTACAGTGTGGTCCAGGAAGTGTGCAACATATGGGAAACTTTTTTATTTTTGATTTCTCACAGAATTTTATTTTTGATAAAAGTTAGTGCGTCACTGTATTAGCAGTAGTTCGTTTTAGGTATGCAGAGTAGGCAAAAAAATGTGAACACTGGTCAAGAGTAAACTAATTTTAAAAACATGACAAAATGGTATTGCGAAAGGTTATTTAGAATCAAAATCTGTGTTCAGGTTTGAAATTATAGCTTCCTATTAAAAAAAAAATTAGTAAGTTTTGATTATCCCCTGTATTATTTCACTTTTGCCCAATACACGATAACTCGCATTAAAACTAAGCAAGATCAAATAACATGTACCTAAATTTTTAGAAAATAGATTAAATTAACTTACTTAAATTTAATATTTTTAAGGATAACAAATATATTTGTCTGTTGCAAGGGCATTTAATTAATCTTCAGAATTTTTAATGTAATTTTTATAGAAAGTTAAATGTCCGAGACAAGTGGCCCTTCTGAGACGTACAGGGTGGCCATTTTATGGCGATACAGTACCTTATCTAGAAAACGGTAATAGTTAAATACAAAAGTTGTTTGGAATCAATTAAATTTGTATTTTGTTTCACTTTTGCTTATACAGGATGTTTCGTTTTGACGTGACACATGTCAACTTCCTTAATTTATATGGGATACCCTATATATTATTACATATTTCGATTCTACTGTTAATTTGCGAAAGTTTTTATAATAACATCTGATGATGTTCGTGACTTGACGGACCGTTAGGGAAAACACTGTACTTTTTTTATTATTTATTAACTAAAAATACAGTAAATCGAGAAAATGCGTTAAAGTTAAAAAGATGAGCCCGATACGATTTTTTGTTACGTGCTTCTTTTTTTGAGCGACTCTGTCTCTCTCCCTCGCCTTGTCAAATCCGTCCAGTCATAGCACTGTTGCCGCACTTACGCGCTAACATGCCGCCTGCGTTGAAAAGTCTCAGCTTTTCAAGATAAGCAACAACTGAATCACGTTAACACTAACAAATTTTTCATAATATAGACGAAACAAAGTCCTCTCGAGATTAATAAAGTTTGTTTTAATCGCACTACCTTTCATCATAAAGGAAATGCTTGAAGTTTTCACTTTACCTAGTCGGTATCAATTGGCAGCACACAAACCTTTGCTACCGATCGTTTCATAATGTTTCCATTAGGTAACCGAACTGATACAACTCGGACCACTTGATCTGCGCCTGGATGAAGTTCGACTATTCGGGCCATGGACCATTTTAGTGGCGATTGATTATCCTCGGCTAATACTACCAAAGATCCTAGCTTCAAGTTTTCTTGAGTACGCTTCCATTTGTTGCGAGCTTGGAGATTGTTCAGGTACTCTCTGGACCAGCGATCCCAAAACTGCTGATGTAACTGTTGCAGTCTTTGGTACAAAGACAGTCGTGACGTTTTTATTTCCAAAAAATCTGCTTCGGGGCAACTGGCAAGAGACTCGCCTATTAGGAAGTGGGATGGAGTTAAAGGATCGTAGTCTTTAACGTCATTAGAAAGCGAAGTTAATGGTCGAGAATTAAGACACGCCTCGATTTGTACTAACAACGTGTACATGTTTGCATAGTCCAAAGAAGCATTACCGAGTACGCGTTTTAGATGAAATTTGGTGCTTTTAACAGCCGCTTCCCATAAACCACCCATATGAGCGGAGCGAGCAGGTATGAAATGCCAGTTTATCTGATCGTTAGCCAGAAACGTGGACACAATTTCGTTGTGTTTTTTGTTATTAATAAGATTGTATAACTCAAGAAAGTAATTATTTGCGCCTACAAAATTTAAACCGTTATCGGAATGTATGTTGGTAGGTTTACCTCTTCGAGAGCAAAATCTTTTCAAAACATTTAAAAACCCATCCGTAGTTAGGTCTGAAGCGAGTTCAATATGCACAGCGTGCGTTGTAAAGCATACAAATAAACAAATATATGTTTTTACAAGTTTACTTCGGCGCAAGCTTCCTTCCTTAACGTAAATAGGACCTGCGTAGTCCACACCGCAGTTTGAAAAAGGACGACTTGGAGTGACACGTGAAGTAGGTAAGGGACCCATTAGAAATTTTGTTGTTTTTGGTTTCGCACGAAAACATACAACACAGAAATTTATTACTCTTTACAACGTGTTTTCCTTCAAGAGGCCAAAATCGCAGCCGTATAATGGAATGTAAGTTCTGAATTCCTGCGTGAAGATACTTTAAATGAGCGTCCAAAACAATTAAGTCAGTCAATTTGTGTCGATAGGGTAAGATTATTTGATGTTTTCGGTTATAATCCAATTTTGAGTTTGTAAGCCTACCGCCTACCCGTAAGATTTTATCGGAATCTAAAAATGGGTTTAAGCTTAAAATAGTACTGTCGTGACTAATGGGTTTTAGGTTTTCGAGATTTTTAATTTCTTTTTTGAATATTTCGCCCTGTGCTAAACGGATTAAAAGACAAGATGCTTGATTTAATTCTTTTACTGTCAAGATATTTATAGTAACTTCAATTTTATTTAAAGTTCGATTTTTAAAACGGCAAATAAACGCTACGACTTTACGTAACTTGTAAAGTGTTGAATATCGTTCAAAAATGTTAAAATCAGTTTTTGTTTTTTCCTGCAAGTTTGTTGCATTTAATGTAATTGCATTCATTTTTAATTCAGGTAAAGGGTCTAAATCAGGAATACATTTATTTTCGTTAGTGTATGTTTGCGTGTCATTATGTAAAAATTTCGGACCATTAAACCAAATATGGTTCTCGGACAAGTCTCGTGGTCCTAAACCCCGTGATATAATATCAGCTGCATTTGACGTGTTTCCAATTTTCAATTTTTGACATTTCTGTGATTTTTGCAACTCTATTCGCTACGAAAGTTTTCAATTTACAAGGTTCAAGTTGTAACCAAGCTAGTACTATTGTAGAATCTGTAAAATAAGTTATGGTAGAAATTTCAATATTAAGCATATCTTTTACTTTGCAAACTAACTCCGCTAAAAGAAGTGCAGCCAATAACTCCAATCTAGGCAATGTTTGCTTTTTGATTGGAGCCACTTTTGATTTTCCGGTTAAAAGGCTAATCTTGCGTTTACCGTTTTGTTCAGTTGATGATAAATAAATACATGCGCCATACGCTTTTTCGGAACCGTCACAAAATCCGAATAATTCGATTAAGTTTGATTCAGGTAAGATCACATGTCGATTTATTTTTATTTTATTTAAGCATTCGATTTCTGACATAAATTCTAGAAATCGTTGACGCAAATTTATAGGAATATTTTGATCCCAATCTAGCTGTAACTGCCATAGCTCTTGCATAAGCAACTTAGCAGTTATAATAGCTGGACCTATCAGACCGAGCGGATCAAAAATCTGCGATATCGCAGATAAAACTGTTCGTTTTGTAAGTTTATTGTTAATATTCACGTTTATTGAATATTTTAAAATATCCTCGTTAGGATCCCATAGTATTCCGAGAGTTTTTAATTCTTTATGATCGTGATGCAAAACTAAGTTATCATCTTGAACGGTGCTATTTTCTAAAATATAATTTAAAATGGATCTTTCATTAGATGACCACTTTCTAAGCTCAAACTTACCCTGAGATAAAATACCCGTGATCTCCTGATATATTTCCAGAGCTTCGTCTTTCGTGTCTACGCTTGTTAAAAAATCATCCATATAAAATGAGTTTTCGATTAATGTCGCGGTTCGGGGATACTTAGATTTATTTTTAACGGCTAGTTCCTTTAAGCATCGTGTAGCCTGAAAAGGAGCACTACCAGTTCCATAAGTAACTGTATTTAGTTGGTATACCTTTATCGGTTCGTCTCGATTTTCACGCCACAAGATTTGCTGAAAGGATCGTTGATTCTGGTCAATAAGTATACATCTAAACATCATCTTTATATCTGCACTTAATACATATTTTCGCAATCGTAAGCGTAACAGTATTGAAAAGAGATCTGGTTGAATTGTAGGGCCGACCAGGATTAGATCGTTGAAAGAAACATTAGTGCTCGTTTTTGCACTCGCGTCAAATACAACTCTACATTTGGTAGTGACTGAGTCTCTTAACACAGCCGTGTGTGATAAAAAATATGAAATTTCTTTTATAGTGTTGTCTTTATCTAAATAATTTTTAAATTGCATATGCCCCAAATTTTCGTATTCTGTCATGAATTCTACATACTGTTTTTTAAGATCTCTATTTTTGTCAAACCGTTTTTCTAAACTGTTAAATCTTTTTAACGCCACTGATTTTGAATCACCTAATTTGTCTTGGCAATCCTCTTTAAACGGGTACTGTACTATAAATCTGCCTTCTGAATCGCGTGTCGTGGTTTCTCTAAAAACATTTTCGCAAACCTCTTCTTCTTTTGATAGAAAAGTAGTTTTCGGTAGTTCTTCTATTGTCCAGAATTTACCCAAGCTCTCGTTCAATTCTTTATTAGTTACGTGTGTACTTAAATTGCAAGTTAAACGTGTCAAACTGCCTTTATTATTATTAAAAAGACCAATTTTTCCTGCGAAAACCCAGCCCAAACGCGTTTCCTGTAATACTGGCATATCGCTACCTAGCACAATTTTTCCGGTTTTAAGTAAGTCATAAAAAACACCAACTCCCAGTAATAAGTCAATTTGCTTAGGAGTATTAAACGATTCATCCGCTAACTTAATGTTAGAAGGATAATTTACCATATTTTTATCGAATTTAAATAGAGGTAACTTATCTGAAATTGTTGACAATACTAAAAATGATAAGTTTGATTCGTATGACTCAACCCGTGATTTTATTCTAGTAAAAACCCTTTGAGAAATGCTAGTCATTTTATTATTAACACCGTGCAATGGTATATTAACCTTTTCATACTTAAGTTTTAATTTTTTACAAAGCGATTCTGTCATTAAATTAGTTTGACTTCCAGAGTCTAACAGAGCATTACAATTATACCAGCCACCTTGATAATCTGCTATTAAAATATTGGCAGTTGATAACAAAATCTGTTCCGATAAGAACTGCGAAAATGATACCTCTAAAGCATTAACGACAGGATTCGTGCTGTCGTTGCTGATGCTACCACTAACAGATGATGGTGAATCCCGAGTGTTTACAGGGTTGCTGCGAGGAACATTTCTTCCCGAATTTCTATTCTGCATTTTTGGGTCGTGCAATAAAGTATTATGCATCAGATTACATTTTTTGCAGCCGCTAGATTTGCATTCGTGTTTTAAATGCCCTGATCTAAGACAGTTACTACATATTTTATTTGCGTGTAATATTTTATATTTTTCGGGTGTCGGTAAATTCGCAAATGATTCGCAATGATAAATATTGTGCTTTTGATGACAATATTGACAACTTGTCCCATAGAAATTTTGAGTAAAATTACATTTTGTAGGAACCTTTTCGTATTTATTGGTTGAATGTTGTTTACTATTTGATTTAGAAAACTCGTTATTAAGCGCTTCAAGAGTGAAGCATTTTTTGGTTAAAAAGTCAGTTAATTCGTGTAAAGTGGGTAAATTTTGATTCGTTTGCTTATTTTCCCATTCTCTTTTAGTTCGATCGTCTAGCTTTTGTAATATTATTGGAATGAGCAAAGTGTCCCAGTGTTGAACTGGTAAATTCAATTTTTCCAAAGCGGTTTTATGAGAATGGACAGTGTCCAATAGTTTTCTCATATGTACAGAATTTTCTTTAAAAACACTTGGTAAATTAAACAAAAGATGGTTAACATGATGATTTATAATCGCGCGCTTGTTATCGTAACGTTTCTGCAATAAATCTAACGCTATCGTATAATTTGTTGAGGTAACATCTAAAGAATCAATGAGATTTAATGCATCATTCTTGCAACAAATTTTCAAATATAAGAATTTATCAATTTCACTCAAATCCGTTCTATTGTTAACTACCGAGTCAAACACATCCTTGAAAACGTACCAAGTTTCATAATTTCCCTGAAAAGTTGGTAAGCCGAGGTCCGGTAACTTGGCAACTGCGCTAAAGCCTGTAGGAGGAAAAGTATGTGGTGTTGTCACGTTTGCGTTACCTAAACCTGATAAAATGGTTGTCCTTTGTGATTCAATATTTGAATTTTTATTAAACTCCGATATGAGCCTTTTTGCACTTGAAATAGTCGAGTAAAATCGTGATTCCGTTTCTAAACGATTGTCTTTTTCTTCCGGTAATAAAAACTCTAAACGCGTTTGTATTTTGTCAAAGTCCGAGAAATCTTCTTCGGCGCTTTTTAATCTTGTTTCTATTTGAAATACTTGATCACTATTTTCGCGTAAGAAAATTGAAAAACGAACTAATCTATCGCATATTACATCGCGTGCGTGCTTATTTTCTAAGATTTCGTCATTGTGCGAATTACTAGCGGAATTATTTAGGCTAGTCCTATTCTTTTTGCCCATTTTTATTCCTCACTAATAATCAGTAAAGTGTCGCGAACGTGAGTAACGTGTAAAAATATTCGATTTAATTTTTATTTCGTGTGAAGCAGCGGGAAAAATCACAAATTTTCACCTTCTTTGTCGAGACGAGAGTTAGATCACAGCGGCAACGTTGCACTGTGTCGTGTACGTGTATCCAAGGTAATCGCGTGCCCTGGAGTGAGGCTAGGAACAGCGCCTAGTGCTGCACGCATCGAGACTTTAAAATAATGTGATCGAATTATGGAGACGTGACCCCTGGAAGGAGGCTAGAATATAAATTTACCATAAACGAGATATGAATTTATAAGAAATGCAAAAATACGTGATGATTTACGAGACAATTTAAATAATAAAGGTGTCGAGAAATAGAAAAACTTCTTTGGGCTTTCAAAACCATGCAGACGTGTAGGTACAAAATGTAAAAGAAATACCTAACCTATGATTGATCGGTATCGATTCGAGATTCAAACGAGAAAATAAACACTTTCTAACAACGATAATGCAAAACTACGTGGTTAAATGGGTTATTTTGCGGGATATGTTAAAGGGATAATTTATTTCGAGAGGGAAAAAGCGGGAAATAGAACGAGCTCACCTCAATACTTTTATTTACGGCTCAAACTGCTGTTGCTGTGGCCATCTTGCTGACTTGTTGCTTTCCAAAGTCGTGTTCTGGTTTTCATCCGGTTCGATCGGACCAAGCTTTTATGATGATGTTCGTGACTTGAAGGACCACCCGTTAGGGAAAACATTGTACTTTTTTTTATTATTTATTAACTAAAAATACAGTAAATCGAGAAAATGCGTTAAAGTTAAAAAGATGAGCCCGATACGATTTTTTGTTACGTGCTTCTTTTTTTGAGCGACTCTGTCTCTCTCCCTCGCCTTGTCAAATCCGTCCAGTCATAGCACTGTTGCCGCACTTACGCGCTAACAACATCTATATTTGAATTCTTTATCGTTTTTGAGGAAATTGAGTTTTTAGAATTTAAAAAAAAAAACATTTTTTAAAAAAAAAATTTTTACCCATAAAATTTTAATGGAACTGATTAATATCCTAAACATACATTACTAAGGGTTCAATTCAACGAGTTTCCATGCTGGTCTTACCATTAATATACAGGGTGTTAAAAATGAAGAGCAAAACAAACAGAACTTTAAATGTAAAAATCTCCTGTTTTTCAAATGGAACACCATGTATATTTTTATTTCATCTGATTCAGCCTTCAATTACCTATCATTGCTCTTATATATGTCCTATACCTAAAATGAACAGTTTCGATTTTATTAGCCGTTTTCTGCCTGGTCAAAAATAAAAATGTCGTAAACTAAGCCTTATTCTCATTTCCTTAACACAGATAGCGACTATAAATAATGTTAGAAAATACAAATAAAAGTGAAATATTATGTAATTTATGTTCTTATTATTTAATGTTTACGAAAATAAAGGAGAGACAAAAAAAAATATCTTGTGCCACACGGTATAACGAATAACTAACTGAGTATTAAACATGATTAAAACAGATTATAAAAAATTTCCAATATGGTCACCGTCCATTCCGATACATGAAGTGTAAATAGCCTCCATTTTTCGAATAGCGTTCCTTACCGAATTAGATGCATTAAAATGATTGATCTCTTCCCTGATTTTTATTTTTAACTCATTTCTAATAAACTTTATTTTTTAATGCACCCCATAAAAAGAAGTCTAAAGGGCTTAAATCAGGGCTTCGTGGTGGCCAGGATATTAAACCATCTCTTCCTATCCACAATGGAAAATGTTGATTAAGGAAATTTACTACCGGTGCAACCGTGTGGTAAGGGGCGCTATCCTGCTGAAAAATGATATTTTCTCGAATATTTGCTGGCAAGTCTTGATAAGGGGCATGATTTCATTCCTAAGCAGCTCCAAGTATCTTTCGCCTTTTAACGATCTGTCAAAAAATATTGGTCCGATAATACGGTCGCAAATAATTCCGCACCACACATTTACGGTTTGACGGCCTTGTTTTTTAATTGCTTTTATTAGATGTTTATTAGTTTGAGACCAGTAATGAGTGTTTTTCCGATTAAAAATACCCGCCGTATTAAATGAGGCCTCATCAGTCCAAAGCACTTTTGAAAAAAAAAACACATTTTCGAACTGCCGGTTCATAATATCACAACAAAAAGTCAATCTTTCATTAAAGTCTAATTGTGATAATAATTGAGTTGGAAAAAATTTATAAGGATGATAACAATTCACCTGCAGTGTTTTTTGAATATTTCCTCTACTGACACCTGCAATGTCTCTGTCAGCATCTCTTTGGGATCTTTTATCATCTTCCTCAAATAAAGTAAAATCTCCAGTTGTTTTTCCTCAGTGTGACAAAATTGGGACGATTTTTCTTAGAGTTTTTAAGGACACCATTTTCCAAATCACGCACAATTCGAAAAAATATAGTCCTGGAGGGAACTCGATTATTAGGATATTCTCTCAAATATTCTCTAAGAGCTAAGACTGGACTTTTATTATTTTTTATGAAACAGTTGTATAATTTCAAATGTTCATCTAAACTATATAAAGTCAAATTTTGCAGCAAAAATTTGACAAAAACGACAAACAGAGCAAATGTCAACTTAAGTCAACAATTGTATTAGGTTATTTCCTAAGCCTATCTTGATTTTTTTAGTTGCGGATCTCATTTACTGGCAACATTCCGGGATAAATCAGAAAACGGCTAATAAAATCGAAACTGTTCATTTTAGGTATAGGACATATATATGAGTAATGATAGGTAATTGAACGCTGAATCAGATGAAATAAAAATATACAGGGTGTTCCATTTGAAAAACAGGAGATTTTTACATTTAAAGTTCTGTTTGTTTTGCTCTCCATTTTTAACACCCTGTATATTAATTGGTAAGACCAGCATGGAAACTCGTTGAATTGAACCCTTAGTAATGTATGTTTAGGATATTAGTTCCATTAAAGTTTTATAGGTAAAAATTTTTTTTTTAAAAAAATGTTTTTTTAAATAAAATTCTAAAAACTCAATTTAATTCAAATCTAGATGTTATTATAAAAACTTTCGCAAATTAACAGTAGAATCGAAACATGTAATAATATATAGGATGTCCCATTTATTACATAACCAATCCTTTAAATTGCCTTTTTAATTGTAAAATGCTGAGTCTGAAAAGGTTATATTCGGGAAAGTATCGATTGTAATTGTATACTAGTCGATCAACAAAAGCACTAAACCCATATAAGGTCATATCTTTCAAAAAATAGTTGTTTTCCTAAGAGGAACTAAAAATTCAAATTCAAATAACATTTATTGTGTAAAGATAAAAAAATACAGTCAATATTACACAAAAGGACAAGGTACACTAGATAGTGGTATTAATAATCAGGCCCCAAATGTCAAAATAGATAAAAACATTAAGAGGAAAACAAAACACAAAAAAAAACATTAATTAAAACATATTCAGATTAAAACCTTTTAAACTGTGTCTGACCTCCTGCTTCAGTGTTCGTTTCACAGTGAGCTTGGATTTAGATGTCAAGCTTGGCAATAGTCTTGTGATTTGATTGTAGACATAAGGTGCAAGATAAGAGAAGCCTGTCCGAAAAGTTAAGCATAAACTCCCCGAAGCGGTCTGTCATGGACATCGCTTCTTCTGATAAGTTTTTCAGCTAAATACTTTGGAGTCTAAGAGTTGATCACATTGAACAGAAAACAGATGAAATGAACAAATCTCATCTCGTTCAATTTGAACAAGTTTAGCTTTTCATAAAATGGGGTGGTATGAGACTATCTTTGAATTAAAGTTCTGCATTCTCTGTAAGCTCATGCGACTCTCATTCGTTAGACAAGGTCCATAAACGACATCTGCATAATGAAAATGAGACAAAACCAAAGAGTTGACTAGCATTTTCTTTGTATTCTCATCCAGTAGATCTTTAAATTTATATAGAGATTTAAGACTGAGGAATACTTTACGACACACCAGCGAGAGATGATTTTTAAATTTAAGCCTTGAATCAAGAAGTAGCCCAAGGCTCTTAATAACTCTACTACAAGGCATTTCACGTCCATCCATCCCCAGACTCAGTCCAACCACATCTCGCAGAAAATAAGGCGAACCAATCAACATCTGCTGACTCTTCTCAGGATTCAGTATTAAACCATTGTTTTTTGTCCAAGAAGATATTGAATCCAAATCTTGGTTAATCAGCTCACCAGCAACACTAATGGAAGCTACAGAAAAGTTGGACGTTTAGGCGCAAACTGTAAATCAGCCACGGCAATGGAGAACAGAAGGGGTCCCAGCACTTATCTCTAAGGAACCCCAGAAGTTATATGTGTTGCCTGCACATTTAAGAAAAGTTTTTTGTTCGCGTCCATGGAGATAGCTATTCAACTAATCATGAGTGCAGTCATTTATGCCATTGTATTTCATTTGGACATGAAAAGAGACCCGTTCCGATCACAGAAATTCATCAACAAGATGTAAAAAACAGAACTTCCAAATAGTCACAAAGCTGTTCGTGTAAGACTCCCTCAGTAACCAAGGGACACACAGGAGGCTAATAGGTCTAAGATCTTCAAGAGAAGTTATTGGCACGGAAGAACTTCTCGGAATAGGTCTCACGTAAGTTGTTTTCCAGAGTAAGGGACATTTGCTTTGATTTGTTAAACTTAGAGATACCCCATTTATGAAGGTGTAACCTGATTACCTTTGAGTTATTACAAGACTTGAGTGTAGTTGTTGTCTACGTTTTCTAGGATGAGGAGGAGCATGCTTATCAAGAACCCGCAACAGACTTTCTGTAAAAAACAGAACTTTCTCGTCGATACAGATTATTCAAATCTATCAGTGACAGGTCAAGACCAAGGTCTAATTTGTTTAGAGTAGGTTAGAGGTTTCTGATGATGGAAGTTCACTGAACAAGAAACCAGATTGTGATCAGATACACTGAAACAAGAAACATCAGCATCAAACACCCTGAGGTCGTCATTAGTAATAATGACATCAAAGAGTGTTGCACCTGTGGATGTTGGTGAAGTAATGTGCTGGCAACATGCGTAACCTTTTAACAAATCATGGAAATTTCTCGACATAGGAGAGTCAACTAACAAGTCTATATTTAGGTCACCTAAAAAAATAAAATTGTGAATATTTACTCTAATTAAGTACATTATTAAGTCAAACAAAAAAGAAACATTTAAATAACTTTGATCAGGGGCCCTATAGAATACCACTAGGGCGCAAGATACATAAAAATGAAACTGACTGCAGCAATATTTCACAGTTAATCGCCCCGTTTAATAACTTGACACAAAGAAGAACTCTTGCATTATAAGACAGACCTTACGGAAAATTAAATTCAAATAAAAGATATTTTGCAAATTTCTCAATGGGACACTGATATGAAGGACTCCATATAGTAGAACAGTACTCCAAAACACTCCGAACCAGGGAGTTATAGAGACAAACAATAATTTCATATCTGAACACAGGTTTTGTCTCTAAACAACTTTTCCCAATAACATTTTGTCATATTTTTAAAATTAACGCTACTTTGCTCTTGATCAGTTTCACATTTTTTGCCTACCCTGTATTTCGACTGTCACTCAAAATAACTACTGCTAATACAGTATTTTTTAATGCACTAACTTTTATCGAGGATAAAATTTTGTGAGACATTAAAAATAAAAAAGTTTCCCATGTGTTGCCTACTTCTTGAAGCACTATGTATAAAGACTAATTTATTATCAATAATACCATATATAAAGCTTTATTTATTTGATTTTTAGTTTGTTGCTTCTAGGGCAATGGAAAATTTTGCAAAAATAGCTAGCAATTCCTTTTTTTTTAATTTGTTTCAATGTCTTTTTTAGCACGAAAGGGAAAACTCTATCAAAGTCATGGTAGTTTATTTTGTGTTTAAAGCGTGCTATTTATTTATTTTTTGTTTTATTGAATATTCTTTGGACAAGTTATACTCTATACTGGTTGTTTAAATGTTTCATATTTCACTACATGTATTATCAATAATAATCAAATTAGTCTGTAAAATACCAATAGCTAGTCGAAACTGACACAATTTCTATCAAACATTCAGAATTAGTAAGGAAAAGAAATGTGTCTTATAATGCTATTTTTTTAGCGAATTATGTTTTACATCCAGTGATTCATATTACTTTCTACAAACCTGTAAAAGGCAATAGGAAAATGATTCAAAAGCGCTAATATTTTAGTGATAATTTTTAGTATATTTTTATTGTTTATTATTTAGAATGTACAATGCAAACGTAATTATTTTACTAGAACAATTTTTTAGCTATACTTTTTAAGATATTTTAATAGGATTTTATTTTGTATTAAAGACAATTATTGTGCAATAGATATAATGAACAAATATTGTAATAGGTGTGTGCTTTCTGCTGCATTTTTTTTTCGTTCAATATAAAGGTACAGCTACAAGTAAGTAAATTACTTGGACATGATTGAAACTTTATATGTTATGAGGCTTTTTTCAATTGCTACTAGATGTAATTAGTAATTTATATGCGTATACCCTATAGTTGGTATAAATAATGGTGATAGGCAAAGTTGGACTTGAGCTCTCATATAATACAGTGGTTACAAAAAAGTCGGTACCATAGGGGAAAAGTTTTTATTTATATATTTTTTTTGTGGTTATTCCATCATTTCTATACTTATCATCTAAAATTAGAAAATTCCTCGTTTTTGTATTGTAACAACCATCTAGAATTAACGATGACCAAAAAGAACTCATTGTCTTTGTAATACAGTAATTTCGTCCATAGATAGCGCTTTTAAAAAACTGCATATCCGCATGTCGGTTCTAGTTGTTTCTAAAAGTGTCTCTTAATTTGCAGGCCAACTGCTCAAAATATTGGGCGGGAGCTCGCCACCCCCCTTAATGACGCTTCTGTCAAGTCAAGTACAAAATCCTGGCCAAAAGGCACAACAATATTAAAATGCATCTGTTGCAAATATCACAAAATTTGTTGTGCATAAAACTCTCTTCATATTGTTACTCCTCCACTCCCAAAAAGCCACTTTTTCGCCTTCAATTAAGAATTCTCTCTTTTGCTCTAAGAAGGTTTATGCGGTTTTCATCCTCAGTCATAGAAGTTGTCCAATGGATTATTAGGATCTTTTGTATTGTTTATAATTTGTATAACAATGTATTTAATCTTTTAAATATACCCTTTACTTCATTATCATATATATATATATATATATATATATATATATATATATATATATATATACAGGGTGTCCCAATAGTCCGTTCTTGGTTGATATCTTGATAACGGATAGCGATATAAAAACAGTTCAAATGCAAAAGTTGTAGAACAATACTTGCTACATAACCTAAAATTATTTTCATTTATACAGGGTGTCTCAAAAATCTGTAGCGAAGCAAAGTTGTGTTTTTTCTTATGGGACATCCTGTATATTTTTGCATGTTTAGATTCTACACGTTTTTTGTATAATATGTCCTATGTCTAAATCTGATAATTTTTCTAATATCCGCCATTTTGTAAAAAATTATGAGTTGCAGTTCCTTTTTTCAAACGACGTGTGCCGTTGGCTTTTTGATATATGATTGTGATTTTTGGCAGGAACATTAACAAAAGTATGGGTTGACTTTCAACGTGAACAAAATTTGTCGGCGTTGTACAGGGGGTCCTAGATAAGTAGAAGAAATTAAAAAAATTAAAAACATCATATCTTCATTTTTTCAAATGGAATGCATAGTATTTTAATATTTTAGACTATTCGTGTGTCGTATACCTATTTGTCATAGTTTCCGAGATTTTGACATTTTTGTATTTATTATTTGGTTTTCAATGGCAATCGCCTTAGAATTTGCTTTATTATCGAATTTATAGAATTTTTCGAGGAATCCAAAAATTTAATTGTATTTCATCTTTTTCTCTGTTATTAAAAATAAAGGAATTAAGGGGGTGGCAAATCTCGGTGAATCACCCTGTACATTAATACACAGTAAAAAATGCAAAATTAAAAATTCAGTCTACTATTTTTCTTTATGTAAAAAGGCAAATAAATATTTTAATTAAAGAGACACAACAGAAAAAGAAGTCCTACAATGACTTGATTAAATGTTCAATATGACCACCATTTCTTTCAACACACACTTGTAGCCGATTCACAAAAGAATTGTTAACTCTATTCAGCATCGCGGCATTGATATTTGTACATGCATTTCTAATTCTCATTTTCATATTCTCTATGGTAGTGGGTGGCGTTTGGTAAACTTGCTCTTTAACAAAACCCCACAAGAAAAAAATCTAGTTTTGTGAGGTCCGGAGACCTTGCCGGCCATGATACTGGACCTCCCCTACCAATCCATTTATTTTCATAATTCGCGTCTAAAAATTGCCTCACCTGCCTGCTAAAATGTGCCGGAGCGCCATCTAGTTGGAACCACATCCGCCTCACTAGATTTAAAGGTAATTCGTCAATCCACTAACTCTATTTTCGAAAAAATAGGGTCCAATGATACGGTTACCGATTATACCAGCCCATACATTAAGAGACCATCTATGCTGGTGATCCAAGGGGATAATGAATCTGTGGTTTCAGAACTATAATAGTGGAAATTATGTCGGTTGACGTATCCATTTTTACGAAATGTCGCTTCGTCAGTAAATAAAATGTTATTGAAAAAATCATGTTCTTCTCTATTTTTTGCTAATCCCAAGAACAAAATTCAAGTCTTCGATTGAAATCGTCTTGATCCAGCTCTTGTACCAGTTTTACCAGAAATTTATGTTTTCTAATTATTCTATTTGCCGTAGATTTAGCAACACCTCTCTCCTTTTCTAACTGCCTACATGAAATATGAGGATTTTCAATTAAAGTTTGCATAACAAGATATTCAGTTTCTTCATTTGCGGCTCTTTTCTGCCTTTCCAATTTTGTTCGTAATCGACACATCCAGTTCTTTCAAATCGTTCTTTGAGTCTGACAAATGATACCTCATGAGTATGACGTTTGGCATTGCTAAACCGTTGCGCATAAACTCTACTTGCTAAAAAATAATTTTGATCACTTGCGCCCAAAACATAAATCATGTTAATCAATTCTTCTCTAGAAAAATTCGTTTTGAATCAATTTGAACACCCTTACTACACAAATACAAGAGTTAGACATTTCGCCATGACAACATTTTCCCCGTTTTCATTTATTTTTTACTTTAGGATTGTCTAAGGCATCTTCGTACATTAAGTTCTAACTAAATGTTGACACTACCTACGCTTTTATAATAGCCAAAATAGTAAATATTTAAGAATAGTTGGTAAAATATCTGTTCTAAATCTTTAGGTCGCGATTCTTAGCACAATATTATGAGCTAAATTTTTAATTTTGCTTCACTTGTAGTGTGTTATAATAATTAGAAAATTCGATAATAAAGCAAATTCTAAGGCGATTGCCATTGAAAACCAAATAATAAATACAAAAATGTCAAAATCTCGGAAACTATGACAAATAGGTATAGGACATATTTATAACGAAAGATAGGGTTTTGGGTTACGAATAGTCTAAAATATTTAGATAAAAGATATGATGTTTTTAATTTTGTCCTACTTATCTAGGACCCCCTGTACAACGCCGACAAATTTTGTTCACGTTGAAAGTCAACCCATACTTTTGTTAATGTTCATGCCAAAAATCATAATCCTATATCAAAAAGCCAACGGCCCACGTCGTTTGAAAAAAGGCACTGCAATTCATAATTTTTTACAAAATGGCGGATATTAGAAAAACTATCAGATTTAGACATAGGACATGTTATACAAAAAATGTGTAGAATCACGAGCAGAATCTAAATATGCAAAAATATACAAGATGTCCCATAAGGAAAAACACAACTTTGCTTCGCTAGAGATTTTTGAGACACCCTGTATAAATGAAAATAATTTTAAGTTATGTAGCCCGTATTGTTCTACAACTTTTGTATTTGAACTTTTTTTATATCGCTATCCGTTATCAAGATATCAACCAAAAACGCACTATTGGGACACCCTGTGTATATATATATATATATATATATATATATATATTTAAATTGGACTTCTTTCTTGGGTATAGGTTTATTTGCAAAATCAAACAATGGGATTAACTTAACGTTTCGCTTATCATAGTAGGCTTTCTCAAAAATTGCTCATTCCTTTATTTTTTTTTTTTTGGTATATAAATCTTTCCTTTCCTATCTACAATTAATTTAAAAAACATTTAGTGGTCTAATTATAAAAAGACATATACAATTTTTTCTAAAACTAATTTTTAAATTTGTCTAGCCTACTATGATAGGCGAAACGTCAAGTTAATCCCATTGTTTGATTTTGCAAATAAACCTATACCCAAGAAAGAAGTCCAAATAATATATACCAGGTTTAAGAAACAAATTGAATAATTATATATATATATATATATATATATATATATATATATATATATATATATATATATGTATATATATATATGTATATATATATGTATATATATATATATATATATATATATATATATATATATATATATATATATATATATATATATATATATATATATGTATATATATATATATATATATATATATATATATATATATATATATATATATATATATATATATATATATATATATATATATATATATATATATATATATATATATATATATATATATATATATATATATATATATATATATATATATATATATATATATATATATATATATATATATATATATATATATATATATATATATATATATATATATATATATATATATATATATATATATATATATATATATATATATATATATATATATATATATATATATGTATATATATGTATATATATATATGTATATGTATATATATATATATATATATATATATATATATATATATATTGACTACGGCCATAGGAGGCTGTGCTCTAGCTTTTAAAAACAATTTCGCGTTTGCAGTGTTGCCAGATCTACTGGTAACAGGCATCAACTTCGGAATTTAACATAATAACATAACGGAAATAGAACATCCTGTAGTTTTTTTTTTTTATTTTTAGATTCTGCGAAACAATATAAGTTTTTTGTATTGGATATTTTTTAATTTTTCTTACCATTTCTTAAATAAGAATTATTTTGTGTTTTTTTTTACCAGAATTATGTGAATTAAAACTTTAATATTTTCATCTCCAGATGGCAAATCAATGTAAAATTTTAATATTATTTAGTCAACATGTGGTACCTTAATTTTAGCATCGTAGGATCGCCGACTTTTATACAGAGTGTCCTAAAAATTAACTGCAATTCAGATAAATTTAATCAAAAACCTTTTAAAACGGAACACCCTGTGTGTTATTGAAGTATTGAATAGAATAGGTTCCTATACCTATTTTGAACTGCTTTCGATTTATAAGCGATTTTATAAAAAATTAATATCGATATTCGAGAAATAGATATTAAATATCTAAAACGTCTTTTATGATATAACCACAGCTTACGCAATGCCAAACAATTTTCCTTTAATATAAATTGTGGTTCTGAAAAGAACCGATTTTGTTAGTAAATGAAAACTCTTGGAATTCTCACGTAATACTTCATATGTTTATCATGTTGACTATTTACATGTAAGCAATCGATAATACATTTCATCACATGACAGGTAGTAGCTCTTTGAATTTCTGCTGGATTCAAAAGCGCGCCTTACCCGATTTTCTAGATCTGCTTTTGAATTTGCTCGTGTTTTATAAACCATTTCTTTAATCCTACCCCACAGAAAAAGTCTAATGGAGTAAGATCTGGAGATCGCGGTGGCCAACTTCATGGTGCTTCACGTCTTATCTACCTATCTTCAGACATCATCATACAGTTCGACGAAAACTTCATGGGTAAAATGGGCAGGACCTCCATTCAGTTGATTATACAAAAAGTCATATACGGTCGTAGAATTTCAATATTTTTTGCGAAGTTAAAATTTCGTCATAAATGTATATTGAAAATTTCCTATTTAAGCGAATATTTAGCGGTCAGAATGCTTGGCCTATACAATAGCCCATATTAATAACAGTATGTTTGGGTTATTAGAGGGGAAATAAAAAACTTTCCTCTATGGTGCGGGCTTTTCCTACACCTTGTAAAGTATGAGGGCTGTCAAGAACGAAATATAATGTCATAAAATTTACACCGATGGTTAATTGGGTCAAATTTAGAAATAAAAACCATCTACACTGCTGCATAAAGCCAAAGGGATACCTAAGCTAGTTTTTAGGAAAAAAAAATTTCGAATATATTTAAAATGATATGATATAATGTATATTACAGATTTTAAGCGTAAAACTTACTGGCTTTTTATTTTCTATCTAACTTTATTATTTTTAAAAATGCAGGTATTGCCAGTTGATCTAAATTTGCCAATACCGCGTGGCACAGAAAACATTAACGGGCTGCCATTTTTTTAGTTTTAAAAATATCAATTTGATATTTCACTTCTATAAATTGTCTATGACAAAATTAAAATCGGTAATATGCAATAAAATTTTCAAGACATAGCTGAAAACCGCATCTCAGTGTCTCGTCTAGTTTTGCGATAAAGATGCGGCAAAACGGGACACTCTGAAGACGGTTTTTCCTCAATATTTTCGAAACAGTTGATATTGAAATTATGGAATTTGATATACTCCATAAACTTTTGATGCCGACTAAGATTCAGAAGCTGAGCTCAGAATTTGCAAGATTGTAATCAGAAAGGTTGGTACAATAACTCCATTTTTTAATGTTTTTATTTTGACATTTTGGTTTTAGAATATAATACCTCAAGGATTTTTTGGGGAGATACTTGATCAAGGGGTTTTAAAGAAAAGTAATATCGTAAATAAAATTTCATACCCTGTATCACAAGAACGAATACTTTTTTGATACTTCATAGGAAAAAGTGGTTTATCATTCAATCTAGCCGAAATAAAAATATGGGGTACTACACTCGGTTTAACAAGTATATAAAAAAAATCAAAATGTGTTTTTATCTTTTATTAACATTCCGAAAGAATGGCTATTTTTTAAATCACAGCAGGCTAATGCAGATATCGAAAATATGATGAATTTAAATGTGGATATCATTTGAATACATATCGTGATTTGTCATTTTGTATCTGTCAAATTTGTTTAAACTACTTGCGTGGGATTCTCTGCTTTATAGTTACAATTTTGTTAGTAAAGTTCTTTATGATGAATCGCTATACGAACTCCGAGACACCTGACATGCATTTCATGGATGGGCTTGCTGATGGCAATTCGTTGGAGGCTAGGCGGTTATATACCGGGTGTCAACGATATCGTTTTACACGATGCCATTCAATTGCTTTTTAGGTTAGGATTTTTTTATTTGGGTTAACGAAATATGGTATTAAGACACATATTTTTCATGAAAAAACAATTGAATATTACTGCCAGTTTTTCCGATATCAG
The DNA here is from genome assembly GCA_030620095.1 of Kuschelorhynchus macadamiae. Lineage (NCBI taxonomy): Eukaryota > Metazoa > Arthropoda > Insecta > Coleoptera > Curculionidae > Kuschelorhynchus > Kuschelorhynchus macadamiae. Next base: position 571,341 of record JAUTXW010004642.1, on the reverse strand, counting down.
AACCAAGTTAAGAATTTCAAATGGAACCCTGTATATTATTTTACATAGTTTGATAGAGCTTAGAATTACCTTTTCAATGACATATCACACGTTATATTTTTTTTCAAAATGGCGGACCAGGAAGCGCTTTTTCAAAATTCAAACGACCGCCATCGTTTCCCGATAGCGATGAAATTTTTGTTTAACAAATTATTAAAATATTAAACAAAATCGGGTTTTCAATGGATTTTAATCAAATTTAAAATGAAATTTTTAATTTATCACAAAATGGGATAAGTTTAATTTTTTCTCTAAAATGTGAACTTTTTCTTAAATTTATTCAAAGATTTTAAATAGAAAGTTGTATTTATTAAATATTAGTATTAAAGTATATCTTATTAGCTACACGAAACCGCATAACAAGCCGTATTTTTGCTTTTTGTTTCAGAAAAAATTGACAAAACCTTGCCGATATACATTTTTCCTAATACATAACATGAAACAAACACACACATATTATTAATCAGAAAATCCTGGAATATTTTTTATTGTTTATTGATAAGTAATTTTGTATTATTTTGACATTTTATGACTGTTGTCTTATTTTAGGAAAGCGAGAAAAAATCACAAGTAGTATTAATTTTATTTTACCGGTAGATACGGTGCAGTAACATGAAAGATGACTTAACTAAGATAAGTAGGCCTTGGAAACAATTGCATAGGGATGCCATTATAATTTTCATTAGATTTAACCAGAAACGTCAAAAGTACTGTTTTGTATCGACATTTCTGATAACTTTCGTTACATTTTTACACTGAGAAGTGGTTCTAGTTAGTTTTAAAAATAAATATTATGGTTTATTCAAGAGAACATCAAATTGACATGCTCCTTATTTATGGGGAATGTCGTAAAAATTCAAGGGACACAGAGAGATTATACCAGGAACGCTTTCCGAATCGTGACGCTCCTTCACATGCATATTATCCTTGGCTAGTACAACATTTAAAAAATGAAAATAATGGTGGTGTCCATGCTAATGGCAATGATGGTTTCGTAGTAAGCGAAGAAGTGGAAACAAACGTTTTAGCGTACATCGAGTATGACCGTACAGCTTCCCTTCGTGAATTAGGCAAACAGTGCAATACGTCCCATGAAAGCGCCAGAAAAATTTTAAAGAAACACGGGTTTAAATCGTTTAAGTATCAAATTCACCACCACCTATTTGAAAATGACTTCCAAAGACGACTTATTTATTGCAATTGGTTTTTAGATAATTATAGAATAAGTCCTGTGTTTCATCATAAGATTATTTTTTCGGACGAATCAAGGTTTACTAATCTAGGGATGTTTAATAGAAATAATTTTCGTTATTGGGCAAAGGAAAATCAAAGATTAGTAAGAGAAGGTGCCTTCCAGGAACGTTTTGGAGTTAATGTTTGGTTAGGCGTTGTAGGACTAAGCGTTATTGGTCCAATATTATTCCATCAGCCTTTAACTGGCGAGATGTATTTGGACTTTCTCGAAAATGAAATTGAACATTTTATAAATAATTTGCAGCAAAATGATGATTTAGTTTACCAACAAGATGGCGCCCCTGCTCATAATTCAAGAATTCTTGCAAATTACTTGAATGAACGATTTGGTGAGAACTGGTTGGGAACCAATGGACCAATTCGATGGCCAGCGAGGTCGTTTTGTCAATTTTTTCTGAAACAAAAAGCAAAAATACGGCTTGTCATGCGATTTCGTGTAGCTAATAAGATATACTTTAATACTAATATTTAATAAATACAATTTTCTATTTAAAATCTTTGAGAAAATTTAAGAAAAAGTTCACATTTTAGAGAAAAAATTAAACTTATCCCATTTTGTGATAAATTAAAAATTTGATTTTAAATTTGATTAAAATCCATTGAAAACCCGATTTTGTTTAATATTTTAATAATTTGTTAAACAAAAATTTCATCGGTATCGGGAAACGACCGCCATATTGAATTTTGAAAAAGCGCTTCCTGGTCCGCCATTTTGAAAAAAAACATAACGTGTGATATGTCATTGAAAAGGTAATTCTAAGCTCTATCAAACTATGTAAAATAATATACAGGGTTCCATTTGAAATTCTTAACTTGGTTCTGATATCGGAAAAACTGGCAGTAATATTCAATTGTTTTTTGATGAAAAATATGTGTCTTAATACCATATTTCGTTAACCCAAATAAAAAAATCCTAACCTAAAAAGCAAATGAATGGCATCGTGTAAAACGATATCGTTGACACCCGGTAGATACATTTTCCGATGTATTCATCAACGTCTTCATGAAAGAGGTGCATTGAAACAAAGTGGAGGATCAGGAAGACCAGTGGCAGCAAGAACGGTAGAAATCGAACAAAAATCCTAATTTTTATAATTATCATCCCAAATTTTGCAGTAGGCCATGCAAAACGATGCCGTTTTCTTTTGTTTTCTTGGAAGCAAATGACATTTCCCAATTTTGTACGCGTATATAAAATATAGCGCTAGTTTTTTGTATTTATTTATTGTGTAAGAATATATTTGTATTATTATGGAAGAAAACCAAACTTTCGAACATTATGAAAAGTACGATATGTTAGCTTGTTTTCTGTCTACTGCAAAATTTGGGATGATAATTATAAAAATTAGGATTTTTGTTGTTGTTTATTATAATAAACCCATACTATTATATATTTTTGAGAAGCTTTTAAAAGGACAAATCAATTTCTGAACAAATATACAGGGTGTCCCATTTAAAAAAACACAAATTTGGTTCATATCTAAAAAATAACAACTCAAATGAAAAATATGACTACGCCACTGGATTCAGCGTAAAAAACTGCATAAGCAGCAATTTTTCCCTTTGCGTTAAGTTAAAGGATAACCGAGATACGAGGGGCGTCCCAAAATGCAAAATTTTCTATTTCGCCCTGTATCTCATAAACGAAGAAGGCTATGAAAATTTTGTTTACGGCTTCATGAGTTTCACAAAAAATTAGCTCAGGTTCGTGAAAACCGCAAGGTTCTATCTTTAAAAATAAGATACTAAGATACCCTGCTTTTGTAACCAAATCCGAACACCCTGTACGTAATAAAACGTTATGGAAAAATTTTATTGTTGTATCCATACCACATACAATGACTTCTTCCTACTGACTTTCCTCCAAGTATTGCATTTTGTCGGTAGCTTTTGCACCTATTGGTTCAAATCCCTCAACTACTGTCGTCGATTATTTTTAATGATGAAGCAGAAATGCAATAATGAATTTTCATAACAATTATGTATGGGCTGACGAAAATCCACTTGAGATATGTGAAGATCGTTTTCAGCAGCAGTTTTCGTTGAACGTTTGGGTTGAAATTGGTGGTGACTGGCTAATTGGAGCGGTATTTTTACCACAAAGACTCACCGCCGAGGGGGTTGGGGAATAAACGCTACCTAACTTTCTGGAGGATATACATTTGGCATCGAGAAATGCAATGTGGTTTATGCACGATGGTGCATTTTAGTGTGGTTGTTCGTGACTTTTTAACATGGAGATCGCTGGATTGGTCGGAGTGAACTTCACTTATGGCCTGCTCGGCCCCCAGATTTAAATCCTGTGGATTATATCTTATGGGACAATCTGAAGTCATAAGTCTACGTTACTACAGTGGAAAATGTGGAAGATATGAGAAATCAGATAATTGCGGGGAGTATTACTATAAAAAAACCCCTGGCGTTTTTGAAATAGTTCGTCAGTCAATTAGGAGATTAGATTCATGTATCCTAGGTGGTAGTAGTCATTTGCAACAGTTTTTGTAGATTAATAAGTTTTACATGTAGTAAGTAAAAGTATTTATAATTAGTTATTTATAATAACCCTAAAGAAACTTCACCAGGCGCCTATGGAGGTAACTAACGTTGTAGCAATTTTCTCGAAAACGATTAGCCCTATCGATATAAAACGATAAGTAACTTTACGTAAAAATCCTTCAGGTATGATATTTTAAAATCAAAATGTCAAAAAAATTACCATTAAAAAATTAGGTTATTTTTACCCTTATACCCTCCAGTATGGTACGCTACTGATTAAAATTTTCTGAGCTCTGATTCTGATTCAGTGTCAAAAGTCTATGCAGTATACCAAATTTCATAACTTCAGAATGAGCGGTTTCGAAAATATTAGGGTAAACCGTCTTCAGGGTGCCACATTTGAAGAAGCATTTGTCGTCAAATGTTTATATACAATCACTCCTTGAATTTTTGCGGCGTGTTTAGGAAACACCCTGTATAATTCATTATTTTTTATTGTGTTAGGGAAGAAAACAAACCATTTTGACATATTTTAATTAAAAAAACATTAGATATTTAATAATATACGAAAATATAAATATTTCTATAAAAGGTGAAATTTGAAAGTAAAAGGTGAGGAATTTTAAATCTCTCCCTACTCTTTTTTTTTGTTTCTATGGTACCCATCTAAGTTATAACCAACCTTGCTGTGAATATTCTAGATATTAATGAATAGTGTGTAAGAATATATTAGCATTCTATCATAAACTTTTATTAAAAAAAGTAATGATTTTTCCTGTACGTAAAAGACAAATAATTTCCCAACTCTCAATTTTAGATTGTAGTCTGTATAAATGGTGTCTAAAAAACGATCTCTTTTTGCTCATCTGACTTTAGTCCCGTAGTCTATGTGGATCTGGTATAATTGGATATATTTTTAAATATACTAGTAAAAATATGAATACATTGATGTTATTTCCAAGACAAATAATAAATAAATGTAAAGGACGAAATATAATTTGGTAGTGTTATTGAGTATACCCTTTCCAGTTTCCTAGTTGTTTTTATGTTTGGTATTCCAAATTTGCGACAATTCAGTAACCCATTTCTTTTACATTTTATAATATGACCAGTGGTATGCTGGTGTTCAGCTACAGCAGATTGAACAATTTGTTTCTTTTTAATACAAGAGTACTCTACCTTGAGAAATATGTTCGGGCAAGTCATTAACGAAAAGAAGAAAAATTAGCGGGCCCAAGATACTACCCTGAAGTATACCCCTATATTTTAATTAAAAAGATCAGACCCACACTGAAAATGTCCTGTTTGTTAAAAAACAGATGATCCAGTTGTTCAAGTTAACCCTTATATCAAAACTGTTTAATTTTAAAACCACAAAATCTTGATCAACAGTGTCAAAAGCGCGAATAAGATCAAAAGAGGATGAAATTACAGTTTCTCTCAGCGCAAGCGCTTTCAGAAGACAGCCACCAACGAAAGCCACGCTGACGATCTCAGTAGAGAAATAGGTCTATAGTTTTTTACTAGACAGGGGTCTCCGAACTCAATTGAAATATTAAACAGAATAGTAAGAATATTAGGGATTTCGCCGAACAATTCTTATTTCCAAATGTATTAACTGAATCAATTATTGCGTTACTAGTAATAGGTTCAAGAAACATTGAACTTGGGACATGCTTCTTAATCAAAGTACAATTATGAGAAAAGTTGCCATCAAAATGATTGTTAAGTTTTTCCTGTATCGCCAAGGAGAGATAACTTAACGAAGATTGAGGTAATTTCACTAGGATTTGTTGTTAGTGTATTATAATGTGGATCAGAGATTTCTTTTATTATGGTGGTACTATTTTTGCCTCAAATATTGTTAACAATAGTCGATGACATGTTTGTTTTATTCGTGGAATTGTCGGTTAAATTGTCATAATAGAGTTGTTTTTCTAGCTGAATTTAAATGTCTTTCCAAAGACTGATACTCTTCCCAACTCGCTTTCACATTTATTTTTCAATCAGCTAAGCCTTCTAAGTTCTTCTAAATCATTATATGGGAATGGGAATATTAGTTTTCACGTAGTATTGGAGGAAATATTTTTTCCCCACATATTTTATTCGGATGTTGAAAAATATCGTTTTTCAACTTTATCATCGAATATCAGAAAACCTGTATTACCTAGGAAGAGAGCATTTAAATCTGAATAGAATAGATGCGATTGGGTTGAGCTATCTATCCCAAAAATATTTTTAAATTTTCCATTTTTGTGTCGATGCATGTTTTTCACCCCTCACAGTGGTTTCCCGGAGACCATTTATGGCCAATAAGGGTTATATTAGAAGTACCTTTAACCTAAGTAAATATAATATTAAAATATACTAAAAAGGTCCAGTAGGCTTAGAAAATTAAAAACAAAAGAATACCTACAGCTGTCAAAACGAAGCGTCTTTTCAATGTTTTAGAAACAGGCTTTTAAAACACATTATTTTTCTAATATATTGTTTAAGTTAGTGGTAATTATTTAAGGTTATTTGGAAATATATTAACAAAAATTGATATGGAAGCTGCAGAAAAACGTAAGTAAAATTAAAACGTTAATTCAATGTTTGATTTTTATTTCATAGTAGCTGTTTTGAAGGGTTGTTTTATTCATGGTTAAAAGTGTCTGATATATTTAAAATGTTTTTCTTCGGTAGAGAAAATTTATGTTTTCGTCATCAACTGTTTTTGCAACTTATGGTGTTTTTAGTAGAACATTATCTAAATATATAGCTGCCTCTTTATGAGATATCAAAACTTTTATGTTGGTATTCATCAGTAATAATTTTTGCTACAGTAAGGTACATCGTACAGTAAAAATAGAAAAAACATTATTATTCAAGATTTTTTTGCTTAAATAAATTAAAAACCTACAGTTTAACATTTAACATTATTATTAACATGGTTTGTGCAGCTCTCAATTTGGAGATTATTTTACCTCCAATGTCGTAGACAAGTCATGTGCTGCACAAAACGACTTTAGCCCCGTGAAGCACGTGACCTGTCAACGACATTGGAGGTAACATAACCTAAAAAAAATTTCCATCCATTCAGAGGTTAGAGATTTTTAATTTATGGTTTGAATATAAAAGAACTTCAATTAAAAGAAGTTCCCAAGTTTACAATGGAATTACCAATGGAATAAATATTCGAGGCGAAATCTACCAACAATCCGCTAAAAAAAAATAAATGAAATTTGCGATCAATTAACAAAACAATGGAAAAAAGTTAATCGTACCAAAAATACATTTATGAAATCGAATAATGCGTGGTTGCTAAGGGAGATAATTTTTTCTCCACAAATGAATATACTGCAAACCCCCGGTATTTCTTTTGGAAAAATCATTTACATAAAACAGTAATAGGTCAAAACGAAGAAAAATTCGAGAACTGGCAGATACATACGACAAAAATCAATTGAAAGGTGCGTTAAGTTAAAGTTGAAGTTAATTTTAAAAGAAGAACAAAAACGGATGACCTCAATTTAATTAAAACAGGTCTTGAAACTACACCAAACCGATCAGCTAAAATAATGAACACTTGGAATAATCATAACAAAAAACCTATCAAACAATATACAAATGATGAAGCTCTTAGCCTGATAATCGATACTAGGATGTCCAAGTATGATTATGAAACAATTAGAAGAGACGCTGAGGCAGGGGCGTGCGGTGAAATTTTAAGACAGGGAAGCAATTTTTAGAAACTTACCTATTTGTAATGTAATTCGATTCTTCGATCATTCAGATCATCAGAAAACCTGTATTACCTAGGAAGAGAGCATTTAAATCTGAATAGAATAGATGCGATTGGGTTGAGCTATCTATCCCAAAAATATTTTAAATTTTCCATTTTTGTGTCGAAGCATGTTTTTCACCCCTCACAGTGCAGTGGTTTCCCGGAGACCATTTATGGCCAATAAGGGTTATATTAGAAGTACCTTTAACCTAAGTAAATATAATATTAAAATATATTAAAAAGGTCCAGTAGGCTTAGAAAATTAAAAACAAAAGAATACCTACAGCTGTCAAAACGAAGCGTCTTTTCAATGTTTTAGAAACAGGCTTTTAAAACACATTATTTTTCTAATATATTGTTTAAGTTAGTGGTAATTATTTAAGGTTATTTGGAGATATATTAACAAAAATTGATATGGAAGCTACAGAAAAACGTAAGTAAAATTAAAACGTTAATTCAATGTTTGATTTTTATTTCATAGTAGCTGTTTTGAAGGGTTGTTTTATTCATGGTTAAAAGTGTCTGATATATTTAAAATGTTTTTCTTCGGTAGAGAAAATTTATGTTTTCGTCATCAACTGTTTTTGCAACTTATGGTGTTTTTAGTAGAACATTATCTAAATATATAGCTGCCTCTTTATGAGATATCAAAACTTTTATGTTGGTATTCATCAGTAATAATTTTTGCTACAGTAAGGTACATCGTATAGTAAAAATAGAAAAAACATTATTATTCAAGATTTTTTTGCTTAAATAAATTAAAAACCTACAGTTTAACACTTAACATTATTATTAACATGGTTTGTGCAGCTCTCAATTTGGAGATTATTTTACCTCCAATGTCGTAGACAAGTCATGTGCTGCACAAAACGACATTAGTCCCGTGAAGCACGTGACCTGTCAACGACATTGGAGGTAACATAACCTAAAAAAAATTTCCATCCATTCAGAGGTTAGAGATTTTTAATTTATGGTTTGAAAATAAAAGAACTTCAATTAAAAGAAGTTCCCAAGTTTACAATGGAATTACCAATGGAATAAATATTCGAGGCGAAATCTACCAACAATCCGCTAAAAAAAAATAAATGAAATTTGCGACCAATTAACAAAAGAATGAAAAAAATCTAATCGTTCCAAAAATACATTTATGAAATCGAATAATGCGTGGTTGCTAAGAGAGGTAATTTTTTCTCCACAAATGAATATACTGCAAACCGCGGGTATTTCTTTTTGAAGGCCAGAAAAATCATTTACATAAAGCAGTAATAGGTCAAAACGAAGAAAAATTCGAGAACTGGCAGATACATACGACAAAAATCAATTGAAAGGTGCGTTGAAGTTAATTTTAAAAGATGAACAAAAACGGATGACCTCAATTTAATTAAAACAGGTCTTGAAACTACACCAAACCGATCAGCTAAAATAATGAACACTTGGAATAATCATAACAAAAAACCTATCAAACCATATACAAATGATGAAGCTCTTAGCCTGATAATCGATACTAGGATGTCCAAGTATGATTATGAAACAATTAGAAGAGACGCTGAGGCAGGGGCGTGCGGTGAAATTTTAAGACAGGGAAGCAATTTTTAGAAACTTACCTATTTGTAATGTAATTCGATTCTTCGATCATTTTTTGCAAATTCGTCAATGACGTTATCATAAAAACGTCGATACTCCGACATATTTTGGAGAAGTTTATTTTCAATGGACAATAGCGATGTATGCGAAAGTCTCTCCTGCCCCGTTGAACTTGTGGCAGGTATTGTATTGTGTAGGCATCTTCCAGCTCCTTGTCTTAAAAATTACATTAGTTCCATAGCGTTATTTTTTGCGCTAATGTCATCAGTTTCGTAAATCACTTTTAGTTCAGATCGCAGTAACACTCGGTCGAAGAACTGGCCATAATGAAGAAGAAGAGATTTAAACGCATCTTCTGGAAAAGTTTTTCCTTTAAATGCATCAAGTTTATTTGTTGCTGAATTTGATCGATTATTTCATAAAAGAGGCGTCTGTATGATGTTTGAACATCTCCCACCTTGTCTGTTCGAAGACGCTTGGCTTGTAGCTCTACATTTAACGTCATCGTTTTCTCCCAAAATAGGTCAAAGTCATCTCTTTTTTGGCTTAACATGGACTTAAAATCATCCACCTTTTTTAGGCAAAAAGCAATATCATTTGTTTTAGTTTGTAATATATTAAAACATTGTCCGAGAATGGAAATATTTCTGAAAATATGTTCAACAAATACTTAAAATTAAAATCTCGTTTCAAACAGTCCAAAAACCCCCTCGAACTATTTATTGCTTCTGAGTCCCACGTTTCATTATTTTCTATTATATTCTCAAATAGTTCAATCAGTGATTCACGATTTTCAGATACTGTTAACACAAGTCTTCCATTATAGTTCCACCTAGTAGGAGCTACTTAGGCAATTGTTTGTGGACAATGGAGTCCAAAGCTTGTGTACGTTTTATTGACTTGGAAAAAAAAAGCAGCCATGCCACTTAAAGTAACGAAAAATACTTTACACTCTTTAATGCGATTGATGGACTGGGATAAAACTAAATTTAATTTATGAACAAAACAATGGAGAAACACAGCACTTGGGAAAGTTTCTCGAATTTTAGCTTGCAGACCCCCTAATTGTCCTGCCATCACTGCAGCTCCATCAGGGCCTTGAGCAACTAATTTTTTCTCTCCAATAATTTTTTTAGTAACGTTATAAATTATGGTATATAATGCATCTGCTGAACGATTTTCGGACACATTCTTAAAACCTAAAAATCGCTCTTGAATACTTCCGTCTGTTTTAACGTAGCTATAGAAAATTGGCTAAAATTAGTGATATCTGTTGTTTCGTCCAGAACAATAGCAATTAACCGCGCCTCGCCAATCTCCTGCTTAATTATTTTTTAGAATAATGGTTGCAACAGCGGAAATTAAATCATTCTGGATTCGATTCGACGTTCAACGAAAAACGCTAGACTGCTCTAAGTGATTTTTTAAGCAATCATCATATTTAGCCATTAAACTAAGTAAATCTTGAAAATTTCCTCTATTTGAAGAAACCCTTGTTTCGTTATGACCTCTAAATCCCAATTCGTGCTGTCCGAGAAAACAAACAACATCGATAAGTCTTCTTAATATTTGCCTATTTTTTATCGACTAGTTCAATGTGTTGGCGGTGACTAATTTCCAACTGGGCGTATTCAATTCTGGTTTTGCCGAACGCTTTTTCTTTTATGACGGCCTGCAAATGCGCTTTGGACATAATGTGTCTTTTTACAGCTTTATGGAAATTGTTTAAATCGGAAAAACTAGTTTTATTTCAGAGACCTTCTTCATTTTCAAAAAGTAAATATGACCAATAAAATAATTTACTTATATTTTCACACCCTGTTAGCCATTTAAATTGTTCGTATTGTTTTTCCGCATAAAAATGTCTAATACAGTTTTTCATTTTTGTGGTTAAATTTTTCATAGGCGGTTTTGCCTTTCCTTTGGAAATTATTTCAAGCTTATCAGTGAAGTTTAATGTTGAAAATCCCTTTATTATTAAGACACACACCACACATTCACACACACTCTTCTTACCAAATTCTCCAACATTTTCAACGTTATTACCGATAGCCGAAGTTGACGGTATTTGCATATCTAGTATTATTGTCTTCCATATCGCACTATGCACGACGCGACGTACGTATCACACAACACACGGATAGCCGTTCAAACAAAGAACCTACTCCAACGTTAGCTTCCGCCCCCACTTAAAGCACGCGACTGAAATGCAAAAACTGCAAACAGCCGGTGGAAAGTTCAATAACCTCTGGCTCGATTCACAGGAAATCAAGCATACAGGACTTGGCTGCAGAGAAGCTAGTGGCCTACATAGGTTCTATTCCATTTTCTATTGTCGCTCGGTCGGAGTCAAGGCCGCATTTATTATGGGCTTGATAGATAATATTTTAGCATTTTTAATATAAGCTAAATTAATGGTTTCCTATTTCAAAAAATTACATTTTAGAAGATGTTTTGTAATTTTTTTTAGGGACGCACTGCTTCCCTTACTTCCATGGACTGCACGCCCCTGGTGACAAAAATATGAACGCTCTATAATGATAATTTTATTTTAACAAAATTTGAAATACATGCTTTACATTTTTATGTCAGCGTTCCATTAAAAATTCATTTTGAGGTGGTCAGTTTCTTCTGGACGTACAAAAATAATTATTTACGACTTCCTAAGTAATCGTTTATTATTTGTTTAAACACAAACAATTACAAAAGCCATGTCTCTGCAGAAACGTCATAGAGGCGACACGATTTTCCTTATAATATAATACAAGTAAAAAAGGTACATTAAAACGGTAACTTAAAAAAACAAACAAAAAATATCTAACTATCATTAACAGACAAATAAATAACTTAACTCTATTTGTTTAATGGCTATTTCGAATATTAAAAATAGGGTGAGTGGGCAGTGTGTCGGCATCTGGTTAGTAATGGTGGTAGAACGGCACTGGGTGATGTTTGATGAATCTAGAATTATAAAAAATATATTAGTTTTTTTTTCATTTCGGAGTTAAGTTTACACATCTGAGAAAATGTTCGAATGTTTCAAGAAATAACTGTATTTGAAAAGATTATCCTCTGTGACTCCATTTGTTAACGAATTTTGGCTACTTGGTTTTTCCAGGGGGCATTGTTTAACAATAATTCAGCTGCGGCGAGAGTTCATTTTGTCCGTCGTGACCGACATGACAATGTACTGTTATTTTATGTGTGGAAAGGGCTCCGCACATTTGGTCAATGACCCCCCAAAAATATTTTCAGAAAATAAATTATTCGTTTGACTGTCCCTCCTAATAGTCGTAATAAATCGTGAACCCTAGGTCTCGTTGCGTTCCTGAGGCATAATAAAATACGCTATACTAAGCTAGGCTGGGCAGTCCGAATTGCCCTGATTACCTGATTTCACAGCTACCGAGCGGCAGCCGAACGCGATTGCAAATGGAATATGAAATCGCGATTTGGGTCATCAGCCGGGCTCTTCTCATAATTCGATCTATCGGTCGCGGCATCACATCGGCATGCGGAAGTTCAATTGTTCGAAGGTCGCTCGGTCGATATTCTAACTCGATATTGTTTCGGACGTTTTTAATCGATGAAAATTGATTTATATACTGTTTTTTGTAATATATATTTTTTTATTTTTATGATCCATGTGTGAGTTGGGAATATACAGGAAATAAAATGTCAGTAGTGCAAAAATTTAAACAACTAAAGAGTACCTACTAACGAACTTAATTTTGAGAAAATAACCGAATTCGAGGTAAGTGGTCGCAATTTGTCAGAACGACAAACTAGTAAAGACAAAAATAAAGAGGTTCATCGAAACTTTCGCAAAAGTATGTACGATTTAGCTAAATGGATATGTGGTTGTAAAGGCTCTGACTTAGTTTACTGTTATGTTTGTTTGTTGTTTTCTAAGGACTCGTCGGACTTATTATGGTTTGGGCACATTATTCTATGCTTAACGTTAAAAATAATATCGACATTAGCAAATTTCACAAGCTAATTGCTTTGCTGAAAAGAAGAAACGAATGATATAAGTCAAAAAAGCCAAGATCCTGACTGGTGACTAGGTTGATGAATTTTTAATGAATGTCCCAGACAACCAGTTTTTAAGGATCAAAGTAGCCCTTATTTTTGGTGCATCTGGTGTCTGAAGAAGTAAGGAGTTAGTTGAGTTGACGGTGGAAGATGTAACTGATTTGGATCACTCAATTATGATTAATATTAAAAGTCTCAAAAACAAAATTAATAGTAATTTCATTGTTAAAAATTCGGGTAGCAATACTGTCATCTTTTCTGAAATCTGAAGTATATGACTTTAAGAAAAGCTGAGACTCTTCATTTGCAATTTTTCATTCGTTACCATAACATTCAGTATACTTCGCAGCTAGTTGGTAATATACGTTTGGAGAACTACCTCGGAAAATAGCAGCATTCTTAAATCACCCAAATCCGTCATTATATGTATACTGGACATTGTTTTCGACGAACAACTGCTTCTTTATTAGCTGACGCTGGTCCATCTGTGGATATTTTAAAAAGGCATGGAGGATGGAAATCGACCATCGAATATCGATAAATAATAAAAAAACTATAGCCGAAAAAATGTTTAGACATGGTGTTGTGAATACATTCCAAATTGGAGCTTCAAAAAACCCTTCCAAATGAGGTTCTGACGAAGTATCTAGAACTGTCACATACACTTCTATAAGTAGTGTTATTGAACGTACTGTCGACGAAACAAATCGATTATTTAATATTGTAAATTGTACTAATGTAAATAAGCATCTAAATATAAATAAATAAATTTGTTCAATTTAACCCTGTATTGGACCAAGGACGTATTTAAAATAATTTTATTTTGGCCACCTAGTATTTACAATATGTAACATAACTTCAACAAATGCAACTACGTTTATTTGATAGTATGTGGTATTAACAATTAATTAACAATATCGCATATCTATATCACTAACAATAATAATGATTAGAAAAATATATTTTTGTTAGGCTTGGAGCATATTAATTCAGCCATAAACGCATGCACTCGGAGAAAACCGCGTGATTACTTAGTGACATTTGATATAAAACTTATTAAGGTAAATATCTAATCGAGTCAGCCTTGAAAATAGTTGAAAACAAAGATGGCATTAATATTTGAGTCTTTGAAACTGCTTAGTTGTCAAAATGGTTCGTGGAAAAGCACTCTCGTATGATATGCGAAATTCCAATATTAGTGCCCACGAAAATGATCTATCTGGACATCTCAAGAAACAATAAGAAATATTATTTCCCAATTCAAAAAAAGCGAAAATATTCAGTTAAAAGCGAAGTCTGGCCGTTCTTTGAAAATTATAGAAAGAGATAAGCGGGCTCTCCGTACACTAATTAAACAAGATCTTCGAGCTTCATCATGGGAGGTAGCTGTAAAATGGGCAGATGCAATTGGTAAACGCATTTCAAAAGACATCTGCTTAAAAAATATGAAGAAAATGGGATATCGCTTCTACAAAGTAAGTTCATAGCGAAATACAAAAAGAAATTGAAATGTTTTCATTTTAGGCCAAGGAAAAACCGCTTTTGTCGCAAGAACAAAAAAGAAATCGACTTTTGTGGGCAAAGGAGCATAAAAGTTGGTCTCAACGTCATGCGTCAGTGGGATTCCGTTATATGGAGCAACGAAACAAAATTTGAAGTTTGTTGTGATTCACGAATTCGAATTATCCGAATGCTAGGGGGGGAATATCATAGAGACTGCCTCAAAAGAAAAATTAAATTTCCAGCCTCTATCATGGCAGGGGTTAATTCCTTCTATTGATGCTATTCAGTTGCCAGAGGGAGGATTCATATTCCAGCAAGATGGGGCAGCATGCCATACCGCCAAAACCATAGCATTCTGGCTGCAAGAAATGAATATTCTTGTTTTAAAATGGCCATCTAGTAGCCCCGACTTATCGCCTATCGAAACGCTATGGTATTAAATGAAAAAAAACTCTACGAACCAGTCCCGTCCGCGCCATTCCCGAATTAAAGGACCCAATTCAGGGAATCTGGGATAACTTCCAACCAAAATATTGTAAAACATTAGTAGACACCATGCAAGCAAGACTTGATGCAGTTATAAAATGAAATGTTGACTGTACTCAGTGGTAACAGTGGTAAATTACACTGGCCGACAAAAAAATTTTTTTTGTTGTAACACAAATCAGAATAGCATAATCTAATAGAATGGGCCTATCCAAATACGAAAATGACAAATAGAAGTTGTAGAACCATATCCAATGTTACGATACTTAATATCTATAAAAAAATGATTTCAGAAAATTCTTAACCCTGTTTATTGACTATGTTTACAGTTTTCGCCTATTAAACATACATCTAAGAGAAAAGCAAACGAAAAAAATATTAACTTAAAACACTAATTAAACTTTGTTTTTTCCGTTTATAAGGTGTCCTAAGTTCTCTCTTCAAAAACCAACAGTGGTCACCCATCATGGCTGGATCCCATTGTCCTTGGTACAGAATTTCCATTGTTCTGGTATCTTGGTGAAACCTTTCACCCTGCTCGTCACTAACAGCTCTCAAATTTTTAGGAAAAAATCGCAGATGGGAATGGAGGAAGTGCATTTTTAATGACATTCTGGCACCAAGCGCTTTATAGGCATCTAAGAGCTCATTAACTAATTGTTCATAATTTTGATCCATATTGTTGCCTAAAAATCCTCTTACTACATTAACAAATCAATCCCATGCTCGGAGTTTCTGCCTGGTAAGCTTTTCCGTAAAATTTACATCGTCCAGCAATTTTCTGATTTGTGGCCCAATAAAAATGCCTTCTTTTAATTTGGCATCACTTAACTGGGGAAAGAATTGTCTTAGGTATTAAAATCCATCACCATCTTTATTCAAAGCCTTCAGAAAGTTTTTCATCAGCCCAAGTTTAATGTGAAGAGGAGGCAAAAAGACATTTTTGGGATCAACAAGAGGTATAAATTTAACATTTTGGGATCCCGGTTGAAATTCGCTTCTTTCTGGCCAAATTTTTGTTACATAATGCTGATTTATTGCACGACTGTTCCATAAACAAAGAAAACAGTAATATTCTGAAGTCCCACTAAAATCGCTATAACTTTTAAGTCCCCACATATCTGCCATTTATACCTATTGTAGTTTATTTTATCCAAAATCGTGCGCATATTTTCATAATTTTCTTTCATTGCAACTGAAGGGACAACTGGTATAGAAGTTTTTTAAATTTCCATTATGGAATAACACAGCTTTTAAGCTATATTTGGATGAGTCTATGAATAAGCGCCACTCACGGGGAGAATGTTCAATATCAAGTTTCTGCATTAAACTGTCTATATCAGTACAAGCGCACAACGAATTTTCCATACTGTAGAATTCCGAAAATATAGCATTTCTTTTTCTGAAATTCGTAATTTTTGTTTCTTTGGCCAATAGGTTCCATTCCTTAAGACGGGAAACCAGAAGTTCTGACTGTTGCTTGGATCATTTAATTCACTTTGAACAATCAAATATGGTTCGCCGGAACTGGGACCTGTAATAAAAGTGGGATCGGTATTGTTCTGAGTTGCCTGATGATGCGTTATCTCCATTGTCTCCCAAATCAATAGCTTGCTAACTGAAAGGCGCAATCGGTACTGGCAAATTTACATTATGAGGAACAAGTCATACGGCAGATTGCAAATTTGAATATTCTATATTGTGCTTTCCCTTTTTGAAATAACCTTCAGTCTTTGTGAGGCGAAAATAACAATCGTCAGAATGATTGGTGGGTTCTCGCCATACCATTGGAACTGCAAAAGGCATACTTTTTCTCTTTCCCTTCATCCACTGCACCAATGATACACTACAACTAACATAGCACACATGGGGAGCCCACCGCTTATCTTGATCCCAATTAACACACCTAAATATTTAAAGTAGGTTTTTTTACATTTTCGGAAAATGGCCTGGCTTGTGATTTCACCAGAAATTCTCCACAAATATAACAAAATTTGTCAGGAGAAATTTTGCAACTTCGGCGCGTTTGTATTCTTCACATATGTACACTTGCTTATCGATACACAGAGAACCACTCAATTCGAAACTCAACAGAAGAGTGATGTATAACGTTTATTTTATGTCTAATGTTGTAAACAACCCAGTCTAGGTAATTTTTCCGTTGTAAAATGGACCCATTTTAGCCGCCCCTCAATAAAATTGTTTGCCGCCAATATAAAAGATTCTAATTAGGCTATTAAAAAATGATACGTATTAGGGCTTTCCAATTTTTTTTTATTATTGGGAGGGTATTTCTATTGTGAAAATAATGAGTTGGCCTGTGTTAGAAAAATCTTCTATATCTTGTTTTAACGATCTAATATGATAATTCTTCGCTGTGTTTTTTAATTTGGGGTAGGGATCCAAAAAGAAAAGTGAAATATTCAAAAAAGTCTACGTTTCGCAATTTGTTATTGCATCTTCAGGACACTAAAAGACGTACATAAAACGATATAGCTCTACAAGACATCAACTTAATAAATAGTAATGTAGAAAAAATGCTACACTTACTATGAAAAATACTGTACACTGTGTCCCAGATTGCTTGTAATCACAGGGTTTCTCGGTAACCAGCAGAGATAGAACTTTGCGGTTTTCGCGACTCTGTGTCAATTTTTCGAGAAACTTTGAATGCCGCAAACAGAATTGTGCCAGATTGTTTCGTTCCCGAGATACAGAGTGAAATAGAAATTTTGCGCTTTTGGGGGTGGTATCATATTTCGGACACCCTATCAGATAAAGAAAAGGTAAAAACTGCTATGGATAGATATTTTTACGTAGAGTCCAGTGCTGTAGTCGAATTTTTTTTTTAGACAAACCGTTTTTGAGATATAGCCCAAACTTAGTATTTTTTAAATGGGACACCCTGTATTTTTTGGTTCCAAAAAATTTGCCTTTTTTTTCTCTTTAAAATGGTGTATCACACTATGCAATTTTGACGTAAACTAAGCCTTATAAACGCAATATTAAAAGAAAAACGTAAGTTGGCCATGGAAATATGGCAAGGAAACAAAAATCAAAACTATTTGTTTCTTAAATATATCAAATATTGCCGTGTTTATCCTCTTATACGAGTTACCAATAATTCTAACAGGTAAATTAATAGATATTAAGAAGAAATGAATAATTTTGAAAATAGTCATAAGTATGATATGATGGTTTGTTTTATTGAATGTCATGAAAACAGTGATCAAGCATCTGATTTATATTTAAACAGGTAAGCAACAAGCGCTTAAATTATTATGAACCTCCTTTCAAAATTTTTTTTCAATTCCACTTTGAGTTATGGACTATTTCCAAAAGCTTTTTTTATATCGTAGATATCCAGAAAGGCCTCAGCCACACAAGGCAATTTTTCGCCGAATTAAATTAAATTTAGTTAATGATGGATCATTTTCAAAGCACAGGGCTAAAACATATAATAAACGAAATCACGAGAACAATGAGATTGTTGTATTAGCAAGTATTCAGGCCAATCACGCGAATTCATGTAGGCATATTCAGGAAACAGTGGGGGTGTCAAAATCCAAAACGCAAAGGATATTAAGAAAACATAAATATAAGCCTTATAAAGTAAATGTAGTACAACAATTGCATCCTGGAGATGCAGAAAGGCGTCTACATTTTTGTAACTGGTATCTTCAAAAAACCCAAAATAACCCTGACTTCGGTAGCAAGGTTATATGGTCCGACGAAGCCTATATAAGTTGTAATGGTATTTTTAACAGGCGTAATAATGGGCACTGACATACGGAAAACCAATTTTTAACAAGAGAACGTCAGCAGCAAGGAAGGTTTGGGTTTAGCGTCGCTTGCTTTATATTGGGAACAAAGATTACATTCCATATTTACAATAATAATTTAACAGCAGATAGATATCTAGCAATTTTAAATCAAATACTACCGGATTTATTGGATAACTTGCCGCTAATTATAAGGCCATTTCTATTTGAACATTTTCACGATCGCTGGATTGGTACAAATGGGCCAGTAAGGTGGCCTGCTAGGTCGCCAGACCTCTCAATATTAGATTTTTTCGTTTGGCCTTACTTAAAAAACAAAATTTACCTGAATCCAGTCAATACGATGGAGCAGCTGCAAAATGCAACCATTCAGGCATTTAGATCATTGGAAGATAGACCTATAATAATGATGAATGCTCTAAGAAGAATTCGCACTGTGTGCCAATTATGTGTTCGTGAGGGGGGCGGCCATTTTGAACGGTTTTTCTAGTTATGTAGAATTTGTTTAGTATTGTGATTAAGTTTATCAAGATTATTAAGTTTATTTATTTCATAGTAAAAAAATGGTTATTAATTTTTTATGTTGTTTAATTTTGCTTCTGGACACTGTTAATATCTACCCATATTTCCATGGCCAACTTACGTTTTTCTTTTAATATAGCGTTTATAAGGTTTAGTTTACGTCAAAAGTGCATAGTGTGATACATCATTTTAAAGAGAAAAAAAAAGGCGAATTTTTTGGAATAAAAAAATACAGGGTGTCCCATTTAAAAAATACTAAGTTTGGGCTATATCTCAAAAACGGATTGTCTAAAAATTTGTGCGACTACAACACTGGATTCTACGTAAAAATGTCTATCCATAGCAGTTTTTACCTTTTCTCTATCTGATAGGGTGTCCGAAATATGATACCACCCCCAAAAGCGCAAAATCTCTATTTCACCCTGTATCTCGGGAACGAAACGATGTGGCACAATTCTGTTTGCGGCATTCAAAGTTTCTCGAAAAAGTGACACAGGGTCGCGAAAACCGCAAAGTTATATCTCTGCTGGTTTCCGAGAAACCCTGTGATTACAAGCAATCTGGGACACAGTGTACTGATGGTGAAAATGTAATAATTTCCAAAAAAAAAAATTCAGTATTTTATGTCAAATATTCACAGTCAGTACAGTATTTTTATAGTCAGTATAGCATTTTTTCTACATTACTGTTTATTAAGTTGATGTTTTGTAGAGCTATATCGTTTTATGTACGTCTTTTAGTGTCCTGAAGATGCAATAATAAATTGCTAAACGTAGACTTTTTTAAATACTTGACTTTTCTTTTTGGATCTCTACCCCAAATTAAAAAACACAGCGAAGAAAAATCTTGTCGGCCAGTGTTATTCAAATTTTTATGGTCCAATTAATATGCGACAAGCCTAAGAAAAACATTTTTTCGTCATCATTATTATTGTTAGTAATATAGATAAGGAATATTGTTGATTAATTGTTAATACCACATACTATCAAATAAACGTAGTTGTATTTGTTGAATTTATGTTATGTACAATAAATACTACGTAACAAAAATAAATATCTTTTACGAATTCCTTCCAATACATATGCGACTGGGCTCGTACATTCTAGTCCCTTGGGACTAAATGAATCTCTTTAGATCCTATTAGATGGTACTAAAGAATATACTTTAGTCCCAAAAGTACAAAATAGTATATTGTGTAACAAGTGCGTGAAGTTATCTTTTATACACGAGTGTCACAATATCACACAAGGGTATAAAAGTCTTCACGCACGTATTGCACACTATACTTTTTCTACAACCGTAAATAATACAAGTACGAAATAAAATTAAACTATTTAATTTTCTCCTTTATATAATACAAATTAAACTAATGAACTATTTATTTAATTTTCTGTTTTATAATAATTGTAACTTTTTAATAGAACTTATAGTTAAATTATTTAATTTTCTACTTTATAATAATTGTAACTTTTTAATAGAAATTATAGTTAAATTATTTAATTTTCTTCTTTATAATTATTGTAATTATTAATAGTAATGTTGCAATTTGTTAGATTACTAAATTTAACTTCTGTAGCCTCCTTTGATGATGATTTGTTAATAATATTGCTGCTTGTGATCGAGGTCATATTTGGATTTTGAACTGACAAAAGTCTATTTGAAATATCATTTTTCTTGTTAAGGGAATTTTCTACGTAACCCTCAGCTACCGTTGAAGATTTCCAACCGCCGTGTTGTTTTAACATTAGTAAATCTGCACCGGTTTCAACTAGCAAGGAAGCAGATGATCGTCTGAAACAATGGCCTGTATATTTTTCTGGATGTGGTAGTTTTAAAAATTTTGCTATTTCACTAGGCAATTTTCCAAATTTGTTTATCCCGACGACTTGGCGAGTACATTTTCCTCCTTGATACTTGATGAAGAATTTGTTTTCTTGATAATTTTGGGGACGAAGGGCGGCATATTTTCTGTATAATTCTAAATGCTCGGTAATGGTAAATTTTCTTGTTATTTTGGTTTTTGTATCAGGGACGGATACAACAAGAACACTTCCTAAATCTTGAATATCGCACATTTTTAGCTTATAAATTTCGCTTCTTAGAGCACCAGCAATCCCAAATATTAATATCACTTTGGTTAATAAAAAAACTTCGTCAGGAGCCTTATTTATGAACTTGAAAATTTGTTCTTTCTCCAATATTCGAGATTTTTGTGGAATATATTCTTCATTCTTCCGTTTTAAAAATGCATGAACTTTTGGATATTTACCAATGTCAATGTTATTTTTAATGCTAATAGTACTTTTTAGCATTGAATAATGACTCCATAGTTTTGATGATTTCACATTTTTTGACAATTCTGATAAATATGCGAGTAAAACATTTTCAGAAAAGGTTTTAATATTGTTCTTACTGCGCCAGGTCATAAATTTATTGTACGTGTTTTCATAAATTTCCTTTGACTTCTGAGGTAACAGAGAATTACTAGCTGTTTTCGCTGCTTCCGTAATATCTGGTCGAGTACACATTTCTATATCAGAGTCCATAATTATTGCTTATTATAACTTAAAATAATAAACTGTTCAAATTACTATTCGAACTTAAAGTGTCTATTTTAAACTGTTTGCATTGGCAATTTGACAACTCGTTACCATGACAACGATACAAATTGCGAGGCACGGCCGCCTAATAAAATTATTACCAGTGCGGGCCCGGTGCCTAAAATTAATGGCGGCCCATGCATTTCTTATTGAGCCGGTGCGTGAAGTAAATCCTTTAGGGAAAGCATTGTATTTCACGCATCGGTGCTTGAAAACAAGCTTTAGCTACTGCAATCAGTGTGTAAAATAGGATTTTAAGGACGGTTGTAGAAAAATATATTATTTTACCTCTAGTTTACTTTATTCTGGCGTCCCTAATATGATTGCCTCCTCCGCCCCTGATCAGCGAAGATCCTACCGAAAAGCGACACTTGATTTTGCAGTTGGACGGTTAAGGGATTTGCTCTCCTTGGGAATGACTAAGTAGGGCACAATGGATGATAATTCATCAGAACAAAAAAAAACAGGGTCAGATCGCCCACAGTTCAGCGAAGCTCTAGTGATGCAAGTTCCTTGGCTGAAGCTAGAAAGAAGGCAAGGCTGCTTCGCATACATCTTTGAGTATTGACTCAAGATTTGCGAAGTGTAAAGGGTATACAAGTTGGCAGAAGTATTTTTGAGTTCGAAGAAAACCCAATTCTCCACTTTACGATTTTAATGAGGTCCTCCGTTAGGGATAAAGTCATTATTTTAGTAAACATGATTTTGTATTAATAGTGTTAAAATGGACGAGATTCGTTGTTTCCTAAAATAAAGTCATAGTTCTGCGTATATCGTCCACTTCAGTCTTAAAAACAGGATCAGGAAATTGCATATTCTAATATCTTTTTTTTAAGGAAAAAAAAGGTATAATTGTATTTAATGTTGCTAATGCCAAAACCTAAGATATAGGTAGATGATAACTTGGCAGAACAAAATGAATGATATGATATATGATTCCATTGAAACAATTTTTTTTTATCAAAATTGTCTCTGGACAGAGTCAAAAAATATTAAGGATTAAAGATGTGGCTCTATAAAAGAACAATATTCAAGGCTGGGCCTGATTTGTAACCTGTTAAGCGGGTACAAGTATTTTTGAGCTTGGAAAAGGAAACTCAATTTCTTCAAGATTTTTTTTCTCTGAAATAATTATCCAATTGTATTATGTCAAAATGTTTTTTTTAATGTATAATTTTTTCATTTAAATTCAACATATAAATTACCTGGCGTTTTCCTGATGGCCTAATAAACTTTGTTGGTCGATGCCGTTATTGACTCCAAACTGTGATCCCGTTCCAGTGTATTTGTTCTCCCCGTATTTACCGTGATCGGCGTTTTCTTTGTTCACCGCGTATTGGTTGCTGATGTGTCCCGACTTCTTCTGTTCATTTTCGTTGAATTTGCCGTCCTCGTGGCCACCCTAGAAACAAGTAAACATTTTTGGATTCCTAAATTCGAACATGACAAACACAACACAAATTTATTTTCGCATTGAATTACATTTAGGTAACCTCGGACAAAAAATCAAGGGGGTCAAGTCCGGAGGGCGAGCCGGACACGCGATGTCACCTCACGTCATATTCACATGTCGATCGGAATAGACTATAATCACTACTCCTTCTTTAAAACAAAAAAAAATGACGTTCTCATGTCCACCCTAGAAACAAGTAAACATTTTTAGATTCTTAAATTCGATCCTGACATTACCAAAATGTACAGCATTCATGTTCTGATTATGAACATGTTTGGTAATCGAAACTTTATTATTTTTTAAATTTGAAAGATCGGGATTTAAAGTTTGTTGGTTGACAATATGGTCCGTATTGAACAGAATACCTCTGTAAGCTGAATGGTTATTGTCGTTGGGTCCCCCATAACTTCTGGGTCACCTGTGAACTCAGAAAAAGGAGTATTAATATTTTTTGATGCTGTTTTTAAATTAATCGGGTTAGTTTTTCTTATAGGTACTTTATCTGATTAGTCTGATTTGACTCAAACAGTGTATTTTAACTATACCTTTTACATTTTGAAAGAATTTTGAAAATATCTTTACAGACAAACATTTTCATGTTTGAGATGCCCTTGATTTGGAGCTCACGTATCGCCCTGTATATAAGCTTTTTTTGCAAATAAGGTTTTTTTGGCATCATCTGTTAACCTCGCACCTGAATACAAACAATAAACTCATATAATTTGTCGACTGGCTTATATTTTATCCATTTATTGTTGCAGTGTTTTGACAAAAATCGATTAAACTTACCTCTTGTTTATTTGCCTGAAGAGCTTATAGTATCTATTTAAAACATTTAAGTTAACAACAAAATGGTATAATATTATGGTAAAAGCTTTGACTGTTCTTAAAATCTTTATTTTGATATTAATGAGTTATTTCAGCGTCATGTGAATCTCAGATTCCGGCCGGTTATACCGCGCCACTTGCAGTCTTTTTCATGTAAAAAGATAGGAAAAGTGGTTCTTAGGGCCTACTATGTTATTAGACTGATTTTTAAATTTTTTCTTGAGATTTTTGCGGATAACATTGGCTTATGGCCTTATTCTATTATTTTAAATTGTTTTTAGAAGTTAACTTGTTTTTTTCGTTTTTTATACTGAGGTTTTTGTATCTTTGGACATTACATAGTTCGTTTTCACATTAAAAGATACGATTTCACCACAATTTAAGATATTTTAGATAACACCGCACAAAAAAACAATGGGGGTAAGTCCGGAGAGCGAGTCAGACACGCGATATCACCTCATGTCATGTTCACATGTCTACCGAATTTAACTAATCACTAGGCCTTTTTTTAAAAAAAAAAAAAGACTCAGTTTCCAGATTCGTGACATTATGCATCATTGCACCACTCTGCGACTCCCATACTTTTTAGGCAGAAACATTTGCCGCACCCTCTATAAAAGAAACTCCAGAAAGTCAGAGATGATAGTCCTTTTTGCTTGGGAATAAAGATTGGATCTAATGAAGCTATATTCGTAAAAGCTGTGAAGTTAACTGGAAATCTTCACTCTGGAAAGAGGACGTTAAAAGGAATACTTCTTATATAAACGGTGCCTCAGGATCATACAAAAGAGCTGGGTGACATACTGCTTCGCAAGCCTATAGAAAAAGTTAAGCTTAGTCCAATACTTGAAAGTTACGTGCTTTTACTCTTGAATTCAATCATAGAAAGGCGGCCTACACCGAGGAAAACCATGGAGGTGATGTGATTATTACAGCGAATTTATGTTTATATAAATGAGTTCGCCGTGGCACGTATAACATACTTCAAATCCGTTTCTGTAGAGTAAAATAGTCAAATTTGCCAGAATCTACACAATTTATTCAGTAATTGAAGCAGGCCCGCTACTGTTTCCAGGGAGAATGTGCAGAAGATCCAGGACCTGCTAAATGACCTTTCCCAATTTTACAAGAAATAATTATAATAATATTATTATAATTAATTATAAAGCTGTTATTATATTAAAGTGTAATATTAAGGTTCAAAACAATAAGCTGACAATGATAAGCACACCTTTCCTCAAGATAGCTTCACCCTCCAAATACAATCTATCACAACATTCCTCCCTATTGTAAGAAAAAATATACATTGTCAATCTTTCCGTTAATTTTTGCCTGTTTTCATTGTATTGCTACCAGCGTCTTTTCCTAGTTGTTTCAGAGCAAATCACCACTTTTCAGTAGGTAACTTCCCCATCCAAATACAGGCTACCGCCACAACAATTATAAATACTGATACCAAATCCAATAATACAATTTTTGATAAAATTTCTTTTGATATTATTTACTTCACTCAGCTAGCTCACGCGAACACTCTTACCTTGTAAGAAGATTCTCCCTTATGTCCGAACGCTCCGTTTTGACCGTTGAAGGCAACATTGTTGCCTTCGTCGTGTTCCTCGTCGTAATATTCCTCAGTTTTTCCAGATTCGTCTTTGTGATGCGAAGACTTGTATCCTTTGATCACGTGTCCTTTTTTGTGACCTTTCTTGATATTACTCTCGGCACCGTTTTTACCTGAAATTGCATATATTGGTCAATCCAATTAGAATTATTTTTATGTGAGAAATACAAATATTGGAATAAGATGATGAAAACTTTCTTGGATCAGCAACTAGGTAGATAACTTTCGAGAATGTTAAGAGCTGAATGGAGAAGATGTTTTTGAAATGGGAATAATATTGAAGGTGATGTGTAATAGTGCAAGCATCGGAAACAATTGGTATTTAAGCAAAAACACTACCATTGCGTTACGTTACAGAAATGGTAAAATGATGTTGTTTAATCCAAAGACACTTTATACCGATAAATAGCTTTCTTTTAAAGAGATTAAGTTGATCCTTATATACATTTGGGAACAGTATTAAAAATTCTATTTAACTGATCTTTTTTTTCTGGCTTAAAGGGTTTGTCTATTATTAGAATGATTTTTATTTTTATGCATTTTATGATAGGGAATATGTCTACTGTGTCAAACTGGACAAAGTTCTACGTTTTTTCCAGTTTTACAGATCCTAATCCTTCCACTTGTGGCGCCAATTTTGATCGGAAACTTTTGGTCATACTATCGTCTTCGCCATCAGTTTCGATGAGTTTCATTTGAGTTGCAATTTTGGATGATATAAAGCGACAAATTTGGCGAACTTCTTCAAATGCTTTTTGTGATATTGAAACTTCTAAATACATTATTCCATATTTCCGTTGAAAGAATTTCAAAGTTCCAGATAAAGTATGTGCTATGCAGTTAAGTTATTTTAAAAAATATAAAATATATTTACCTTCTTGGTTGTAGGATTGACCTCCATGGTACTGTTTGCCATCTTCGACTACATTTTTACCACCGTTCGCGTTACTGAAGTAAGCATTTTCGCCCTTTACATCGTGTACAGCTTGTGCCCCTTGGGAGTATCTACAATACAATTCCAATTATTGTAGATAATTATTACCATGTGTCACTTTTATTGACTACTTAAATATCTATGCAATAATTATGAAAATACTATTCTTTGCATTAGACCGTGTTAAATTGTAATTACTATCGGACGTTTCGCTTTCGATTGCACGAGGCATTTTCAGGAATCTTCACTCCACGAGATCTGAACACTGAATGAAAAACTAATTCAGTGTTCAGATCTCATGGAGTAAAGATCCCTGGAGATGCCCCGTGCAATCGAAGACGAAACATTGGCTAGTAGTTCCAATTTGCAACGGTCTAATCCCAAGAACCATAATTTTTTAATTGACTAAAGAAACATGGAAATTTAAAACGACACAAAATTTTAGTAATATTTGTAATATGATATTTTCTGATTTCTTTAAGCGATTTAAATTAACTTTATTTTTGTTTTAAAGGTACATTATTAGACTTTTATTCTTGGGTAGAATATTTGACATAAAACACAATTAACGTTAATATACAGGGTGATTCAAACCCACGATTTTTTTACCCAAAATTTAACTACATTTCTGAGTTAAACAGCAAATTCCAAAATTATGCTTATGTCAAATGATAGCCCCAATTTTGTTTTAAAACGTGCCTTTTAAAAATCTTTGCTAACTTGTTTTGTTTTTAAACTATAAAGATTTTTCTAAACACCTACATAATTGTATGATTTTTTGTTGTAAATTCTGAAAATAAGTAAAGGAGGCTTTGAAACAAAAACGCATCGATTGTCATCTATCACCCACAATATCAATCAATAGTTTATTGAAGGTTTTATTTTGTAGGTTTGTTACTTAAAAACGCTTTAAAATATTGTCAAAATGCCCAGATAAAATGCGAACAAACTTATCCGAGCAATCGGTATGCTAGAAACTGGCTTATCACAAAGAATTGTCGCTGAAAGGTTGCATATTAAACAAAATGCTTTATCAAGATCATGGCGCCGATA
Source organism: Kuschelorhynchus macadamiae (assembly GCA_030620095.1). Taxonomy (NCBI): domain Eukaryota; kingdom Metazoa; phylum Arthropoda; class Insecta; order Coleoptera; family Curculionidae; genus Kuschelorhynchus; species Kuschelorhynchus macadamiae. The sequence goes on along the minus strand of JAUTXW010004642.1, from coordinate 543,385 downwards.
TCAAACTACTGGTTCAGTGTCATATAACCATGGAGGAGGTGCTGTGAAAACAAACAACTCCTAGTATAGATACAAACATTGTACATCAAGCAGTTTCCGAGAGGACTAATGTCCACAAAAATTAAAACTCATGTCCAGATAACACAAAATGTAACCATTTCTACAAAAACCATTCGGAATCGGTTACATGAAGCTCATTTAAATTCCCGATGGCCCTATAGGCATCCTCAGTTATTAACAGAACACAGACGGTCTCGTTTGATTTTTGCTGAAGAACATGTTAACTGGGATTTACTCGAATGGTCACATTGTTTATTTGCGGATGAATCAAAAGGTTGCAAGTCGTCCTGACGACAATCGGATTCGTGTATGGCGTCAAACAGGAGAGAGATCCGAAGAAAACTGTTCCTTAGATCGACGTGGACGTGGTGGTTCTGTAACAGTGTGGGGAGGAATGTGTGCAGGGTGTCCGGATTTGGTTGCAAAAGCAGGGTATCTCGCTTATTTTTAAAGATAGAACCTTGCGGTTTTCACGAACCAGAGCTAATTTTTTGTGAAACTCATGAAGCCGTAAACAAAATTTTCATAGCCTTCTTCGTTTATGAGATACAGGGTGAAATAGAAAATTTTGCATTTTGGGACTCCCCTCGTATCTCGGTTATCCTTTAACTTAACGCAAAGGGAAAAATTGCTGCTTATGCAGTTTTTTATGCTGGATCCAGTGGCGTAGTCATATTTTTCATTTGAGTTGTTATTTTTTATATATGACCCAAAGTTGTGTTTTTTTAAATGGGACACCCTGTATATTTGTCCAGAAATTAATTTGTCCTTTTAAAAGCTTCTCAAAAATATATAATAGTATGGGTCTATTTTAATAAACAACAACAAAAATCCTAATTTTTATAATTATCATCCCAAATTTTGCAGTACGCCATGCAAAACGATGCAGTTTTCTTTTGGTTTCTTGGAAGCAAATGACATTTCCAAATTTTGTTTTTTGTATTTATTTATTGTGTAAAAATATATTTGTGTTATTATGGAAGAAAACCAAACTTTCGAACATTATGAAAAGTACGATATGTTACCTTGTTTTATATTAAGTAATGAAAATGTTGAAGCGGTTTCTGAGATGTATTTTAACAGGTAAATAGTTAATTTTTAGGTATGTTGAAATACTATTGCTTAATTTTTATTTATATATCCAGAAAGGAGGCAACCTAATATATCCACTTTTTATCGGATAAAAAAGAATTTACTTAATCACGGATCATTTATCAAACCTCGTACGAAAACATATAATAAAGAAAATCGGGAGGCTGAGAAAATTACGGTTTTGACTAATGCAGAAGTTTACCCTACAAACTCTTGTAGGGCCAGTGAAAAGAGCATAGGGATTCCAAAAACTAGAGTTCAAGAAATTCTAAAAAAGCACAAATACCACCCATACAAATTTAGGCTCGTGCAGTACTTACAGCCAGGGGATGCAGAGCGTCGGGTAGTCTTCTGCAATTGGTTTCGAGAAAGATGCGATATGGTTAGAAATTTTGAAAGGAAGGTTATATGGTCAGACGAAGCACATTTCAGTAATTCTGGTATACTCAATAGGCACAATAGTAGATTCTGGTCCCAGGAAAATCAACACCAAATATTTCCCAGAAGACAGCAGGGCAGGTTTGGTCTAAATGTGTCCTGCTTCGTATTAGGAACACATATAAAATTTTATATATTTGAGGGAAATCTAACAGCCAATCGCTATATAGAAATTTTAGAGGCAGCTATACCTGAATTACTTGACGATGTTCCTCTAGCGCAAATTAACGAAATTTATTTTCAACAGGACGGTGCTCCTGCACACAATTCTGGAATGACGAGATTATTTTTGGACAATAATTTTACCAATCAATGGATCGGAACAAATGGACCTATAAGATGGCCCCCTAGGTCCCCAGATTTGTCGATTTTAGATTTCTTTCTATGGGGATATCTGGAAAATAGAATTTACAAAGACCACTATGATAATGTCCAAGATTTAGGAAATGCAATAAGAGAAAATTTTCGCTATTTACAAAATCATCCCGTTATTTTGCTTAATTCCCTAAAATGAATACGAAAATTGTGCGAAGCATGCATAGAACAAAATGGAAATCAGTTTGAACAGTTCTTTTGATTTCCTTGGTTACTGTAGTTCTTATACGACAGTTGATTTTTGCTGAAAGGCTTGTTACATAATAATTTATTACTGTTTTGTTCTTGTGTTACATAAATCAAGGTAGGTGATACTTTTTTGGTGCGAAATTATCAATACATATTTTGATAAATAGATTTAATTACATATTTATTTTGATTTATTGTTAGGATGTAGATATTGTTAACGACTTTAAATTAAAGGCAGCATTGTTTTGTATGGCATAGACCCATACTATTATATATTTTTGAGAAGCTTTTAAAAGGACAAATCAATTTCTGGACAAATATACAGGGTGTCCCATTTAAACAAACACAACTTTGGGTCATATCTAAAAAATAACAACTCAAATGAAAAATATGACTACGCCACTGGATCCAGCGTAAAAAACTGCATAAGCAGCAATTTTTCCCATTGCGTTAAGTTTTAAAGGATAACCGAGATACGAGGGGGGTCCCAAAATGCAAAATTTTCTATTTCGCCCTGTATCTCATAAACGAAGAAGGCTATGAAAATTTTGTTTACGGCTTCATGAGTTTCACAAAAAAATTAGTTCAGGTTCGTGAAAACCGCAAGGTTCTATCTTTAAAAATAAGCGAGATACCCTGCTTTTACAACCAAATCCGGACACCCTGTACAAGTAGGCGAACAGAATTAACAATTCTTATTAATCGCTCTGTAAACGGATTTCGTTATTTAGAGATTTTGGAGAATAGCATATCGCAAGTAGCTGACAGATTGGGCAACAATTTTAGTTATGCGGACAATAATGCTAGACCACATAAGGTATGAATATTTAACGAATTTATCGAAATTCATTAATATAACAGATTGGTTTGGCCCTCTCGCTCCCCGGATTGTAATCCAATTGAACACATATGGGATGCTTTAAAGCGACGTTTGTACGCTCGAACAATACCTTCTAGAATTATTGATGAATTGGTTGAAGCAGTTCATGAAGAATGGCATTTAATTCCTCAAGAGTTAATAAACAATGTTATTTCAAGTATGTCCAGACGATGTCGGGAGGTTATAATAGTTCACGGAGGACCCATCCGATACTGGTACCTGTAGTACCTACTTGTCTATAGTTTTCTATTTTACTTTCGGTTTTAAAAATAGTATTTTAGTTAAGGTTAATTTTTCTAATAAATGTGCTTTAATGGTAAACATTGTTGTATCACTTTTTCACCAATATGGTAGTATCATAAATCCAGAGGTGTACAAAAACCTTGATAATTTAAAAACGGAATAATGTAGTTAAATTTTGTCCAACACAAAATAAAATCTGCACTTCTTTTTCCTCATTCCGGTTTAGCACTTTCCATTTCGCATATTCAACGCAACCACAATCATCAAACCATTCCATTAAGCACTGAAAAAATTTTTTAGATGGAATACGTTTATTACAAAAGATAATTTTTTCTCGCCTCGCCCAATTCAAACCCATATCAACTCATTCATTTTTAGGAAAATTCATAACAAATTAAACTATTTTTACTGGCTTAATAGACATGTCAAAATTTGTCATGGCAACTATGATGTTATAGCCTAAGTGCGTTAAAACAAGGGTAAAAACTGAAAAACTCAAAATAAATAGCAAACTATTAAAATTAGGTATATGACATGCTCAATGAAAGTTAAAGAATTTTGCAAAGTCTATCACAAAAATTAATGTACGAGGTGGGCCATTTAAAATATTCGAAATGGATACATTTATTTTGGACACCCTCTGACATCTAACTCAAATTTCTTTACACATATTTTTTTTTTCATCTCTATAGAACACCTATTCCAATTATGACTGTTCCACTTTTAGAATCAATGGCGTTACTGACAATTTTTTACAAAACTGAAAACTAGTATGTTTAAAGAAAACTACTAAAAGTGAAAATAAATTAAAAAATACGATGTTCTATATAAAAAAAAAACATTATTTAAACCATCCTGAATACTTAAAAATAATTTTAAACTGTAGGTACAACAGGTAATTCCCGAAACAAATGAAATAATGAATTTTACTCTATCGTTAACTCACCCTGTAACTAACCGGTGCTAAAAATTGGATTTTTTACCAGCCTGGATGCCAAGCTTGTATTTGGTCTTAACCATTCTACTATACTAAAAATAGCACCGAGGAGGCAAAAATTCATAAGTAATGAACCGGAATAAATCAATTTAATTTTTTCACGAACCGGAACGCGGTTCCGATGCGTTTCTAGCCCTACTACTAACCCAGATTGTCCGTGGTTGGCTTCTCCTTTTTGTTGACCATGTGATTTTTCAAATTTGGCGTTATCTAAATTCTTTTTTTCACCGCTGAATTCGCTTTTTTCAACTTCTTCGCCACCTGAAAAAAATACATATAAACATTGACTGAAGTCCTTCGACATCAAATTGTACATATAAGAATTCACAGGTGTTCCAAAATAAATAGTAAAGGTACGGTTAAAAAGGAAATTTTTACAGAAATAACCTGCCAGTCAATCGATATAATAAATTATCTTAGAATAAAAACATGCAAAATAAACCAATTTACAAACAGAAAGACGCAATGGTAGAATTCTTGAAAGTAACCCAAGTGACACAGTTTTATAAGATTTTTGTTTAAATTTTCAATATGGAATTTCCAGTTAATTTTACTATCTAAAACATAACCTCCAATAACTTCACTTGCAAATTGGATGTCATTTTTCAACAATACAGGAGGATCAGTTGTCTAATATATATATATATATATATATATATATATATATATATATATATATATATATATATATATATATATATATACATATGTCCCAATAGTGCGTTCTCGGTTGATATCTTGATAACGGATAGCGATATAAAAAAAGTTCAAATGCAGAAGTTGTAGAACAATACGGGCTACATAACCTAAAATTATTTTCATTTATACAGGGTGTCTCAAAAATCTGTAGCGAAGCCAAGTTGTGTTTTTTCTTATGGGACACCCTGTATATCTTTGCATATTTAGATTCTGCTCGTGATTCTACACATTTTTTGTATAAATGTCCTATGTCTAAATCGGATAGTTTTTCTAATATCCGCCATTTTGTAAAAAATTATGAATTGCAGTGTCTTTTTTCAAACGACGTGGGCCGTTGGCTTTTTGATATACGATTATGATTTTTGGCAGGAACATTAACAAAAGTATGGGTTGACTTTCAACGTGAACAAAATTTGTCGGCGTTGTACAGGGGGTCCTAGATAAGTAGGAGAAATTAAAAAAATTAAAAACATCATATCTTCATTTTTTTAAATGGAATGTATAACATTTTAATATTTTAGACTATTCGTGACCCAAAACCCTATCTTTCGTTATAAATATGTCCTATACCTATTTGTCATAGTTTCCGACATTTTGATATTTTTGTATTTATTATTTGGTTTTCAATGGCAATCGCCTTAGAATTTGCTTTATTATCGAATTTTCTAATTATAATACACTACAAGTGACGCAAAATTAAAAATTCAGCTCATAATATTGTGCTAAGAATCGCGACCTAAAGACTTAGAACAGATATTTTACCAACTATTCTTAAATATTTACCATTTTGGCTATTATAAAAGCGTAGGTAGTGTCAACAATTAGTTAGAACTTAATGTAAGAAGATGCCTTAGACAATCCTAAAGTAAAAACAAATGAAAACGGGGAAAATGTTGTCATGGCGAAATGTCAAACTCTTGTATTTGTGTAGTAACGGTGTTCCAATTGATTCAAAATCAATTTTTCTAGAGAAGAATTGATTAACATGATTTATGTTTTGGGAGCAAGTGATCAAAATTGTTTTTTAGCAATTAGAGTTTATGCGCGTGTCGATTACGAACAAAAATTGGAAAAGCAGAAAAGAGCCGCAAATGAAGAAACTGAATATCTTGTTATGCAAACTTTAATTGAAAATCCTCATATTTATGAAGTAGGCAGTTAGAAAAGGAGAGAGGTGTTGCTAAATCTACGGCAAATAGAATAATTAGAAAACATAAATTTCACCCATACCATATTCGACTGGTACAAGAGCTGGATCAAGACGATTTCAATCGAAGACTTGAATTTTGTACTTGGGCATTAGCAAAAAATAGAGAAGAACATGATTTTTTCAATAACGTTTTATTTACTGACGAAGCGACATTTCATAAAAATGGATACGTCAACCGACATAATTTCCACTATTATAGTTCTGAAAACCCCAGATTCATTATCCCCTTGGATCACCAGCATAGATGGTCTCTTAATATATGGGCGGGTATAATCGGTAACCGTAACATTGGACTTTATTTTTTCGAAAATAGAGTTAATGGAGACACTTTCCTAAATTTACTGCATAACAGTTTGCAGGAGTGGGTTGAGGCGGATGTGGTTCCAACTAGATGGCGCTCCGGCACATTTGCTTTCCTAGCAGGCAGGTGAGGCAATTTTTAGACGCGAATTATGAAAATAAATGGATTGGTAGAGGAGGTCCAGTATCATGGCCGGTAAGGTCTCCGGACCTTACAAAACTAGATTTTTTCTTGTGGGGTTTTGTTTTGTTTACCAAACGCCACCCACTACCATAGAGAATATGAAAATGAGAATTAGAAATGCATGTACAAATATCAATGCCGCGATACTGAATAGAGTTAATAATTCCTTTGTGAATCGGCTACAAGTGTGTGTTGAAAGATATTGGTGGTCATATTGAACATTTAATCAAGTGATTGTAGTACTTCTTTTTCTGTTGTGTCTCTTTAACTAAAATATTTATTTGCCTTTTTACATAAACAAAAATAGTAGACTGAATTTTTAATTTTGCATTTTTTACTGTGTATTAATGTACAGGGTGATTCACCCAGATTTGCCACCCCTCTTAATTCCTTTATTTTTAATAACAGAGAAAAAGTTGAATTACAAAAGTGTCCCTCGGATATCAACTTTGTTATTTTAAATGAAACACCCTGTATATTATTACATTTTTGGATTCCTCGGAAAATTCTATAAATTCGATAATAAAGCAAATTCTAAGGCGATTGCCATTGAAAACCAAATAATAAATACAAAAATGTCAAAATCTCGGAAACTATGACAAATAGATATAGGACATATTTATAACGAAAGATAGGGTTTTGGGTCACGCATAGTCTAGAATATTAAAATACTATACATTCCGTTTAAAAAAATGAAGATATGATCTTTTTAATTTTTTTAATTTCTCCTACTTATCTAGGACCCCCTGTACAACGCCGACAAATTTTGTTCACGTTGAAGGTCAACCCATACTTTCGTTAATGTTTCTGACAAAAATCATAATCCTATATCAAAAAGCCAACGGCCCACGTCGTTTCGAAAAAGGGACTGCAATTCATAATTTTTTACAAAATGGCGGATATTAGAAAAACTAGCAGATTTAGATATAGGACATGTTATACAAAAAATGTGTAGAATCACGAGCAGAATCTAAATATGCAAAAATATACAGGGTATCCCATAAGAAAAAACGCAACTTTGCTTCGCTACAGATTTTTGAGACACCCTGTATAAATGAAAATAATTTTAGGTTATGTAGCTCGTATTGTTCTACAACTTTTGTATTTGAACTTTTTTTATATCGCTATCCGTTATCAGGATATCAACCGAGAACGCACTATTGGGACACCCTGTATATATATATATATATATATATAATTTTTTAAATAATTAATTTCTATTACTTCCTTCGTAAAGGGAAGTATTGAAATCGTGCAAAAATCATCGTTAGAGCTGTACGTTTCAGGAGCCCTTGATCCCGACAAACATGTTTTCTCAATTCCATCGGTCTGCCTGTCTGTCTGTTCGCGGCATAGCTAAAAAACTATGCATTAGATTGACTGAAGGCCATGGGGATGACCTGGATGTAATATTTTGGTAAACATCCAATATGGCGAAACAAAATGGCGTTCTAATAAAATTTAAAAAAAAATATTACTAAAAAACTACTTATCCAGTTTGCCTCAAGTTTTGCACAAAAATCAAATATTATGAGAAAATCAACTGGTAAAATGTTGCTACGAATCCAGGATGGTGAACAAAATGGGGTCTTAATAAAATATTTATACATTCGGACTGAAAAAACTAAATTGAGTGGTTTCAAATTTTGTACAATAATTAATTTTAGTATAGAGATGAACTGGTAAATTTGTGGTACGAATTCAAGATGGCGGTCAAATATAATATTTATCATGAAAAAATCACCACAAAAGTTTTTACTATCCGGCCGGATACCGGATAGAAAGTCAGAATCCGGCCGGATACCAGGTGCAAAAAAATATCAAATTTGGATTGAAATCACGTCAACAATGTTACTTTCCATTTAAGAAAGACATAATACCTAATAATAAAATACGTGCCAGACCAATAAAAATGCAATAATTTTAGAGGGTTTTTTTGTTGCAAAGCGGGTTGCAAACACAATTAATCAGTATTCAAAGTTAACTAAAGGTAAATTATCATGAATGAACCCAATTTTTTCTACGTGTAAGGGCAAAAATCGTTTCCATAAACAAGGCTCGTTTCAGAAAAAAATATTTCACAAGTAACAAACACACTGTTTTTAAATAAGATCACAAGTAGCACATATAATGATATATAGGCTAAAATGCTGTGATATTGGCTAATATCCCTGGCTAATTAGCTAAAATTGCTAACCAAAATAACAGTTCTATTACAGTATAAAGACGGAAATATGGCTAAAGTGGGGAATAATAATTTGTCCATCTCTTTTGACTTTATGGTTGGGTTTATTAGCTACTTTTTGACTTTAAAATCTAACTTTTTTAGCTGAATTCTGACTTGTTTTTTAGCCGAAATTTGAGTAACATTTTTTTCCGAAATGTACCTAAATAATTTATCATTTTTTGCCTTTTCTTCATTTGTATAATAAATCAGCAATTGTTTCAAATTTTGCAGAAATAGTATTGACAGGGCCAATCAGTTTAAGAATTAATGAGCCAAGAAGAAATGCAAAGATAACAAATCATACTTTGACGGTTGGTAGGGACAAAAAACACTTGCAAAGGAACTTTTCCTGTTAAAAGAATCTAAGATAGGCATGTAAAACACGCGCCCCTTCTTGAAACTAAAAATTTCCATTTCTACAAATATTTTTTTTAAGTTTTTTAGTTTGGAAATGTATTTTACTAAAAAAATTGATTAAAGGGTTCATAACGTAAAAAAAAACATGCATTAAAATACGTATTTATAGGTAAAAAGAAAATGTTTATTGAAAATGGTCAAGTAATGGCTGCTAGGAAATTAGTTTAATTTTAATTTCAATCATGGCGGATCATAAAAAGCTTTGGGCTATTTTTTAAGCAAATATTCTGTGAAATTGGCCACTTTGTAAACAAATATTTATCAAATGGCAATAATTTTCAATTGTAGCCAAAATGCAGCAACATTACCGCCTCTACACAAACTGAGGTAACACCTACGGATATTCCCAGTACTACTGAAGGCTCCAGCAAGCTGGCTTGTAATAATACACAACGGTGGCACTATGTAGTCGTAAGAAATCTTCCTGCAGGGTTTACGCCTAACAACATAGTTCACTACGTTAAGGAAAAGCTTGGGACTACAGAGTTTATTCGATGCTACCACCTAATCAATCATATCTCAAATATTGATTTTAAAATTGGAACTCAGTCAAAAAAGTCAGCTGAAAAGCTTTTAGACAGCAATCTATGGCCACATGGCGTAGTAATAAAACGGTCAGCTGTATCCGAACTTACAGAAAAATCTACACCGAACCTCCCACCTCCCTCCACACCGAAAAAACTGCCCACCAACTCAAGCTCCGTCAGTTCACTGGTTGTCTCCTCTCCAATTTCTCAAAAGGGCACTATAATATCTTCTGACAAAGAGGCCATTGCTGCCTGCAAAGCAAATGTCTTGTTGAGCGACAACTGCTACGGTCTTTCCAAGAAAGCTCCTACTGACCAAGAACCTATTTTTGATCCAATGTCTCCCCCAACAGTGAAGCTTACGCGAACCGAAAAAAGTTCTGATAACCGTTTCCTCATGTCTAGACTAAGAGAACCAGCCATTTTAAAGGCCTTCAAGTTATATCTCGCCTTCCTGCACGACCAACCTGCGCCAATTCACTTTGAAGGGTTTACAAATACAAGCACCAGGCTGTTTTTGGCTTCTGAAGGCATTCCTATAGATTATAGAACCCTACATAAGATATATTTCGATTTTCATGCTGCTTACGGATTTAACGCAGCAGAAGTGGAAGCGGATCTTGCAGCCTATGGATCCTACATATCTTCGGAGAGATCGATTCATCTTCAGAGGACCAGAGAATGCCATAAAAAGTATTTTACCAGCAATTCTCCCAAAAAAAATTTTTAGAAAACACGACGTGTCCTGAGGAACTAGATTCCTCAAAACTTCCTGTTGTTACTAGTCTTAATATGGTTCTAATTAATATTGCTTCTCTAAGAAATAAAACTGACGAGTTGTATCTATTTCTGGAAGAATTGGAGTTCCCCCAACTTGTTGCAATTACTGAGCACTGGCAGAATCTAAACGAACCCTTTTATATTGAGAGGTATACCACAGTAGCTAGATATGACAGAAAAAACTCAGCTCATGGGGGAACACTGATTCTATCCCTAAATGGAGATTTCATGTCGGTATCTAAATATGATCATTTGTTAGCGGATAGCTCTTTTGAATTCTCTATAGTATATAATCAAAACCTTGATCTTTATGTAATTTGTATTTATAGATCACCAAACTCTGATGTACAATCATTTTTAAATAGCCTGGTAAGTTTGCTAGACAGCCTACCGATTAAAGGTAAAAAAATTCTATGCGGGGACTTTAATATTGACTATGCTACTGTTTGTGCCATCCAGAAATATCTAATTTCTATATTCGACTCTTTCGGTCTTTCAATGCATGTATCCTCGCCAACTAGAATTTCAAAAAACTCTTCTTCTATCATCGATTACATGGCGTCTGATTTTTCTCCATCAGAGGTGCAATCACAGGTCTATAACTCAGGTCTTTCCGATCACGAGGCGGTAATTTCCAGGTTTAGTTTACCTATTAGGCCCTTACCCAGATCTCGCCATCGGGGCAGAATTTTCTCGGCCGCAAATTTCTCAGTATTTCATAATATTTGCTTTAACACCAATTGGAATTTTGAATCTGATAATGTCAACACAAACTTCAGAACTTTTTTAAATAAAACTTTAAGTGCTTTTAACAAGGCCTTTCCGCTTAAGAATATCAAACCTAAGCGGCATAAACCGTGGACCACGAAAGGAATACGAATTTCTGCTAAAAATATGCGCTCGCTCTCATATATAAAAAAATTCACCGACTCCTTTCTTATTCTCGACTATATCTCTAATTATAGGAGGATCTGCACTACTCTTATTAAGTCAGCAAAAAAATTACACTACCGAAAACGTCTAACAAACTCTAATAACGTTTCAAAAGAAACCTGGTCCATCATCAATAACCTCAGAAACAAATCAAACCCTGTGACTCAGATCTTGCCAGGGGCTAATGATCTAAATGATTATTTTATTAATGTAAGCAAAAATGTTACCTCTAGTATCTCGCCAAGTTTGGACCCTCTTTCGTTTCTCCCTCCTTCAAAAAATTTAGCTGATAGCTTTTTCTTAAGTCCCGTTAGCAACACTGAACTATTGAAGGTAATACATAATATCAAAAGTAAATCTTCGTGTAGCACTGATGGCCTATCAATTAGAATATTCCTGAACTTGCCACTCCCAGTCATAGAGGCCCTTACAACATTAATAAATGAGTCCTTTATAAAAGGTGTATTCCCTGATTGCCTTAAAACAGCTATAATTATTCCACTTCATAAAGGCGGCGAAAAAACTAACTCTTGCAATTATCGCCCAATTGCACTACTACCAGTGCTATCAAAAATTATCGAAAGGCTACTGAAGAACCGTCTTATGCCATTTCTCCTGAAACATCAGATAATATCCCCGGAGCAGTTCGGATTTCTACCCAACAAGTGCACCAATGACGCCATGTTCACGTTGCTTAGAGGCGTCTACTTATCTCTCAATAACAACCACCCAACTGCCTCAGTTTTTTGTGACTATGCGAAAGCCTTTGATTGTGTTAGTCATGAAATTCTGATAAACAAACTAAATTTTTATGGAATTCGTGGTACTTCTTTAAATTGGTTCAAATCTTATCTTGGAAAAAGGCAACAACTTGTAAGGGCTAATGGTTCCGATTCTGATTGTAAGTTGATTACAAGTGGAGTCCCTCAAGGTTCAGTCTTGGGACCTATTCTTTTTTTGTTATACATTAATGATATCACGAACCTTAAAATTAATGGAAGAATCTCCCTTTTTGCTGATGACACAAGCATAACATGGAGTGATTTTGATACAACGTCTTTACACTCTAGTATCTCCAAAGACTTGGTTATAATTAAGGCTTGGTCCGATTCCAATATGCTTTGTTTTAACGTCGATAAAACGGTGGCGTTATCTTATAAGGGAACTTTACAACCACTTCAGAGTCGGTTAAATTCCTGGGTTTAAATATAAATAGCAACCTAAAATGGTCTAATCATATTGACACCTTAACTAAAAAACTTTCTACCGCCTGCTTCGCCATTCGATCAGTTTCAAAAGAACTAGACGTTCCTTCTGCCAGACTTACTTATTTCTCTTTATTTGAATCCCACCTCCGCTATGGCCTTCCCTTTTGGGGCTGCTGTACCACCGAGCAATTTCGTAGTATTTTTATGCTTCAAAAGAGAGCCATTCGTTATTTGTTTGGTCTAAATAATAGAGCCCACTGCCAATACTATTTCAAAAAACATGAAATATTAACACTTCCTGCATTATTTATTTTGGAAACGGTATGTTTGCTTAGAAAACATATAAACACCCTCCCAGAAAGGCCACAACATGTATACCCTACCAGAAACTCTAGGCATGATATTTATCTTCCCATTCCTTCCACAGAATTAATAAAAAAATCAATTATTTACAACGCCATAAAACTTTACAACAATCTGCCAGTACATTTAAAATCTATCCCTATGCTTGCACAATTTCGAAAAAACACCAAAGCATACCTCATTGAGAGACCATTTTACAGCGTTAATGATTTTTTTTTTCAGTGAGTAAGTCTCTTTAAATTGTCACTAAACTCGCTTGTTTACTTAAATCTTTTGTGAGTCATGTCCTAACTCGTAGCGTAGAATTTTGTAAATCATTATATAGGGAAAAGAACTGTCGAACATTCACTTAAAACTTAATTATTTTTGTTAGGTATTGGATTAAAAACAATTTAATTCTTTTTGTATACTACATTCTACACTAGTTCAATATACCTTCTGTTTAACATCACAATTATTTGTATAACTATAATAACATAGAGTTTAAGGTCGCATAGTTGCAATTTTGATTTCAATGTCATCGAAATTATTCACCTCGTACATGTGTGTTTGTTTACTTTTATAAGGTTATCATGATTCATTTACTGTTTGCAATGTTATGTTATATTCTAACGTGTGTTTTACGATTTGGTAAATTGATAATTTACATTTTTAAAAAAAAAGCACTGACCTGTCGAAATTATTTTCGATTAATGTTTTGATATGTCTTATTTTTAGGTATATTTTGCTTTGTCCATAAAATTGTAAAATTTTTCTGCGGCAATAAAGCATACTTTTGTTTGTTTGTTTATTTACTAAAAATTTGCAAATAAAAATGTCTACTTGGTTTGCCTTTAGTACTTGCTAAAAAAAAGGCTAATTTAAGACCCAGGAGCCAGCGTAACAAAATTAAACGACGATTACCCCAATGTATGTATATGTGGTGAAATATTTAATTTTTTATTAGACATTTTGTATGGCAAATAATTCATATTTCGTTTTTCTAAATATATCTTCAGTTTGGTTAAGTATAGTTTTATAGGTTATAAACGTAAATTTGTAAATGTGGCATCTTTTGGCAATATTATAGCAAAAATAAGCGACCCAATTTTAGTTTAATTTTGAAACAAAAATATGATAATAAAACCCATATTTTTTCCTCTCAATTTTTGTTGTCTTAAAATGTCATAATCTGGCATTCTTATATAGCTATTATTACTATAATTGAACTTAAATACTTGCTAAAATATGTTTGGTTAGAATTTGGGAAAAATGCTTTCTTATTGATTATATTCTGACCTCGATTTCTATTGACTAAAAATGCTATATTCTGGCATTTTAAACATTTATGCTTACTATAATTTAACTTCAATACTCACTGGAATATATCTGGTTATGTTGTGACAACAAAATTGACAGATATTTCTACTTTTTGGCCATTCAATATCAGAAAAAAAATTGGAGGTTTAATTACCCAATAAAATATATTTTTTGGCCAAGTAATTATGCTATAACCTATCTACATTAAAAACTGCTACTTTTGGAGCCAAAAAATCTAATTTGAAGCGAGCTTTCATGGCTAGAAAACAAACCAAGAATCATTTGCCAAAATTTGACAAATCTCTGGTTTTTATGTGTCTTTTATGGCTAACTGTTAGACAAAAAAGCCCCTCAGCTAATTTTTGTTACTTGGGAGTCAATTTCGTTTGAAATCGAGATTCTCTCTTTATCCTGACACTATTTATTATTTTCGTTGACTTTTTCATTAAAATAGTCCCAAAAGGTGTGATGAGTTTCACGAGTACAATTATCACCTTTACGTCTCTTAGCAAGTAACGAAGATGGCGAGAAGAACAATCATAGAGCATTTTTAAGAACTCAAAAGAAATTTTTCTGCCTAACTCTTTTAGCTTCGACTACCCCTCAAATGTTTGTCTTAAACCACGGATCCAGAAAGGTTGCAATTAAACAATTTGGATCTTTCTCAACGGGGCAATACATACCTGCTATTTTCCTTTTCCTCCACGAAAGATTTGCGTTTGGTAAAACAAACACACAGCAAACTTGTTGTTGCCTTTGCTGGTTGACATTTTCGTAGGCTGTTTTTACCACAGATACAATGGTTTCGCTTGCCTTTGATTTTACTAATACAAACAAATACAAAAACAGTTCAGGTTACCCACACTTGAACGCTACAAGTTAACTCAAAACAAAAGTATTCGTATTTCGTATTCTCCCGCCAGATATCTCCACCCCTGCGAGTATCATTCCTCCGGCGTCGCGGACCGGAACAAATATGAGGTAACACGAATACACATGAAATTGCATTTGAGTCCTGCCGGATATCCGACTTGTGAACCAACTGGATATCTGGTATCCGTTATCCGCCTAAATCGCTTTCTATTTCATCTCTTTAAAAAACTGCTTACCGGATTGACTTCAAATTTTGGTCAAGGAATAGAGGTCATATAGGGATCACCTGATAATATTTTGTTAAAAATCAAATGTTGCGTAACAAGATGGCGACCTAGTGAAACGTTAAAAAATATTACTAAAAAACTAATTATCAAGTTTAAAGTAATATTTTGCACAAAAATTAAGTGTTACATCGAAATAAACTGGTAATATTTTAGTATGAACCCAAAACAGTAAAATAAAACGGCGGCTTAATCAAGTATTGAAAAAAGTATTTATTCAAGGGCGTGCAGTCCGTGGAAGCAAGGGAAGCGGTGTTGCCCCAAAAAAAATGACAAAACATCTTCTAAAATGTAATTTTTGAAATAGGAAACCATTAATTTAGTTTATATTAAAAACGCTAAAATATTATCTTAATTATCAAGCCCATAATAAATGCGGTCTTGACTCCCACCGAGCCACAATAGAAATCGAATAGAACCTATGCGGGCCGCTAGCTTCTCTGCAGCCAAGTCCTGTATGCTTGATTTCCTGTGAATCGAGTCGAACTTTCCACCGGCTGTTTGCAATTTTTGCATTTCAGTCGCGTCCTTTAAGTGGAGGCGGAAGCTATCGTTGGAGTAGGTTCTTTATTTGAACGGCTATCCGTAATTTGTGTAATACGTACGTCGTGTCGTGTATGGTGCGATATGAAAGACAATAATACGGGCGTGGATAGGCAAATACCATCAACTTCGGCTGTCGGTAATAACGTTGAAAATGTTGGAGAACTTAGTAAGAAGAGTGTGTGTGAATGTATGGTGTGTGTCTTAATAATAAAGGGATTTTCAACACTAAACTTCGCTGATAAGCTTCAAATAATTTCCAAAGGAAGGGCAAAACCGCCTAAGAAAAATTTAACAACAAAAATGAAAAACTGTATTAGACATTTTCATCCAGAAAAACAATACGATCAATTTAAATGGCTAAGAGGGTGTGAAAATATAAGTAAATTATTTTATTGGCCATGTTTACTTTTTGAAAATGAAAAAGGTCTCTGGAATAAAACTGGTTTTTCCGATTTAAACAATTTCCGTAAAGCTGTAAAAAGACACATTATGTCCAAAGCGCATTTGCAGGCCGTCATAAAAGAAAAAGTCTTAGGCAAAACCAGAATTGAACACGCCCTTAATAAACAGGTCAGCGCCAACACAACACTTAACGTATAAAAAATTTCGTGAAAAATTCAACGGGGCAGGAGAGACTTTCGCATACAAGTTGTGTTACAAATTCAAGATGGCAAAACAAAATGGCGGTAAAATAAACGTAAAAAAATCTTCTTATTCAATTGACTTTAAATTTTGCAAAACAATTAAATGTGATATAAGGATAAACTGGTACAAATTCAATATGGTGGAACAATTGACTTTAAATTTTGCAAAACACTTAAATGTGATATAAGGATAAACTGGTACAAATTCAATATGGTGGAACAAAACAGTGGATAAAATGTTTAAAAAGACAGTATATGTAGAATGGAAGCTTTGTTCGTCTGATCTCGTGGAGTAAAGGTCCCTGACGATGCCCCGTGCAATCGAATGGGAAACGTCGGATATTAATTCCGATTTGACAAAGTCTAATTCCAAGAACCATGATTTCTTAATAGGCAGTATAGTATATGTGTTACTAAATGACTAATAAAAGAAAATTTATAACGAGGGAATTTTTTTTATTTATATCACATAGATAGATCTTTTATTTAATATGCTGGAAAAGGATAGGGCCCAAAACTAAGCCTTGAAAAATTCCAGAAAGTGTTTCCCCTATAATTAGTTCTATTATTCACATATTTCTGAGCTAAGCCTAACACGTTGCTATCTGTTTTTAACTGACTTTAAAAAAAGGGGAAGTTGTCAACTTGACACTATGTATTTTTTTATGTAATTAATCCATGATTGTTTGACTGGTTTGCATGAATTTTTCAGGGAATATTCAGGATATTAGCATAGTGGACTCATTTCAATTATTTGGGCGAGAACCGAAGCCAATATACATTGCGTTCACCATATCATAAGGAAAAAGTATGCATGTTAATATGGTGTTTCATGTTGTTTGTGTACACACTCAGTATATAAATGTCTGTTTGTGATTAAGTAATTCAGAATTAGATTGACGCCGACTTCCTACATCAAATTTTCAATGTTGAATAAAATATTATATTAGTGCTCTTTTTTTGAAGTCAGTCCTGTTTTTATTATTATTTTTTGTAAAGGATTTTAGCCAGGAGTATGTCACTCATTTTACTGTCTGTCGAAACACCTTTCGAAAGTCACATGATAAATGGTATATATCGTTGGCAGAATATCTCGTGTCTATTATATCTACTATAAGTTTTAAGACAGACAGTCAGTGGCGTATATAATGGGGGGTCTGGGGGTTAAACTACAATTTGGTAAAAAAACAAAAATTGAAGATTTTTTTTTTTTTTGGTTGAAAATTGCCAGAAGCAATATCTATATACGAGCCCTAACAACTATATGTTGGAACAAGCAGTTACTTTGGAAATAAAATGCCAGTTTACCGAAATTCATTTATTCTAATTTTTTTTAATTCTAAATATGAAATTATCAACATTTTTTATGATGTATAGAATTATCTTTACGGTTTAATTATATATTTTATGTTGATTACTATTTAATTAATTGTTTAATATTCAAAAAATGCTGACAACTTAATATTGGAACAAATGGTTTTTAACAAATTAAAACAAAAATTAATAAGGCGTAACGTCGCCCTTAGCTCGAATAACAGCCTGAATTCTATTGGGCATTGTATCAACTAGGCCTTCACAGAATTCAGGGGTGAAATTATCCCATATTTCTTGCAATTTAGCACGTAATTGTGGTAAAGTACGCTGGGGATTATTTCTTAGGTGTTGTTTCATTTTGTGCCACAGTGTCTCTATTGGATTAAGATCCGGGCTGCTAGAGGGATGTGACAAAACCTTAATGTCATGGTCACCCAACCATTTTTTGGTCGACTTAGCCGTATGGCATGAGGCTCCGTCCTGCTGAAAGATAAAACCTCCGGATGGATATAACTTTGTTGCACTTGGTAAAAGCGAATGTTCAAGGATATCTTGGTATTTGGCTGCGTTTACTGTACCTTCAATAAAGTGTAAAGTTCCCAACCCTTTGGCCGACATACAGCCCCACACCATGATGCCCTGTGGAAACTTTACCGTCCTTTTGAGGCAATCCTTTTGGAATGCTTCTGTTTTTTCCCGAATCACGCGCTTTCTGTAATCTCCCACACAGACATCAAATTTGCTTTCGTCGCTATAGATAACTTTGTCCCAGTCATGTTTGGTCCACGAAAGCTTTGATTTAACCCAATTATAACGATTTCTTTTTTGAGTTTCCGTCAACAACGGTTTTTCTTTGGCCTACGAGTATAAAGTAAAAAATAGAAAATTTACACCGCAAAGAAGTGCCTATCAAACATACCTTATAAAAACCAAGACCGCTCTTGTGGATATATTTGCGACAGCATTCTCTTGAAATATTCATCCCAGTTTCTCTATTCCACCTTGCAGTTACTTCTCGTAGTGTGTTTCTTCTTCCTGCCTTACATATTCTTATTAAATGCCTTACACTCCTTTGAGAAACAACTTTTGGACGGCCTGAGCTTTTACCGCGAACATCCGTACTGGCAGTTTCACCATATTTTTTAATTATATTAAAAACAGTAGTTGTTGCTATCGTCAATTCACTGGAAATTTCACGCATTGTTTTCCCTTTATGGTACTGATGAATAATAATTTCCCGCACTTTTGATTCAGTAGGTTTTCCACGTACCATTATTGCGTGTTTTACTCGTATTAAATCTAACAATACCTACTTACTTTAACTATTAATACTCAAATGACGTTTTAAAATCTTTGTTGACAACACACTTATGTTTTATTTCAAAGCCTCCTTCGCGTCAGAATGATAAAACTCACGAAACGTGAAGAAATGCAAAACGTGTTCCAATATTAAGTTAATTTTTTGAATATCAAACAATTAATTAAATAGCAATCAACAACAAAATATATAATTAAACCATAAAGATAATTCCATACATCATAAAACATGTTGATAATTTCATATTTACAATTAAAAAAAATTAGAATAAATAAATTTCGGTAAACTGGCATTTTATTCGAAAAATAACTGCTTGTTCCAACATATAGTTGTTAGGGCTCGTATAGGCCACTACAGAACAATTATAGGATATTTGAACGTTTATTATTACTCACCATAGCCATGTACCACAGGCGCGATAAAACCTCCACCTCCGGCACCTAACCCGGCCGCGGCAATTCCAGTTCCCACTCCGCCGCCGCCGATGAAATGGGGAGCAATGGGGTAACCGACTCCGCCAACTCCGATTCCTCCATGCCCGATGCCTCCATGCCCGATCCCCCCGGCACCTAGTCCTATTCCGGCTCCTTCCAGCCCAGCGTGTCCTATTCCTCCGTAGCCAATTCCACCACCTATAGGACCTGAAATATCCACAAGTAATATTTTTAAACTAATAACAGAAATTTATCAGTCGGGATTGAAAAAATTTATGTTATTTGTCTCCTATATAAACGGACGTGTATCGTATAATATTTTATTTCATACTGTCTTTATATTTTTTTAGAAATACTTATAATCAACAGCAAAAGTTATTATACAAGCGGGGATCGAACCCGTACCTCTGGCTCACTAGTATAGTATAGCGCTATCGTACCACACATATTCAAACCCACCAGTATCATAGCCATTATTGATCCTGCCAAATATTTTTTTTCTTATATTTTTAAGTGAGAAAATGTCAAAGTCAGAACCTGACAAATAATTGTTTAAAAATCGAAGAAATTGTCCATATTGCTCAAAGAGACCTAGTTTTAATAACAAACATAGAAAAAGACTCCAAGTCTCGATCTCATTAAATTATAATTTTACAATTCACAACAAACATGACACGTGTTTCGCCCTTTCGAGCATCATCAGACCTACAAACAACAGAGAGAACCTTAGTAAATAATCACACTCACAAATCCTAAAACAATAACTTACAAATAGAATAAAACACACTAAAGCACAACAAAACAAACAACTACTTATACATATTTGATGGACATTAAAATGAGGTTAAGTCTCACGTGAATAAACAAAATTAAATATTAAAAAAAGTATTAAAAAAGATTCATGTCTCTAGACGGGATCGAACCCAGACCACCCGAGTGAGACACCGAAGCAACCACCCACAGGCCACTGGACTAGTCGAAGAAAAGAACCAAAAACTCTCACTCTATGAATTAGTGAATGAAATGAAGGTTGCCTACAATTATTATTACATTAAATTGTTAAATATTAGGGTTGCTTCAAAATTAAAAACATCGTTAACGCAAGTGAGAATGGGACTTTTTATAGCTTTGGTTATTTCCATTTTTTCTAGAAGGTCAAGCTTTTTCCCCTTCGGACATTCATGTAAAACATCAACGTCAGAAATGGAAAATTCATGACCTGACTCCAACAAATGATTGGCAAAGGCCGAAACAGTCTCAGTTACATCCGTATTTCTGAATTTGTTGACATGGCTTAAATGTTCTCTCACCCTTGTGGAAATTTTTCGACCTGTTTGTCCCACATAGGTCGTGGAACATTCACTACAATTTAGTGCATAAACCCCAGATCTGGACAATTTATCGGTTGTGTCCTTTGTCCTTACTAAATGTCTCTTGAGAGTATTTACTGTTTTGAATGAAATATTGACATTTTTAATATTTTTAAAAAATTTTGCCAATTGGAGAGAAATACTTCCGAAAAAAGTAATGCACTTGAAAAAATTTGTCTCATCGCTAAGTTTTGAATTTATGACAGTATAGGACATTTTGTACTTGTTTATAAATTTGTAATATAATTTGGTGATGGACTCCAAAGGAAAACCGTTATTCATAGCAATCTGCATTATAATATCACGCTCCTTAGTAAACGCTTCCCTTGACAATGGTAAATTACACAACCGATAGAAAAAGGAGTTGAACGCGGCAAATTTATGTGTGTAAGGAGAGTTTGAAGCATACTGAATAACATTATCCGTGGACGATGTTTTCCGATAAACCTCAAACTCTATCCTACTGTGTTTCCGAGATAGTAAAAGGTCAAGAAAGGGTAGCTTTCCTTCATCTTCCATTTCCAATGTAAACTCAATTTTAGGATGCAAGGAGTTAACGAATTGTAAAAACTCTTCCAACTGATTTCTGTTGCCATTCCACACAATGCAAATATCATCCACGTATCTTTTATATGCTGTTAGAAAGGAGGCAAAATAACTATTCATTATCTTGTTTTCCAAATTGTTCATGAAAACCTCACTCAGAAATGGCGACAAACAAGAACCCATAGCCAGCCCAGACCTTTGCCTATATAACTGTCCATTAAATTTGAAAAAATTTTGGTCTAAAACTAAGGTAAGAAGAGAAGTGAGGCCATCAACGAGTAACTGTGGCAAAGAAGATCTCGCCAATAAATCCCTTACCAACTGAATACAGTCTGCGGGAGGCACACTAGGAAACAAATTCTTAACATCTAATGAAACTAATAATGCATTGTGCGGAATATCAACGTTTTTCAGGTGATTGGCATTCATTCCTACATTGAATTTGTAGTTTTAGATCATGACTTTAGAGACGAGGTTGAGTCTTTCGGTGAGAATACGTTTAGGAGATTGGGTAAGAAAATTCATTGTCTTAAATTAGCTCAAAGAAGTTATCTTTTATCCAATAATATTGATGAATACAGATTAGGTTTGGGTAGCACAAATTTTGGTTTTCACAAGCGTTTTATTAATTTGTCTGGTGTTACTTTTACTCCTCAAGAGGAACATATACTTAATTCTAACATTAAGTATAATTTTTCCCACAACATCAATACTGATATTAAAGAAACTCTAGCTAGAGGCCGAATGTATTATTCAAACGACCGACATTTCTAATAAAAATATATTACGGGCTAAAATAATAAATTTTCTGAACTCTAATTTTACGAGTGACACGGGCTGTAACTACAACAGAGCTCACCTAAAATCTCTGGCACATAAAATCAAATCCAACGATCTGATTTGCACCAAGGCCGATAAAGGCTCTTGTTTGGTAGTTATGGAAAGAACTGATTATATTGACAAGGTTATTGGTTTCTTGAACTCTGGTGATTTTGAAAGAATAAACAGAGACCCAACAAACTCATTTTTTACGAGGTTAAAAAGTAGTCTGGACACATTTCTAACAACATTAGAATATTTTAACATGACAAAAGATAAATTATATCCTATGAACCCTAAAACACCCTTACTTTATGGCTTGCCAAAGATTCATAAAGATGGCACGCCCATGAGGCCAGTGGTTTCATTTATTGATTCCCCATGCTACAAACTTTCAGCTTGGCTAAATAGAGTTCTTAGGGACGTAACGGGTTTTCATAGCACGTATTCTACCAGGAATTCCATCGACTTTGCCAATCACCTGAAAAACGTTGATATTCCGCACAATGCATTATTAGTTTCATTAGATGTTAAGAATTTGTTTCCTAGTGTGCCTCCCGCAGACTGTATTCAGTTGGTAAGGGATTTATTGGCGAGATCTTCTTTGCCACAGTTACTCGTTGATGGCCTCACTTCTCTTCTTACCTTAGTTTTAGACCAAAATTTTTTCAAATTTAATGGACAGTTATATAGGCAAAGGTCTGGGCTGGCTATGGGTTCTTGTTTGTCGCCATTTCTGAGTGAGGTTTTCATGAACAATTTGGAAAACAGGATAATGAATAGTTATTTTGCCTCCTTTCTAACAGCATATAAAAGATACGTGGATGATATTTGCATTGTGTGGAATGGCAACACGGCAAGTACAAAATGTCCTATACTGTCATAAATTCAAAACTTAGCGATGAGACAAATTTTTTCAAGTGCATTACTTTTTTCGGAAGTATTTCTGTCCAATTGGCAAAATTTTTTAAAAATATTAAAAATGTCAATATTTCATTCAAAACAGTAAATACTCTCAAGAGACATTTATTAAGGACAAAGGACACAACCGATAAATTGTCCAGATCTGGGGTTTATGCACTAAATTGTAGCGAATGTTCCACGACCTATGTGGGACAAACAGGTCGAAAAATTTCCACAAGGGTGAGAGAACATTTAAGCCATGTCAACAAATTCAGAAATACGGATGTAACTGAGACTGTTTCGGCCTTTGCCAATCATTTGTTGGAGTCAGGTCATGAATTTTCCATTTCTGACGTTGATGTTTTACATGAATGTCCGAAGGGGAAAAAGCTTGACCTTCTAGAAAAAATGGAAATAACCAAAGCTATAAAAAGTCCCATTCTCACTTGCGTTAACGATGTTTTTAATTTTGAACCAACCCTAATATTTAACAATTTAATGTAATAATAATTGTAGGCAACCTTCATTTCATTCACTAATTCATAGAGTGAGAGTTTTTGGTTCTTTTCTTCGACTAGTCCAGTGGCCTGTGGGTGGTTGCTTCGGTGTCTCACTCGGTTGGTCTGGGTTCGATCCCGTCTAGAGACATGAATCTTTTTTAATACTTTTTTTAATATTTTATTTTGTTTATTCACGTGAGACTTAACCTCATTTTAATGTCCATCAAATATGTATAAGTAGTTGTTTGTTTTGTTGTGCTTTAGTGTGTTTTATTCTATTTGTAAGTTATTGTTTTAGGATTTGTGAGTGTGATTATTTACTAAGGTTCTCTCTGTTGTTTGTAGGTCTGATGATGCTCGAAAGGGCGAAACACGTGTCATGTTTGTTGTGAATTGTAAAATTATAATTTAATGAGACCGAGACTTGGAGTCTTTTTCTATGTTTGTTAAATAATTGGTTCTCTATAACAATAACATGGCAGTGTTGGTTGTTAGGCAACACATTACGTTTACCGACCTCAAATCGTGAAATAAAATAAAATCACACATCTCAGTTAACTTAAGTTAATTAAACTGGGTTTTAAAATAATATTGAGAAATAGCCAATCATATAAAAAAAAATTAATCGGATAAATACACGGATATGGGTTTTAAATATGAGAAATTATCTGTAAACAGTATGTCCAAGGTTTATTTTCGAGAATATTGTTAGTGTTCGTTAATAGAATTTTTATCAATAAAAAAAATTTACCATAGAATTTGCCTTGACCTATTCCAAAGCCTCCCGGCCCTATTGGTCCCACAGCGGCGCCAATTAGCCCTGATTCTTCGGGATAGTAGCCCCCTTCGACAACATGGTAACCCCGTACCGGAACAGATGTGGCCGAGGTCTTCATCATGTCTTCCGTTTGGTAACGGTATTTGTAGACTGGCTGTCGTTGAAACTGTTCATCTTTACCTTGACACAATACCTGAAAAAATATTAATTTTGATTTTTACTTCCAAAGTATTGTAAACGTACAAAAATCACCCACCGAGATTTCCGTCGGTTTGTCTGTTAGTTCTCGGCATAGCTTAAAAACTACTTATCCGATTGACTTCAAATTTTGGACAAAAGTTAAGGGTCATATGGGGATGACCTACTTACCCCATTGACCTGGTAACATTTTGGTAAAAATCCAATGTGGCAAAACAAAATGGCGGTCTAGTGAAATGTTATGTAAATTATTATTAATAAACTACTTATCTAATTTACTTCAGATTTTTCACAAAAATCAAGTATTATAGGAATCAAGATGAGAAACTACCTAATGAACTGATTTCAAATTGTGTGCCATAAACAATTGTGGTATGCAGATGAAAAACCGTGTTGGGCTCCAGGGTCCCACTCCCCAACATGAGACGCGTCATGCTTTCAATTTGCCTCTGTCATTGCCAAAGAGTACCTTTGTAAAAAGGTCATTGATTTATGAGGGTCGAAAGATTTTTAAGCATTTACCAACTGCTCTCAAAACGGTTAATTCTCTCATTACTTTGCATTAAAGCATACTATAAACTGGATGAATTCTATCGGGATGCCCTCGAGAATGTTAATAATTGTCAACTTGACGTTGTTGATAAACTAAAAACGGCTTATGTTTCTCTGGCAACGGATCACGGCTGCCTTCATAATTTAATGAGAATGCCATCGAATGTAATGATAATGAAAATCTAAAAACATATCCGGCATTTTCTTGTAAACAAACAGGGAGGGGGAAAAATGTTATATATTATATGGGATGTAAGTACATTAACCAGTCTCGAAAATATCGTCCTCGACTGGTAAATGTTACTTACATCCCTTATAGTATAAATAACTATTTCCAACCCATAAAACATATTTTCGTGCAAATTTTTTTACATTGTAGACTCCTTGATACATTTTCTTAGTAAAATAGGTCTACAAATCAATATTTCAAAAAAAATTGTAGAAATGGACACTTTTAGTTTTAAGACGGGCGCGTGTTTTACATGGTTAGTTTAACACTAAAAGTGCTTGCTCAAATATTTTTTGTCTATACCTATCGTAACTATATTTTACACAAGTTATAGTGTAGTTCTACGGAATTAAGATCGTTGTTCATGCATTTTTACATTGATTGACTCTGTTAATATTATTTATAGCATTTGAAGCAATTGACGATTTATCATATAACTGAACAAAAAGACAAAAATTAAGGAATTATTTAACTAACTTTCGGAAAAAATGTTACTCATATTTCTGCTAAAAAACAAGTCAGAATTCAGCTAAAAAAGCTCGATTTTAAAGTCAAAAAGTAACCAATAAGCCCAATAATAAAATCAAAAGGTTCGTATAATTATCAATTGGCCTTTTTTACCCCATTATGGCCTGAGTATTATTTCCCACTTCAACTATATTTTCGTCTTTATACTGTAATAGAACAGGTATTTTGGCTAATTAGCCAATGATATTAGCTAATATCACTGGCTCATAATCATAGATTTTATGTGCTACTTGGGTTGTGAAACAAGATTTTCCATTTTGTATGATTAAATATATTTATAAATATGAAAGCGTGTAGAAGTTCTCCTAAATAGGTTTTTCTTTCATAAAGAAATTGTTATAATAAACATTAATTTTTTGGTAGCAACATTTAATAGAAAAAGGCAGCAGAATTGGTAAACTTATTATTACATTCTATTTTTTAATGTCCCCCAGTCACTCCATAAAAATCTGGTCAAAGAATCTTCTGGAGCATTTAGTAAACATTTCAAAGTCGAATTGTTTGATTCTGTGTGGACAAAATGGATGTTTCAGACATAGAAGAATCAGCGAATATTGCTTGTTTATCTCTACTACCAGAAAAGTCGAAAAAAAGGGATGAAGCAGCATATAAATCCTTTAAGAATTGGTGCCAATTCCACCCTTTTTATAGAGGAAAATATAGATATTTCTAAGTATCCAAAACTTCGAGCATTTTTAAAAAGAAAAAATGATGGTTATAGATCTAAAAAATCGAATGTGTTTAACAGGGAAGATATGAATAAGTTTATGCTTGAAACTCTCGATGATATATACTTATTGATGAAGGTCGTAATGGTAATGGGAGTGGCTGGAGTGTGCCGTTCTAATGAACTCTGTGAAATGAAAATGGACAATGTCAAAATAAGTCAAGAAGTCATAATTGTGACCATTCTCCATTTTTTATGCTATGCACATTTTTTTTATATCCTTTATTTGTTTTATATATCTGTTTTTTTATTGTTGTTTGTTTGTTTTAATTTTGCAACTCTTGCTACCATTTGTTTTTTGTCTTTTAATTCAAATATTATATTGGTAAGGGTGTTGCCTATTAGAATATATATGTACAGGATGGTCACTTAAGATGCTCCTATACTTTATCTCGATAAATAAGACACTGAGAAAAAAAAGTTAAATACAAAAAGTATTTGACTCTAAGTATATTTTGTTTTTATAATGTTTTTATGTACACAGGGTGTTCCATTGTGCCAGGACAGTAACCAACTTTTTTCTTTTTAATGAAATGGTATGAATATTTTTAGGAATTCTAATTCTTCGCTTGATTTTGAGTATTTTTTGTCCTCATAGCATACGAAATTTTGAGTAGTTTTTGAGAAAAATTAACTTTTCAAATTTTTTTCGGAAAAACAGGTTTTTGGAAAAATGTGATTTTTTCACACCTAAAGTTTTTGTAAATAAAAAAACTTAATTTTTTTAAACGGAACACCCTGTATTTAGCACTTTTATTGTGTTTAGGATTTAATTCTGCATCATTCCATATATATATAGTTTATATTCCAAAAATTAGTAGTTTACAAGTTATGACCAATTTTCTATAATAATTCGGGTATTTTTGTTAAAAATCTAAATAATATCCTATTCTAAATTTTTTTTAACATTATAATTAAATTTAACATTAAATCAACAAGTAATGCAAGAAAGAAAGTAACTAATTAATTATTACAAAACATTTTCGACATAACATTGTACACCTCGTTTTTTAGGTAGGACCTATTATTCGATCACGAATAAACACTTCTCCGACCCTGTTTTTTCATTTCTTTTACACGATGTTCATTTGAGTTACACCAGTAATGAGTATTTGAACATGCCGGTCGTATTGAAAATTGCCTCATCGGTAAATAAAATATTTTTAAAAATGTCAGTTCAAAATGGTGGTCCATCATGAGAGAACAATAAAAAAGCCTTGTTTGAAAGTCCTGTTGGGATAATTCCTGAACTGGTAAAAATTTGAACTGATGGTAGTTATTATCAGTTAAAGTCCTTTGAACACTAATCTTACTAATTCCCGGTAGATCCCGGGATGCATCTCTTTGCCAATTTCCGTTCTTTTCTTCAAAATACAGGAGAATTTCTAATTGCTTTTCTTCTGTTAGGACAATTTTTGGGCGCCGTTTTTGTTTATCGATTACCACTCCACGTTCAAGATCACGAACAATTCGTGAGAAAATATGTTTCGTGGGTACCCGTCTTGCAGGATACAACAACCGATACTCCCGCAGGGCATGTAACATTCATGAAGATTAAACGTTCTTGGACACTGTATAAAGCCATTTTTCCTTTAAAAAGAGTTAGAGGCAACTAAATGTCAAATAAAAACTGTGTATTTATTGGTGTCCGGGCAACAATTTTACTAGTTTTGTTTTTCCATATATATCTTGTAAAATTAAGACGCGTTTAGAAATGCTATTATTGCGAAAATTAAAACCGTAACCGTAATATTATACTACTTGTATTGCCAAAGACGAGGGTTATGTCAAAAATGTTTTGTAATAAGTAATTAGTTACTTTCTTTCTTGCAATTCTTATTGATTTAATGTCAAATTTAATTATAATGTTAAAAAAAACTTAGAATAGGATATTATTTAGGTTTAGTTAGATTTTTAACAAAAATACCTGAATTATTATAGAAAATTGGTCATATCTTCTAAACTACTAATTTTTGGAATATAAACTATATATATGGAATGATGCAGAATTAAATCCTAAACACAATAAAAGTGCTAAATACAGGGTGTTCCCTTTAAAAAAATTAAGTTTTTTTAGTTACAAAAACATTTTTTTTGATGATCATTTGTGACGACCCTGTATAATGTATTCGCTCTTGATAAGTCAGAGTATTAACTATTAACCACTCCCATGGATCCATGACCAAAATTCAGAATTTTAGTCTTCAAGTGTGAAAAAATCACATTTTTCCAAAAACCGGTTTTTCCGAAAAAAATTAGAAAAGTTAATTTTTCTCAAAAATTACTCAAAATTTCGTATGCTATGGTGACAAACAATACTCAAAATCAAGCGTAGAATTAGAATTTCTAAAAATATTCATACCGTTTCATTAAAAAGAAAAAAGTTGGTAACTGTCCTGGCACAATGGAACACCCTGTATACATAAAAATATATATTAAATTAGGGTCAAATGGGGATGACATGGTAATATTTTGGTAAAAACCCCATATGCCTGAATACGACGGCGGCCTAGTGAAACGTTAAAAAATTATTACTCATAAAACTGAGAAAGTTCGACCATTAAATGAGAAATACCTGGATTTATTATAGCAGATGTACTTTATAATAGCTCTAAATACATATAACATAAATCCTAAATTGTTAATTAGTTGTATTTCAACCACCAGTTGATCGAGAGCTGTTCGTATTTGAGAAATTAGTGAGCTTTGAGCAAAAAAAATCTCAGAATTGATAAGGTAGATTATTTTATCAAAATTATCATTTATGAGTTCAATAAACAAAAAAGAAGAAAATCGTTTTGTCAAAACCGAAAGATTCAACACAACAACAGAGACATTTACAATGTATATCTTAAGGTAATCCATAGTGAACTTAGTTATAGGCTCTCTAGTATAGAATTTGACATTTTTGATAAGTCAAGACAACAAGTAGACAGTATTATACATAAAAAGTTTTTACTGCAGCTAAATAAATTAAATACATTAAAAAGTAAGAAGGATTATATTAATATAAATGAAAATAAATACTTTGTTTACTCAGAGCATAAATTCTACCACAGATTTATTAACTTTCCTAATGTTAATTTTACAACAGAAGAATCCAATTTGTTAAATAAAGGTTTTAATTATAATCGTTACTAAAACACTCAACTTCTTAATTCCCGATAAATTTGAAAAAATTAATTTTGATCCGACAGAACTTTCTTACAAATTGGTAAAAAATGTAATCAAAGATCTTAACATAACCGAACAAGAGAAATATCAGATATATTTAATGAATCCTCAAGCCCCTAAATAATATTCTTTCATTAAATTACATAAAAACGATATGCCTATTAGACTAGTAGTTTCTTATATTTCAGCCCCAGCAATAGTTCTTTCCAAAAAGTTAATAAATATCTTAATAAAATATTGTAATTTTAAACCTAAATACAGTATTAAAAATAGTTTTCAATTAATAAGTAAAATTAATAATTTAACTATTCCAAATACGCTAAATTAATATCCTTTGATGTCCAAAATCTATTTCCAAATATACCGCCATCTGATGTGTTAATATTAGTGGAAGAACTTCTTACAAAAAATAGTGTTATAAAATAGGATTTATAAATAAGATATCTTTATCTACCTGCTTGGATCAAAATTACTTTGAATTTAATGAGACTATGTATATTAGTAAGGAAGATTTAATAATGGGAAACCCTTTAAGTCTTATTTTAGCAGAGATATTTATGGACAATTTAGAAATTAAACTACATGAATATTCCATTAGTAAAAATTTCATATATTGGTATAGACATGTTTATGATATATTAGCATGTTTTTCAGGTACTGAAAGACAATTAAAAATCTTTTTTAGATTATATAAATAACCTACACAAAAATATTAATTTTACTGTTTAATTAGAAGATAATAGGGCAATTAATTTCTTAGACTTAACAATTACTATCAAAAACAATAAATACGATTTTCAAATTTTTTATAAGCCATCTCATGCAGACATTACAATATACAATACATCCAATCATCCTTTCGCACAAAATATCAGCATGTAATAGTTTTGTCCATAGATTGATCAACATACCTCTAAGCAATGAAAGTGTTACTAAAGAATTAAATATAATAAAACAAATAGCAATTGATAATGGTTATAATGAAAATCTCATAAATAAAATAGTAAAAGATAAACAATATAAAAAAGCATTAAAGCTAGTTTTCAGACTTTAACTTATACAGGAAAAATAACTTCAAAGGTTGCTAAGTTTTTTAAAAATAAATCTACTCTTGGTAGATTTATTAAAAACAATAAGACAAAGACCAAAAAAGAAAACAAATCGGGGGTTTAAAAGTTAAATTGTGGAACTTGTTCAAACTTCTGTATAGGACAAAGAGGAAGAACATTTAAAAAAAGAATTAATGAACATAAATCAAGTTACAGAAATCATAAAGATAATTCCAATTATTCTAAACATCTAATTCAGGAAAACCATACTTTTAATGAGAAATTTGAAATTTTACATGTAGAACAAAAAAAACTAGTGCCTACTAGCCACAGTGTTGGCGAAACAATTGTCATGGTTTTTGTTTTTTATTTTTGTAAAATAAAATAAATTAAGTGGAAATTTTAGATAAGGGTTTTTGTTTATTGAGTTAAAATGGATTTCCATCAAGTAACGGCTAGTTCAATTCAACATTTATAAGTTTGCAGGATAGGAAATACTACAAAGTTATATTCAAAATCAAAGGTAAGAATTTGATTGTATACTCATTTTAATTTAAATAACAGATATTTGACTTCAGTTGTCTCTAAGAATAAGGAAAAAACATAATAGTATTTTTTAGATGAAAAAATTAGGGTTCATCATTCAAAATTAGAAAAAAAACTGAACCTAAAAATCTCAAAAAGGGTAAATCAAAGAGAAAATAATTAGAAGTACATTAAAAATGTATTAGTAAGTACGTTTTGTAATCTTTATAAACAAATAAATGCTTTAGAGTTTTGGAAAAGGGATTTTTATTTTAATAGTAACGTCAACTTTAAAAATACATATTTTGCAGATAGAACCATTGATAAAAAAAATAAAACATAAGTTACAGGTTCTAACTCACTAAAAACTATAAACATTTGTGTTATGTAACATCCCAATTTTGTTTGTTTTGTTAGTTAGAATCCATTCCTGTAATTCTAAGGTTGCAAGTTGTAAAAGTTCCCCTTTAATAAACGAAAGTGTAAATTGATTCCTTTTAGGCTCACCTGAGAAATACCTAATAGGGTAACCAACAATTTCAAAGCACTACACCGAAACATGATTAGTTTAATTTTTTTTTTTGTTAATCCGAAGGGAGCTGTGAGAAGAACTGATTCTAAATCTCGCCTAGAAAAGATTATATAGGCAAAGGATTTTCTGCATGTAACGATTTGGTTGATTGGCTTTCCTTAAAGGCGACCTTTGCCGCGCGTCGTGTGTCCTTGCATCAGACCCACAGGAAGTACCAAGAAAAAGAGGCTAATGGGCATTTTCCACCGAATTGTTGTGTTTCGCAAACACGCGGGTGCTTTATGGGACTTGTTTTGAGATACTCCACGGCAAATTATTCTATAATAACAACAATAGTGATGATAAACAAGTTTTTATCCCGTCAATTTGTTGTGCCTATATTGGGTTTTAGACAAACGGCAATTGGTGAGTACATTTTAATAATTATATTTCTATAAAAAAAAAGGTAGTACTAAATGTCCGATACTTTGTAGTGGGATATTGTATTTTTCTACTAGTTTAATTAAATATATTTCTTAGAAATATTGTTGTTATTGTCGCACAACGAGCCACTTTTTTGTTAAATAAAAATCGATTTCTTTTGGAAATTTATTGCTAAAATGGAAATTTAAACATTTAAAGCTTGAAAAAATGGAGAAGCGGATTTTTAAAGTTGAAAATTTTTAAAACGAGAAGATATTAGTCCAGTTAGACTTTCAAAAAAAGGGCGATAATGGAAAATTTCTCTAAACAGTAATTTTTTTTTGGAAGCACTAGATTTTGGGGAGTAGATTACCTGCACCTGCACGAGAGGTGGGACGACTCCCTTAAAAATGGTAAGTAATTTTTTGCGTTTTTAACGTTTCTTTTTGCAGCTATTGTAAGTTGTATATAAGCAAATCAAAATCGTTCAACGAATTTTGATTAAGGATGTAACCAAGAAGAGTTTTAGCTCTTTTGAATATAATTTGACCTATTTAAATTCGAGAAGTCGGGTATTTTTGGCGTTTGTATTAAAAAAATCACTTTTTTGGCAAAAAAAACTAACCCTTTATTAAAAATTGTTTTTGACCGATAAACCATTCGAACTTCTTTAGTAGATCCAGCCATAAAGTTATCCAATTAATTTTAGCAATTTAATGTCTATTGCATTATATGAAAATTTATCATATTTTACTGAAATGTATTTTCCTCAAAGCCCTTTTTATTCTATTTTGTTCTTTATACTCTAAGCTTTCATTTGAGCCCCCTACAGAAGTGGGTATACTTTAAAATAAATATTTATAAATCAAAATTCCATAGCACTAAAAACAATTCATTTATATATCAAATAACGCGACATTTTAGGTAAAAACACAAAATGGAGCTTAAATGACCTTTTTATATCCCTTAAAATGTTTATTATGAACTGTTTTATATATTTAAATAAGTATCTGTACTTAGAATACCACGGAAACCTAAGACAATAATCGCAAGATTTATAGAATTTAATTGTGAAAATTTTACGCTAAATAAGCAAAAATTACGATTTTTTAAGCCCAAATGGTCAAAATGGCTTTTTAAACCCGTTAATAATGTTGATTATGATCTTTTTTAAGTATTCATAGGAATATTTACAACTTTCAGTACGGTAACACTAAAAAAAATTTAATTTTATTATCAAAAAAACGCGAAATTTTACGTTAAAACGCAAAAATTGAGCTTAGAATAGCGATTTCTTAGGCGTAAATAGTCAAAATGATCTTTGTAGAGGCGCAATGGTTAAAAAAGACGGCTTTGAGAAAATTGGTAAAAAATTGCTAACTTTATGGTTAGATCTACTAAAGTATACCTTATTAAAGACTATCCATCCTATTTATAGGTCACAAAAAAATTAGTAACAAAAATACTAGGTTTTTGCTAATAAAGGGATTTTTTTTTAATATTGAAACACGGGCAAAAATAGCGGATTTCTCGAGTTTAAATAGGTCAAATTACACCCAAAAGGGCTCAATCTCTTCGTTTTTATGTCCTTAATCAAAGTTCGTTTGCCGATTTTGATTTGCTTATATAAAAAATTCTAAAAAATGTGCATTTTTAAGGGTCTCGCGCAGGTGCAACCTTGATCCCTTAATCTACACGCCAAAATCTAGAGATTTAAAATCAGGCACGTAGGAGGGGTCCAACCCAGAAATTCATTTCAGGGGGGTCCAGACCCCCCCTGGCTACGTGCGGGTTTCAATTAAAAAGTTACTATTTAGAGAAATGTTTCTCAAAAATGATAGTTTGACTGGAATATTCTTAGAAATATTGTTGTTAATTTTTTCTATTTGATAAAAATAGATTTGAAGAAACTTGTTACTAAAATGAGACAGAACATCGACTTTTATGTAGTATCACATTATTCATATTGTAAATCGGATGTTTGAGATCAGTAATTTCATTAATTGCATTAATGCTGGGCAGAGCAAACGAGAGAATTTTTGGTTAAAATTTAGAATCGCTAGATTTTGGGGTGCAGATTAAGGATCTGGCTTTGAACCTACGCGAGAGGTGAGACAACACCCTTCAAAGGGCGTTTATTACATTTTTTACCATTTTTTGCAGCCATTGTAGGTTGTATATGAGCAAATCAAAATCGGTCAACGAGTTTTGATTAAGTACTTAGTAACGAAGACTTTTAACCCTTTTGAATGTAATTTGACCAATTTAAACCCGAGAAAGCGACCAATTTAACCGTTTGTTAGTATTTAAAAAAATTGCAAAATTTTTGTTATTAAAAAGTGTTTTTGATCATCAGACCATTGGAACACCTTTATACTTTGGTAGATCCAATATTAAAAAATTTACCGAAACTATTTTCTTCAAAGTCCTTTTCATTCTAACCATTTTATTCGACCAAACTGTTTATGAAACCTATTTGGACCTAATTTGTTTATGAACTAAAAATTACTATTTCTGAGACCCAAGTTAGGAAAATGGCTTCCTAAATCCCTAAAAATGTTTGTAATAAACTGTTCTATACTTTAAAATAAATATTTATAAATCAAAATACAATAGCACCGATAAAATTTCATTTATGCATCAAATACCCCGAAATTTTAGGTAAAAGCGCAAAAATAGAGCTTAAAATCACCACTTCTCGGACCTATATGTTAAAAATCGCTTAAAATATTTATTAAGATTTGGTTTATAAATTTAAATAATTATTTGTACTTATAATACCACAGAAACTTAAGAAAATGTATTTATTGCCAATAAAAATTCTGAAAAAATAATCGAAAATCAAGTAAAAATGACGAATCCTTGGGACCAGATGATCAAAACTAATTCTAAAACTCCTTAAAGGGTTTGTTTTTAAGTACCTAATACATTACAAACAAAGTTAATTAGGTAAGTATGAAAGAACACATACAAATTGAATCTGATTGTGAAAAATGCGAAAAGTTTACGCGAAATAAGCAAAAAATCGTAATCTCACACGCGTAAATGGTCAAAATGACCTTTGTGGAGGCTGAAATGAATACTTAGGAAAGAAATAAATTAGAATCAAGTTTCATGAATAGTTTGGTCCAAGAAAATGGTTAAAAAACGGCTTTAAGAAAATTCGTTTCAGTAAAATTTGTAAAAAATGGCTAACTTTATGGTTGGATCCACTAAAGTATATCTTATTAAAGACTATTCAATTTAATAGTTTATAGGTCAAAAAAAATTAATAACAAAAACTCTAGATGTTTTGCTAATAAAGTTAGTTTTTTTTAATAAATGAAAAACGGCAAAAAAAAAAAATATATATAATATATATATATATATATATATATATATATATATATATATTTTTGCTGACGTTTCGCCAAAATCACATTTGGCATTTTCGAAACTTTCTTTCTCGCGTCCGAATAGAGACTGAAGTGTTGGTGACTGCGACGCTTCCTTTTGTAGCCCCACTCGGGGCCGAAGGTTATATCTGCGCAGGCGTTGGTCGTTATTTATGTTTTCTGGATGGTGCTGTTGTTGTTACGCTAATTGCGCTTGAGTTTTTGCGATTTTAGATTTGTCTATTATTGTCTTCCATACTGTTGGTAGTTTTAATGATTCGTCCCTTTTATTTAAATCACCTTGCTTTTCAATTTCTATGGCTTCTCGGATTATTCTGGTCTTATAATGTTCTATATTGGCAATCTCCCTACACCCATGGAAATTTATTTTATGGCCGGTTTCCTGATGATGTAGGAATAAAGCTGAGGTTGTTTGTTTATTTCTGATGCTGAGTTTATGCTCTTCCACTCTTGCTGATATTCGCCTGTTAGTTTGCCCTACGTACAACTTTTCACAGTCCTGGCACGGAATACTGTACACTCCGTGGTTTTCCAGTTTGATTTTATCTTTTGGGTTTCCGAGTAGTTTACCTATAGTTGTTTGTGGCTTGTGTATTGTTTGTATGTTGTGTTTCCTCAGGAATTCTTCCGATTCTGTCTGTTGTGCCTTTTACATATGGTAAGACTACTCGTTGCTTTCCCGGTTCATATTTTTTGTTGTTCGTTGTTCGGGAAACTTGTGCATTAATAGCTTTCTCCATGGTGCGATTTGTGTAGCCATTTTTCTTTAAAGCACTAGATATTACCTTAAGTTCGTTTTGTCTCACACTCTGTGTTTCAGTTAGTCGCACGGATCTAGATATTTTTTATAAACATTTGCCAAAAATCGCTTGAATTTGTGCTGGGTGATGATGTGATTTTGCATTTAAATATCTGTCTGTATGTGTTGGTTTTCTATACACGGTGTATTCGAAATGTCCGTTATGTAGTTTTGTGACCAAAACATCTAAAAATGGTAGTTTGTTGTTTTCCTCTAACTCTAGAGTAAATTGTATTCTGGGGTGGATTGAATTTACGTGAGTCAGAAATTTTCGAGCTCTGCATGACCATGCTGCCATATAATAAATATGTCATCCACATAACGAATCCATAATTTGGGTTTAAAACTTGCTTTCTCAAGAGCTTCTTTCTCGAAGTATATCATATGATATATATGATATACTATATCATATGATATGATCATATGATATACTTCGAGAAAGAAGCTCTTGAGAAAGCAAGTTTTAAACCCAAATTATGGATTCGTTATGTGGATGACATATTTATTATATGGCAGCATGGTCATGCAGAGATCTCGAAAAATTTCTGACTCACGTAAATTCAATCCACCCCAGAATACAATTTACTCTAGAGTTAGAGGAAAACAACAAACTACCATTTTTAGATGTTTTGGTCACAAAACTACATAACGGACATTTATAACGAATACACCGTGTATAGAAAACCAACACATACAGACAGATATTTAAATGCAAAATCACATCATCACCCAGCACAAATTCAAGCTGTGGCAAATACTCCTAATATCTAGAACTCCGAAATCGATAACTGAAACACAGACGAGACAAAACGAACTTAAGGTAATATCTAGTGCTTTAAAGAAAAATGGCTACACAAATCGCACCATAGAGAAAGCTATTAATGCACAAGTTTCTGCTCCGAACAACGAACAACAAAAAATATGAACCGGGAAAGCAACTTAAAGTAGAATAGTGTTACCATATGTAAAAGGCACAACAGACAGAATATTTACGCTGAAGAATTTTCGAGGAAACACAACATACAAACAATACACAAGCCACAAACAACTATAGGTAAACTACTTCGGAAACCCAAAAGATAAAATCAAACTGGAAAACCACGGAGTGTACAAATATTCCGTGCCAGGACTGTGAAAAGTTGTTTACTTAGGGCAAACTAACAGGCGAATATCAGCAAGAGTGAAAGAGCATAAACTCAGCATCAGAAATAAACAAACAACTTGCTCAGCTTTATTCCTACATCATCAGGAAACCGGCCATAAAATAAATTTCGATGGGTGTAGGGAGATTGCCAATATAGAACATTATAAGACCAGAATAAATGTAACAAGAGAAGCCATAGAAATTGAAAAGCAAGGTGATTTAAATAAAAGGGACGAATCATTAAAACTACCAACAGTATGGAAGACAATAATAGACAAATCTAAAATCGCAAAACCCACTCAAGCGCAATTAGCGCAACAACAACAGCACCATCCAGAAAACATAAATAACGACCAACGCCTGCGCAGATATAACCTTACGGCCCCTTTATGTGGGGCTATAAAAACAGGAAGCGTCGCAATCACCAACACTTCAGTCTCTATTCGGACGCGAGAAAAAAAGCTTCGAAAATGCCAAAATGTGATTTTGGCGAAACGTCAGCAAAACTGTTCTTTTCAGAACGACAGTAGTGAACGGATGTACACCCGGAATGAAAACACATTGTATTTTTCCATCCGTGAAGGAGTAAGCCCAAATCAACATATATATATATATATATATATATATATATATATATATATATATTCTTTTCAAACATCATATTGGATTCCTACCAAATATTTGCAAGTTTCTTTTTACCTATTCCACACTTAACTTTTGGGCATAATTTAAAATAAATTCAATGAGTAGTTTTTACATGACACATACTGCCATTTTGTTACGTCATGTTAAATTCGTACCAGTTTATCCCATTTTCACATTTAATTTTTTTGAGGAAAATGGTTTTCGTTAACGATCATCTTGCTGTGATGTTAGAGTGGTGTATTATGTAGAGTCAGGATTAAGTAAAAAAAAAACAAGTCTTTTTTTAAATTGTCAACGTTTCGCAACTTTAGTGTTGCATACTCAGGACACAGATTCTATATCTTGCATGAAACCCACATTATCATTCTTTACCTACTCCATTGGTCCGCAGATATTTCCTAACAAGTATTATGTGGGAATCAATAATACAAACCAAATAATACACCACTTTAACATAAGAACAAGAGGATCGTTAACGAAAACCATTTAGAAACTTAATATCTGGGAAATATTTGCGGACCAACGCAGTAGGTAAAGACTGATAATATGGGTTTCATGCAAAATATAAAATCTATATACAGGGTTATTCACGCAACCCGTTCATTAAAAGTTTTTGATGATGCCATTTAGATAAAAATTTCAAATTTTGGGATTAAGGTAACTTCTTTTTTGAAATATTTTCAACTTCCTGTCACTTCCGGTTTAACCGGAAGTTGGTATCAACTTGCTTATTTTAAATGGAACACCCTGTATTTTATGATATTTTTGGATTTTATGGATGGAATTTTAATGCTATTTTATGTAGCATGTCCTATACGTGGTTCAAGTGTTCTTAAGATATTTCTATTTCTACCAAATTTTAAAATCTCATATTTTTGTAAGTTTTGAAGATATAATCTTCATATTTTGCAGACGATCGGTAAATAATCTTAGGTTTCTATTTTTTTTATTGAATTTGTCTATTTTTATACAGGGTGTCCTAATTTCAGCGGCAAACATTCACATTTCCAAAGCCGCTAAAGTCCGTTTTT
This sequence comes from Kuschelorhynchus macadamiae, assembly GCA_030620095.1. Lineage (NCBI taxonomy): Eukaryota > Metazoa > Arthropoda > Insecta > Coleoptera > Curculionidae > Kuschelorhynchus > Kuschelorhynchus macadamiae. Next base: position 503,705 of record JAUTXW010004642.1, on the reverse strand, counting down.
TTAAATGGGACACCCTATAACTTTATGCACTATCAAATGTAGAATTTAATTTTCTATCGAACTGTATTAAGGTTCCCTATATCTATTCGTAAACATTTTCGAAATAATTGGGTTTTATAAAAATATCGTATGTATTTGCTTAAATGTTTACATATTCCAATGGTGAGCCATGGAAAAACAATTGAGATCCAATATCCAATATGACGGATGTTTAGTATGCGTTATTTATCAAAAGCTGTCAGTGATAAACTAAATCTTCTAAATCGAAATGGAAGAATACTCAAACGCTGATATTCTCAATCTATTTTATATTCATGGAGAATGTTATAAAATTTTGGAGAGAACGTGTCGTGTGTTTAATGAACGCCACCCTGATTTGCCACCAATGAACAAGTCAAAATTCAAGAGGATTGAAACGAACTTTTTGCGTTTTGGCAAGGTTAAAGTTACAAAAAATGTTCCGAAACCAGTGACAAATGCCGAGGATAACGTAATAAACACATTAGCTTATTTCCACGCAAACCCGCAAATTTCAATACCGTCTGCAGAAAACGATTTGGGAATTTCTTCTTCATCTGTCCAAAGAATCTTGGGCGAACATCATATGCACCCTTATTCCTTCCAAACCGTGCAAGCCTTGAGACCTGGTGATGACGTTCGACGAGTAGAATTTTGCGAATTCATGTTTTTGAAAATTCAAGAGGACCCTCAATTCCTTTCAAAAATATTTTGGACCGATTACCGAAATTTTCTAGAGAAGGAATAACAAATAGAAGAAACGAACATTTCTGGGCAGCAGAAAATCCGCACGCTTTACGCGAAACGCGTTCTCAAGAGAGGTTTAGCTTCAATGTTTTCGGTATAGTATTAAATGATCAGGTGCGGTACTGTATTTATGAAGACAATTTAAACAGTGATAAGTATTTGGAAATTCTACGACGGACGGTTTCTGAATTTATAGAAGAAAATTGGTGAGCTGCAAAATTATTGGCATCAATTAGATGGGGCACCAGCACATAATTCCGCTGCAGTTTATCTCTAATTATCTCTAATTTTTGAAAATCGCTGGATTGGTCCCAATGGCGCTTGGAGATGGCCCCCGCGATCGCCTGATTTAACACCCCTAGACTTTTATTTATGGGGATTTATCAAAGGTAAAGTCTATGCTTCCCCAGTAAATAACCAACAAGCTTTACTGGACAGGATACGAACAGCAAAGAAGAATTGAAATGTGTCTTCAAATGAACGGACAGCATATAGAACATTTGTTATAATTCAATTTTATTATTTTATTTATTTATTGTTGATTGTTAGATTGCTATAATTTTTAAGTTCACTAAAACAAGTTTAGAACAGTCTCGAACTTAGTAGATATGGTTAAAAATAATGTAAACAATTTATTACATTTTTTATAACTTTAACTTTTCCGAAACGAAAAAATTTCGTTTCAATCCTCTTCAATTTTCTCTTTTTCATTGGCGATAAATGAGGATGTTTTTTATTAAAAACATGGCACGTTCTCTCCAATATTTTGTAACATTCTCCGCGAATATAAAATAAATTGAGAATATCAGCTTTTGAGTGTTATTTTATTTTAATTTAAAAGTTTCAAATCAGCTGGCATGTTGAATAGAAAAGCATAACAATTGTTTTTCCATGGCTTACTACGGGAAGGTGTAAGCATTTAGCAAATACATATGAAAGTTTAATAAAAATCTGATTATTTCGAAAATGGTTACGAATAGGTATAGGGAACCTTAATACAGTTCGATAGAAAATTAAATTCTACATTTGATAATGCATAAAGTTATAGGGTGTCCCGTTTAAAAAAACGGACTTTAGCGGCTTTGAAAATGTGAATGTTTGCCGCTGAATCTAGGACACCCTGTGTAAAAATAGACAAATTCAATAAAAAAAATAGAAACCTAAGATTATTTACCGATCGTCTGCAAAATATCAAGATTATATCTTCAAAACTTACAAAAATATGAGATTTTAAAATTTGGTACCCCGAAGGCTCATTTTCGGTTCAAGGTCAAATAACTTAAGAACGCTTGCACCTAGGTATAGGACATGCTACATAAAATAGCATTAAAATTCTCCATCCATAAAATCCAAAAATATCATAAAATACAGGGTGTTCCATTTAAAATAAGCAAGTTGATATCAACTTCCGGTTAAACCAGAAGTGACAGGAAGTTGAAAATATTTCAAAAAAGAAGTACCACTTGACCTTGCCTTAATCCCAAAATTAAAAATTTTATCTAAATGGCATCATCAAAAACTTTTAATGAACGGGTTACGTGAATAACCCTGTATATGTGTCCGAAACGTCGACAATTATATAAATAAAGTCTTTTGTTATTCTTTACTGGATCCTAACCCTAAATAACTCTAAAAAGTCTGGTCACTTGTATGTATATTTAGTATCCAGACAGACTTGATTATGTTGACAATTTTAATGTGTTTGTGAATCGTTCAACTATTTTAACCTATTGTTTGTATATGTATGTCCACAATATTTAAATGTACCTATTAACAAATTGTGCAATGCAATCTCCTGAAAGCAAAAAGTAAGTAAAAACTCATGTCATGTCCTGAGGGTGCAAGAATAAACTTGCGAAACGTTGACAATTTAAAAAAAGACTTGTGGTTTTTTTACTGGATTCTAACCCCCAATAATATACCACTGTAATACGACAACAAGAGGATCGGTAACAAAAACCATTTAGAAACTTAAAATCTGGAAAATTCTAAGTTAAGTTATTGCCAGATCATTCTCATATGACTTTCAATTTTTGATCAAAATTTGAAGGCAATCGGGTTAGGGGAACTGACAGGCGGGCAGACCGACAGACGGAATTGCTAAAACATATTTTTTGGCATCTAGGGACACTAAAACGTGAAGATATGTAAAACCTGAAAGGGTGATTTTTTCAGGATTACAGACATTTTATTTGGCCGACATTTTGTTCGGCCATCTTGAATTAGTACCACAATATTTCTAGTTGATCCCTATAGCACAATTAGTTGTGGCACACAATTTGAAATCAAACCATTAAGCAGTTTTTTCAGGCTTAATTTTTAAGAATTTTATTAAGCCGCCCTTTTGTTCCATCATCTTGGATTTGTATCAAAATGTTACCAGTTGATTCCCACATAATACTTGTTGTTTGTGCACAATCTGAGATAAATTGGATAAGTAGTAAGATAGTTGAAGTCAATCGGGTACAAGTAGTTTTTTAGCTATGGCTCGAATAAACAGACAGACAGACCGATAGAATTGTAGAAACATGTTTTTCGAGACCCTGAAACGTAAAGATCTGAAAAAATCTCGGAGGGTGATTTTTCTCACGATAACAGTACTTCCCTTTTACGAGGGAAGTAATATAATAAAAATGCCAGTGCAGATATAGAGCACGCCGCATGACAAATTATTTAAAACAGCCCACTTCAATTTCCCACCACCTTTCATGAGAAGTACTCGTCCTTATTATCTGGCACTTTATTGTTTTGATTTGCTTCACTTTTTCCTGACTTTTTCTTGCCTGTCATGACGCACGCATTCAACGAAACTCCCATAAAAAGAATTCGCACCCGCTCGAGCACAACTTTTTCCATCCTAATAACCATTTTTGTTAAATCATACATTCCATTCACTTTTGAGGTCATGGAAACAAACATAGGGATATTGTGGTAAAAAGGTGAAAAGTGCTTGTCACTGTTTAATTAGTTTCAACTCTATTAAATGGTTCAATTAAAAAATATGTATAACACATTTATTAAAACGGGAACTTAATGTCAGTGGCGGCTCGTGAGGCTTGAGTATGGAGGGGGTAGCGGGTGCTCAAAGTTCAGTAAAAAATATCGGAAATTACGTGCTTTTTTTTTTTTTATTCTCGATTTTCTTGTACAGGGTGTCCGGATTTGGTTGCAAAAGCAAGCGCTTATTTTTAAAGATAGAACCTTGCGGTTTTCACGAACCTGAGCTAATTTTTTGTGAAACTCATGAAGCCGTAAACAAAATTTTCATAGCCTTCTTCGTTTATGAGATACAGGGCGAAATAGAAAATGTTGCATTTTGGGACCCCCTCGTATCTCGGTTATCCTTTAACTTAACGCAAAGGGAAAAATTGCTGCTTATGCAGTTTTTTACGCTGGATCCAGTGGCGTAGTCATATTTTTCATTTGAGTTGTTATTTTTTAGATATAAGCCAAAGTTGTGTTTTTTTAAATGGGACACCCTGTATATTTGTCCAGAAATTGATTTGTCCTTTTAAAAGCTTCTCAAAAATATATAATAGTATGGGTCTATTTTAATAAACAACAACAAAAATCCTATTTTTTATAATTATTATCCCAAATTTTACAGTAGGCCACGCAAAACGATGGCGTTTTCTTTTGTTTTCTTGGAAGCAAATGACATTTCCCAATTTTGTACGCGTATATAAAATGTAGCGCTAGTTTTTTGTATTTATTTATTGTGTAAAAATATATTTGTATTATTATGGAAGAAAACCAAACTTTCGAACATTATGAAAAGTACGATATGTTAGCTTGTTTTATATTAAGTAATGAAAATGTTGAAGCGGCTTCTGAGATGTATTTTAACAGGTAAATAGTTAATATTTAGGTATGTTGAAATACTATTGCTTAATTTTTATTTAGATATCCAGAAAGGAGGCAACCTAATATATCCACTTTTTATCGGATAAAAAAGAATTTACTTAATCACGGATCATTTATCAAACCTCGTACGAAAACATATAATAAAGAAAATCGGGAGGCTGAGGAAATTATGGTTTTGGCTAATGCAGAAGCTTACCCTACAAACTCTTGTAGGGCCAGTGAAAAGAGCATAGGGGTTCAAAAAACTAGAGTTCAAGAAATTCTAAAAAAGCACAAATACCACCCATACAAATTTCGGCTCGTGCAGCACTTACAGCCAGGGGATGCAGAGCGTCGGGTAGTCTTCTGCAATTGGTTTCGAGAAAGATGCGATATGGTTAGAGATTTTGAAAGGAAGGTTATATGGTCAGACGAAGCACATTTCAGTAATTCTGGTATACTCAATAGGCACAATAGTAGATTCTAGTCCTAGGAAAATCAACACCAAATATTTTCCAGAAGACAGCAGAGCAGGTTTGGTCTAAATGTGTCCTGCTTCATATTAGGAACACATATACATTTTTTATATATTTGAGGAAAATCTAACAGCCAATCGCTATATAGAAATTTTAGAGGCAGCTATACCCGAATTACTTAATGATGTTCCTCTAGCGCAAATTACCGAAATTTATTTCCAACAGGACGGTGCTCCTGCACACAATTCTGGAATGACGAGATTATTTCTGGACAATAATTTTACCAATCAATGGATCGGAACAAATGGACCTATAAGATGGCCCCCTAGGTCCCCAGATTTGTCGATTTTAGATTTCTTTCTATGGGGATATCTGGAAAATAGAATTCACAAAGACCACTATGATAATATCCAAGATTTAGAAAATACAATAAGAGAAAATTTTCGCTATTTACAAAATCATCCCGTTATTTTGCTTAATTCCCTAAAACGAATACGAAAATTGTGCGAAGCATGCATAGAACAAAATGGAAATCAGTTTGAACAGTTCTTTTGATTTCCTTGGTTACTGTAGTTCTTATACGACAGTTGATTTTTGCTGAAAGGCTTGTTACATAATAATTTATTACTGTTTTGTTCTTGTGTTACATAAATCTAGGTAGGTGGTACTTTTTTGGTGCGAAATTATCAATACATATTTTGATAAATAGGTATAATTACATATTTATTTTGATTTATTGTTAGGATGTAGATATTGTTAACGACTTTAAATAAAAGGCAGCATTATTTTGCGTGGCCTACTGCAAAATTTGGGATGATAATTATAAAAATTAGAATTTTTGTTGTTGTTTATTAAAATATACCCATACTATTATATAGTTTTGAGAACCTTTTAAAAGGACAAATCAATTTCTGGACAAATATACAGGGTGTCCCATTTAAAAAAACACAACTTTGGGTCATATCTAAAAAATAACAACTCAAATGAAAAATATGACTATGCCACTGGACCAGCGTAAAAAACTACATAAGCAGCAATTTTTACCTTTGCGTTAAGTTAAAGGATAACCGAGATACGAGGGGTGTCCCAAAATGCAAAATTTTCTATTTCTCCCTGTATCTCATAAACGAAGAAGGCTATGAAAATTTTGTTTACGGCTTCATGAGTTTCACAAAAAATTAGCTCAGGTTCGTGAAAACCGCAAGGTTCTATCTTTAAAACTAAGCGAGATACCCTGCTTTTGCAACCAAATCCGGACACTCTGTATACATGTCAAATCTTGGAAATATTGATTTAATATAATCTTTGATACAGTACTGTTCTGGAGGTTCCCCACCCATTTTATATTTTAAACCAGTTAAAATAAAAATTTGAAATTTTGACTAAATGCTCCAGAAGATTCTTTGACCAGATTTTTATGGAGTGACTGGGGTATATTAAAAAATACAATGTAATAATAAGTTTACCAGTTCTGCTACCTTTTTCTATTAAATGTTGCTACCAAAAAATTAATATTTATTATAACAATTTCTTTATGAAAGAAAAAGAAAAACCTGTTTAGGAGAACTTGTACACGCTTTCATATGTATAAATATATTTAATCATATAAAATGGAAAATCTTGTTTCACAACCCCAAGTAGCACAAACAATCTATGATTATGAGCCAGTGATATTAGCTAATGTCACTGGCTAATTAGCCAAAATAACTGTTCTATTACAGTATAAAGACGAAAATGTAGTTGAAGTGGGGAATAATACTCAGGCCATAATGGGGTAAAATGACGAATTGGTAATTATACGAACCTTTTGATTTTATTATTGGGCTTATTGTCTACTTTTTACTTTAAAATCGAGCTTTTTTATCTGAATTCTGACTTGTTTTTTAGCAGAAATATGAGTAACATTTTTTCCGAAAGTTAGTTAAATAATTCCTTAATTTTTGTCTTTTTGTTCAGTTATATGATAAATCGTCAATTGCTTCAAATGCTATAAATAATATTAACAGAGTCAATCAATGTAAAAATGAATGAACAACGATCTTAATTCTGTAGAACTACACTATAACTTGTGTAAAATATAGTTACGATAGGTATAGACAAAAAATATTTGAGCAATCACTTTTAGTATTAAACTAACCATGTAATAACTAAAAGTGTCCATTTCTACAATTATTTTTTAAATATTCATTTGTAGACGTATTTTACTAAGAAAATGTATCAGGGAGTCAACAATGTAAAAAAATATGCGTGAAAATACGTTTTTATGATTTGAAAATAGTCATTTATACTATAAGGGATGTAAGTAACATTTACCACGAGTTTGCGCCCGAGCGATAGCGAGGGCTGGCAAAAAAGTTCGAAACTGGTTAATGTACAGGGTTGTCCAACGAAGGGTAAACACCTTTATAATTTCTTTATTTTACAAGATATTGAAAAATGGTAAAAACAAAAGTTGTAGGGACTTTAGAGAGGAATAAGGATAATTTATGATAAAAACAATTGAACATCAAATAAAAAAATTACGCGAAAAAATTATGGTTATTTTGCTTATTTTAAATGGAACACCCTGTATATTATTGCATTTTTGGATTCTCCCGAAAATTCTAAACACTTTTTATATAAGATATTACATCTTTAAACCTAATAGTTTCGGAGCTAGGAACAGTTGAAAATCAGTATTTTGGCTAATTTGCATTATTGTAAAACCTATCTAATGAAATAGGTACCATGAGTATACGAAAGTTGGTACTTCAGCTTGTACCATAGTAAGCACCACTATTAATTAAAGTGGCCAAGAGGCCGATTTTTACTTGTTTTTAGCTTAAAAACATATGAATTTAGGAATAACGAAGTGGCAACATATCTGCAATAACTAAACGAGTAGATATTAAATAACGACGGAACAATATTTATTATAAACCAAATCTATAATAACTTAACGAATATGTATTAAATAACGACGGAACAATATGTATTATAAACAAAATCTATAATAACTAAACAAATAGGTATCACAGAACAAGGAAACAAAACTTATGAGAAAAAAATCTAGTTTTCAAAAATGCCTCCTTCAGCGGCTAAAAAAAAGCACATTTGCATGCGTTCTATAAAGTTTTCTTGAGTGTTACGTAACATTTCGTTGTTAACGGCTCTAAAGGCCTCTTGTATTCTCTCCTTCATTTCGTTTGGACCTTCACAAGGCGTAGCATTTACAAAATTGTCGACGAATCCCCATAAAAAGTAATCCAAAGGACTGAGGTCCGGAGACCTAGGGGGCCATAGAATCGGTCCTTCGGCTTCATTATTTACGTACCATAGATTCCCCCTATTACCTATCCAATTCGATCCATGACGTTCAGTTAAAAAGTATGTGACATCACGTGTGCCATGCGGTGGGGCCCCATCATGTTGAAACCACATATTGTTTCTAACTTGAATGTTCACATTTTCTAATAAAATCGGCAGTGACTCCCTTAAAACGTTTAAATATATGTTACCAGTTAAATTACCCTGGAAAAAATATGGTCCAATAACATAATCGTTTACAATGCCACCCCACACGTTCACGGACCATCTTCCTTGTTTCATAATTTCCCCTCTCCAATTAGGATTTTGTTGACTGTAGTACCTTATATTATGTCGGTTCATAGTACGGTCACTCCTAAACGTAGACTCATCTGTGAATAACACATTTCTAAAAAAGTCAGGTTTTGGTTTTAAGTTTTCTCTATAGCCCAAGAACAAAAATTACTCTTTTTTCTATATCTCCAGGTAGTAACTTTTGGTGATATGAAATACGATAGGGATGGACTTTGTGATTTTGTAAAATTCTCTTCACAGATGTGTAAGACATACCAAGTGCTTCAAAAATCCGAAATTGGTACTTTGAATTGGATTTTCATAAATGGAAAGCAGAACTCTTAGCTGATTTTCCTCATTGAGAACAGGCTTGTTAACAACGACTCTCTTCTTATAATCCACGTTTCCGGTCTCGCGGAATCTAACTCCTAATTTTTTTAATGTTCCTAAACTTGGTTGTCGTCTATCGGGATATCTGTCCAGATACTCTATTTGGACAATTAACTGATAACCATTCCTCGCCAATATATTTAACAAATCTATCATTTCGGCTTTGGAATAACGTGTGACGTTTCTGTTCATCTTTAACAACTAACAACTTCACTAAAATAATATTCTTTAAAAAGTAAACTACCGAAAGTTTGACAAATCTTTGATTAACTTGTTGCCCGGCAACCAAACGACAGTATTTGCACAGGTATCTCGATAGACGATAACCAAGTTTAAACACGCTAAAGAAATTAGGAGTTAGATTCTGCAGCGAGCCCGGGAATGCGGATTATAAGAAGAGAGTTGTTAACAAGCCTTTTTTTAATGAGGAAAATCAGCCACGAGTTTTTTTTTGAAACATATATTTTGTTTATAATAAATATTGTTCCGTCGTTATTTAATATCTACTCGTTTAGTTATTGCAGATATGTTGCCACTTCGTTATTCCTAAATTCATATGTTTTTAAGCTAAAAACAAGTAAAAATCGGCCTCTTGGCCACTTTAATTAATAGTGGTGCTTACTATGGTACAAGCTGAAGTACCAACTTTCGTATACTTATGATACCTATTTCATTAGATAGGTTTTACAATAATGCAAATTAGCCAAAATACTGATTTTCAACTGTTCATAGCTCCGAAACTATTAGGTTTAAAGGTGTAATATCTTATATAAAAAGTGTTTAGAATTTTCGTTCCAAAAATGCAATAATATACAGGGTGTTCCATTTAAAATAAGCAAAATTTTTTCGCGTAATTTTTTTATTTGATGTTCAATTGTTTTTATCATAAATTATCCTTATTCCTCTCTAAAATCCCTACAACTTTTGTTTTTACCATTTTTCAATATCTTGTAAAATAAAGAAATTATAAAGGTGTTTACCCTTCGTTGGACAACCCTGTACTTACATCCCATATAGTATATAACATTTTTCCCCCTCCCTGTATGTTTACAAGAAAATGCTGGATATATTTTCACTATCGTTACATTCGATAGCATTTTCATTAAATTACGAAGGCAGCCGTGATCCGTTGACTAGAACAACATAAGCAGTTTTTATTTTATCAACAACGTCAAGTTGACAATTCATAGCGAAAAGTTTGAAGAAGTCGAATTGTTTGATTCTGTATGGACAAAATGGATGTTTCAGATATAGAAGAATTAGCGAATATTGCTTGTTTATCTCTACTACTCAGAAACCTTGTTTTTGGCGTATTTCCACGAAAAAAGTGTTAGCTTATGGTGTGAGTATTCGATGTTGAAGTCCACCCTTGTTATAGAGAAAAATATAGATATTTCTAAAGCCTGAGTTATAGATTGAAAACGTTTGCGTCTTGCGTTGCAGTTTGCGCTGTCCTTGAATTTTATTTAACGCAAAGCAATGGGTACTGTTATATATTTGCCGCTATCCGTTTGAGTTTCCGCTTGCCGTCGAAAAAATGGCGATCTTTAACTTTCACGGAAGCGGCTGGCGAAAATCGGTGCGTTAAGCTGCAACCAATGAAATTGCTGGATTTTAGAGGGCCTTTTAAAACGTTCGTCCTTCGTAATAAATTTTACATTAATATTTACACATAATATACTCTATTTAAAAAAACTGCTTGGGGTCATTGTCATTAAATTTAAGAAAATGCTTGTAGGAGTTTTGAGTATTTCCACCCCAATTAACAGGCCGAATTCGCCATCTTGTTTGCCGCCTTACTTCACCTTACTTACTTTACAGCTGCGACACACATAAATATATCTACAATACCTAGTCTTTACTAGTCATCATTACTATGATTTTGATTATCCCTGCTCAGCAAATTAAAAAAACGCACATAAACTGCACTACATAAAAAGGCGATAAATATAAACATTAAAGTAAGGTTAGTTCCACAGGCGATGCAAAGCGCATATGTTTTCAATCTATAACTCGAGCTAAGAACTAGCGTAAACGCTTAGCTCAAACGGACGACCCAAGACGCAAACTTTTTCAATCTATAACCCAGGCTTTAGTATCCAAAACTTCGAGCATTTTTGAAAAGAAAAAATTACGGTTATAGACCCAAAAAATCGAATGTGTTTAACAGGGAAGATATGAATAAGTTTATGCTTGAAACTCTCGATGATATCAAAAAATCGAATGTGTTTAACAGGGAAGATATGAATAAGTTTATGCTTGAAACTCTCGATGATATATACTTATTGATGAAGGTCGTAATGGTAATGGGAGTGGCTGGAGTGTGCCGTTCTAATGAACTCTGTGAAATGAAAATGGACAATGTTAAATTAAGTCAAGAAGTCATAATTGTGACCATTTCTGACTCCAAAAATAGAATGTCACGTACATTTACAGTGACAAAAAGTGACGCCACTCCTACATAGCGACTATTAATCCCCGCTTCTTTATGCAATATCAAAATGGAATGTGTTTAAACCAGCCTGTCATGTCGGGAAAAATACGTTTTCGTCAATTCCAAATAAAATTGCGAAATTTCAAAAGTTTGAGAACTTCAAAATATATACTGGACACTCATTTAGAAGAACGTCGGCAACTTTATTGGCAAATACTGGAGTTAGTGTATTAGCTATCAAGCGACATGGTGGATGGAAATCCACTACTATTGCGTAAAGTTACGTAGCTGAGAGCCTCAATATTAAAAAGGAAGTAGCGAATAAAATTTTATACAATAAGACCCAGGCAGAAGTCTCTTGCAGTGCTATAACAGTGACAGAAATATTGGTTAGAAATGAAGGATCTGTGGAGTCAGACAATGTAATAGACATCGCAAAGAAACGAGAAAACGTGTTTCCAAATTTTGTTAATAATGTGAATAATTGTACCATTAATATTCATTTCAATTAATATAACCCGATTTTTGTAATATGTCGATGAAATCAAAAATTAAAGCTACTTATAATAATTTTAGATGATTATTTCCCTAGGGATGTAAGTTGAATTACATCCTGTCGTTAAGGGCAACCAATACCTTGTTGAGTAACTTTCACTTACGTCTGTCAAAGCAGTGTCAAAATAGGTTGCTTACAATACAGGGAGGGCGAAAATATGTTTTTAAAGCAGACATGACTGCTAGGAAATTAGATTAATATTAATTTCAATCATGGCGAAACAAAAAAGTTTTCGGTTATTTTTTATACAAATATTTCTGGGAGTTGGTCACTTTGTAAACAAATATGTATCAAAAGGCAATTCTTCAAACATCGCAAGAATGTGGCAACATTTACTAAAATTTTGCCAATAAAAATGTCTACTTGGTTTGCCTGTAGTATTCGCTAAAAAAATGGCTAATTTAAGACCCAAGAGCCAGCATATAAGTGGAGTAATAGGTATTTGTGGTCATGCCTCGGGAATCTGCTTTAATTTCTGAAAATATGTATATACATATTCATTAGGTATCTTTGTTAATATTTTACTATTTGAGGTCTATAGGGGAGAGTGGGGGAATATCGACTACTTAAGCGCAACTAAGTTTTTTAAATAAAAGTATTAGTACAAATGTATCTAAAACCGTAAAATGGCTTCGTTACTTCATTTGCTAAAATTTTTCTATTGGTTTTGCAAATAAATAAATGTTTTTTTTCCTTAAAATGCATTTTTGTAAACAGGTAAAAAAGTCGGGTAATTTCGACCGATGGGATAATATCAACCACAAGGTAGGGTAAAATCGACCGAGTAGTAATATTTTGGAATTTATTTTATTTCAACATTTTAACACTAATATTACATTGAGCAAAAGTCACAAATATATACTGAAGCTTTTTCTGCACTAGTACAGTCAGCATGAGCCCAGGTTGCACAAGAACGGCACCGCCACCAAACCTCATTGTATCCAAATTGTTCACAAATAGGACAGATTTCATCAATTTCTCTTTCCTGTTCAACCTGAGTTTCCACTTTACCCATAATTTTTTTTGTGACCTTCTTAATCTTTTCATTTTTCTTTTCTCTGTCTGCAATTTTTCTTGTAATCTTTTTTAATTTTTCATTTTCTTCCTTTTTTTGTTTTTTCAATGTCTTATTTTCGAGCTCTTCTTTTAATGGGGTAGATGTTAATATTTGAGAATGTTGCCTTTTTCGCTGTGAAGTTCTTGGTTGAAACATTGGAAGTGGACATAGGTCTTGGAAAGAAGTATTTTCTGTTTTTTCTTTAATTTTTAAGGTTTTATCACCATCATCACTTAGGCTATCTTCCACAACTTCTTCCAAACTGAATTCAGAATCAGACGAATTTGATGACAATCTGGTATTACGTAAGCTCTTGAGTCTTCCTGGAACAGTTCCACTCAATCCACTTGGCCCTGGTTCTGGAGAAGGAGTCTTTTGTTTGGGTTCAACAAGTTCTAAGATATTCTGAGATGTATTTCCCTGCAATGGTAAATCTGCTGGAGCCGTTGTATTTGGCAGATCTGTATTATCTTTATGAATAGGTACAAAGTCTTCTTCACAGAACACATCACGATTGATGGGAAATATTCCTGTGGTCTTAAATCCGTTAATTGCCTTCTCTATTGTGGTCGTCCTATTGTAAGCATTCTCAAAAAGTTCGGCAATATCAGTCTCTTTGATTTTTTCATAATTTCTACTTTTTATGTACTTATCACATTCTTGGTGGTAAGCAGTTTTCAAGGACTTAAAGAAAGTAACATCCAGAGGCTGTGTCCTGCGAGATGTGTGGGGGGGAAGTGATAGTAAATGAATGCCAGAATTTCTACAAAAAGTGTAGGAAGCCAAAGAAGAATGAGTTGAATGGTTATCCAGTACTAGAAGAATAGGTTGCTCTGGAAAAGCATTAGCAAATTTCGCAAAATGTTGCAACCATTCGGTAAACAATTCTTCGGTAATCCATCCAGATTTTGAACATTTGTATATCGCGCCTGCCGGTCCATTTTTTTCCAAACCATCTTTCATTCTCATTCTCTTAAAAATAAACATGGGCGGGATATATTGCCCAGACGCACTAAAACAGCATACAATTGTAGTGTTTTGACCCCTTTCTCCGCTTGTTATCACGCCGACTTGTTTCTCTCCCTTTCTTGACAATATACGACTCGGATTGTGGACATTGGAAATACCCGTTTCGTCAACGTTATAAATGCGATGAACTTCAAAATGGTATTTTTCAAAAAGCATTTCAAGATTATTAAAAAAAAATCCATTTCGCCTTTGTTAAATGCGGTAACTCTGCTTAGGCTAGTAGCTTCCGGTTTACGAAAACTAAGCTGCGGATAACGTCGCATAAATGAGTAAATCCAATCCTTGCCACACATCCCGCTCTCCTTATTAAAAGGATGTGTAATTTTATTTGTCTCTGCATATTTAAAAACCAATGTTCTTATGCTTTGAGCTGTCAATCCATAAAATAATTTGGACAATTTTAAAATGGTTTCAACAATTTCTTTTTCCTGATTTTCGGAAAAGACAGGTTTTCTTCCCAACGTAAGTTTTTTTGGTTGAAATCTACCTTTTAGTCTATCTTGAAGAGTACCATATGGGATATTAAACATTTGTGCGGCGCCCCTAATGGATAATGTCTTTTCTCCCACGGCCTTTATTGCTCTTTTCATAGATCCTCCGTCCACGAAGAACGTCCAGTTTTTCGAACGTCCATCTGAAATGAAATGCTGTGTACCATGCTTCTTTATTGCGCACTTTCTTTAGAATAGATAATGATTAGACCACAAATATTAAGTAGGGTAATATCGATCACTGCAGGGTAATATCGACCAGCATGATCGATTTTACCCGAACCGGTAAACTTAACCCTAAATTTGTTTTTACTAAAAATATGTATTAAAAGTCCACCACTATTAAGATAAAATGCAGAACATTTAGAATGTATAAGGATTTCCCTACCTTAATAATAGCAGCACAGTTTTAATAAAAACAGATTAAACACGAGTACAACTATCAACATGGATACACGGAAACGTTATGGCTTCAAATTAATCGCATAAATCAGGCACATACGAAGCCATCTATTGGTCAGTTGATGTATTAAGCCCATATGGCGCCAAGTTTAGAAGATTTGAAAGTGGTCGATTTTTCCCGACGGTCGATATTCCCCCACTCTCCCCTACTTTAAATTTATTGGTATTGTAATAATGTCCATATTTGCAAGTAATTGGCAAAAAATTTCAAATGTTTTATATACTTACACTATGACGATAAATGTAAATTGATCAAAAATATTTGTGACAGGATGTCGAAACCAAGAGTGAGTTTGCCCGGCATGCCACCAAATACTATGACCAGAAGTGGCTTCGACACTAACGCAGAAGCTATCAGTAGTCAAAATTTTTCGGTACTCCGCCTAGAACCCCGTACCTCTATGAGCTTATCAGAAGCAAGGAACATAGTTCTTTATTACCAAAATGATAGAGGGCTTCGCACAAAAACAATTCAATTCTCTTTGGCCGTTAAAAATTCCAATTACAATATAATTGTGTTAACAGAAACTTGGCTTTCTAATAATATAAATGACTTGGAGATTTTTTCCATGGAATACCGAGTTTTCCGATGCAACCAATAACGTCAAAAAGAAATAGACCCCGCATTTCATTCATAAAAATGAAATAAATAGAATCAAATATCAATTTGTTGTTGTGTGTGAGTGGAAAAAACTATCGCATAAAGAATAGTTTGCGGTGAAAATTGCAACGCTCTCAGATATCTTCGCGAGGCTTACCAGTGGCGTAGCTATTTTTAGATAATGTATTATTTGCTATATTTTCTTAAGTCCAAATATTAGCATGGTGGATACGACAGTTTTTTTGTTCTAAGATGAACAGGAACGACTTCCCATTGCAAAAGTGAAAGTTTTAATAATAACTTGAAAACAATCAATTTAGATATTATGTCGTGGAAAAGTCTGCACTAAATGGGAAACTTTTTTATTATCAATTTCTCGAAAAACTTTCTTCCTGATAAAACTTGTGTGTTTATCGAAAAAATAGTTTTCACAATATTCAACTTTAAGTCAGATATACAGGGCATTCAAAAAATACGAATAAGTGTATTTCAAAAATTAAAATTTTTGTGACTGCCGTAAAATATCGTAAATAAAGGTTTTGTATTAGTAATAGCTAAGGAAAGATTTAAATAGAAAAATGTTTTTTTGCTGTTTGACCCTAAATATCTTCATAACTATAATATAAAAAATTTTACTTAGTTTATATTTACGATGTTTTATGGCCCTTAAAACTACCGTCAGAAAAAATTTATTTTTTTGAAATTGTTAGTGAAATCCACTTTTTTGAACATCCTGATCTAAAGTTTATTATTTTTGAACCACCAACTTTTATCAAGAAATCAATAATAAAAAAAGTAAATAAATGCATTAAAATGCAAGATGTTTATAAATAAAATCATCGAAACTTTTTGGTGATTCTGAAGCACCCTGTATAATATTTTACACTATATCTGAAACTTAATTTTTTTTTATAAGTATTTAAACAACGAGGTTGAAAGTGGTGCTGCAGTTTATAAATTTTCACCCGGACACGTGGTTTATAAAAATAAAACAAAGTTTAAAAGTTTGGTATAATTTATTTATAAACGGTAAAACAAAAGTCGCCAACTTCCTATTTGCTCAAAATATACCTATAAGTTTTTACATTTTCATAATTGCTCTACCTGCAATGTTTTAATAGATATTGGCAAATAACTAGTTTTTTTGCACCTTTTTTTCATATTTTGTTGCACTTGCAGGGGGATTAGCAACAAGTAAAAGAAAACTATTCTTCTTAATAATTTTTTTGTCATTGAATTGGTTTTGACAGGGTTGGATCCCCCTAGAACTGAAATCCTGGCTACGTGCCTGCAAAAGACATATTTATGTAATGGTTCATGTGGCAATATTTATTATTAGCAATAAGCTTAGTCATTAAAGAACAAGCATTTCCATGACAAAATACAATCAATAATAGGGTGAGTTCTTATTACTATTGTTACTAAAGATGAAGATAAAACTACATTTTGTTACATGGACCCACTTTGTGTTTTGATGTCTATACCAAGAGTATAATGCTTATTTAATACCTTTCTTTATCAGCCTATCACCGACTTCATAGGAAATATGTAATAAAATATAATTTATCACTTTTTAATGCAACCTATTTTTTGTAATCGGGTTTGTTTTTCAAAACATTTTGATTTCACCCTTTTTCCAACACATTTTAGTTCTATTTACGCGAAGTTAGGTAAAAATTTGGGTCCACTACTTTTAAAACTTTGCCAGGCTCGCGGCAAGTAATATTATATAAAAATGCACCACCTTTACATGTATTGGATCTGTTCATATTGACAGACAATCAGCAATAAACATGGCGCAATATTAATATGAATACAAAATTGAACTTCGTGTCCCTAAAAACCACAAAAACCATATTATGAAAAACAATATCTTTACAGTATTTATCTCTCAATTTACCCCCTTTTTTCCCCCACCATCCACCTTCCCCGCTATACATTTCACTTATTGACAATATAAATATTTTGTGCCAAGATCTTTAATATTTTTAACATTCATTATAATATATGATATTATTATTTATATTACCGAAATCACCTGATAAAAACAGATTCTCCCTAGTTGGGATAATGTACCTCAGGATGGTATTTATTTACTTTTTTGATTACTTATTTTTAAAAACCAAATTTTTGGGCAATAAATTAAAGCATTTCAAAGTCATTAAAGAAAATCTATAGTAAATGAAAAATTGAAAAGTAACGCTATTGCGCTATTTTCATTTTTTGTATATGCTTGCTATATGAGAACTCCGACACTACCCTAAATATTCCTTGAAAATTTCATCCAAAATGCAAACCATCCTGGAGTAATTAATGACAACATAAAATAGTGGGTGTTACAGCTTACTCAATTAAAATTTAGTACCTATGCTTTACCAAATAGTATATTTATGTTATCTATTAACCCCTCAAAAAAGGTGGTTTGATAAATTTTAGAGGAATATTTGAGACTTTTCACAAATATATAAATTAGCAAAACGCTGTACTCCGTTTATCATCAGTGTGTTCGACTTTATAGATAAGTTGAAGTTATAAAAAATTAATTTAAGCCCAACGAAAATGTGCAATGCAAAATCAATACTTCATTTGAAAATATAAGAACGCTATGAGACGGTGATTTTACCCTTCAACTACAGCACTGGTATGACATAACCTTATTTACCTTCGAAAACAAACTTCTAGGTTTAAATCGTTTCTTTTTCTGCAAATAAAGCAAGTTCGCACCATTTTCTTAAAGTTTTTTAAACAGATTCTTGAAAATACCCACACAAAACACTTGGATTTCTGACAAACACTTATTTCACCAACTAGAACAATTACAACGTCGCGCATCAAATAGGTCGAAATTATGAATGACTACGACCGTCTTCGGCGTTTTCCGAACGATCCCGAAAGAAATCTGTAGTATACTCGAAAAAGGTAGAATTCCGACGTTGTCGATTATTCTGGCTTTATTTCTTGAAACAAGGAATAATAATTACAGAAGATTTTAATTACATTTAAAACAGATTCGGTTTGAGTTATTTATAATAAGCTATTTAATTATCAGTTTTAAAATATTCTATATGGAAATTTATACTGGGAATTTCTAGAATTCCTTGTTTATTTAGGTAATAGTATAAAGGATGATATCCGTTACAATCTGGCCACAGTAACGGTTTGGCAAACCAGGGTTAATGTTGGATTCCTCCAAAATGTAAACAACTGGGTCTATGTTATTTCCATGTCGTTGGATGCAACAGAGATTACGTGCATTTGCATTGCGAGAGGGGCGCGGCGGTACTCTCATTGCTGTTAAGCCTGAATTGTGTCCTAAACAATTGAATGGTAGCATTAACAACTGCTATGAAGATCTGTGGGTGTCCATTGGACTCGAGAACGAAACTATTATTGTGACTACTCTGGAAGCACTACAGAATTCTAATGAGAGTGCAAAGTTTCTTATCTGTGGAGACTTGAATTTACCACATATTAAACGGCTAGAAGAGGACGGTCACCTGATTCCTACAAATGTTATGTCCGGCCCAGGGGTGACACTTTTCGACACTATACGACCTATTACCTTGAGTTGCAACAAATGAATTCAATAAAGACCACAAACGACAGAATTCTAGATCTGGTCTTGCAGGATGCTTTTGATTATGTCTGTGTGGATAATTGTAATGACCCATTAATTAATCCTGATATTCATCACCCACCACTGGAAATCTCTTTTAGTGTCAGAAATTTGCCAACATTAGAGAACCGAACAAATATTACTGTTCA
The DNA here is from genome assembly GCA_030620095.1 of Kuschelorhynchus macadamiae. Classification (NCBI taxonomy): domain Eukaryota; kingdom Metazoa; phylum Arthropoda; class Insecta; order Coleoptera; family Curculionidae; genus Kuschelorhynchus; species Kuschelorhynchus macadamiae. Next base: position 484,257 of record JAUTXW010004642.1, on the reverse strand, counting down.
TAATTTTTTCAAGGCAAATTTTCCTGCACGTAACATTCATCTGAGTGACATTGACTGGAGTTTTATTCTGGACATGGATGATCTGGATATTATTGTTGATAAGTTTTATAATACACTCAACGGTGCTATTGAAATGTATGTTCCTCCAAAGACTATTGTAGAAGATAAGTATCCTAAGTGGTATAGCAACGATTTAAAAAAGCTTATAAATCATAAAAACAAACTTCACAAAGAGTTTAAATATACTCATCAGCATTCCGATTATTTGAAATATTCTGAGGTTAGACGTGAAACTAAGTTCATGATAGAGTACTGCTATCTTATGTACGTAACTAATACAGAACACATGATACCATCTAACATCAAATATTTTTGGTCCTGTATCAATTCCCTACGTAAAGATAATGGTATTCCTCGAGAACTTGAACTCAATGGCGAACAAATCGAGAGTGCTGAAGACATCGTAAATGCTTTTGCAGATCAATTCCAATCCTGTTTCTCGAACTATAGCTCTGTCACTTCTCTCGCCCTTCCCGACTTACTTGGTTGCATGCTATCTACACACAATTTCACACCAGAAGAAACTGAAAATAAAATCAGATCAATGGATATAAATAAGACCGCGGGACCTGATAGTATACCCCTCATTTTCTACAAAAAATGTTCTGACGTTTTATCCATGCCGTTATGTCATATTTTTCAAAGGTCTTTTAATTCTGGAAGATTCCCTTTAGTCTGGAAATGGTTCACCCAGTTCCCCGTATTTAAATCCGGATCGAAAATTGATATTAAAAACTATAGGGGTATTTCACTATTGTCAACTGTAGCGAAATCGTTCGAGTCAATAATAACTGATGAACTATTTAGGACCTATAAACACCTTATAGCAGTTGAACAACACGGCTTCTTCCAAGGTAGATCCACAACAACAAATCTTGCCCTATTCTAGAACGACTTGACTCTGAACATCGAGAATGGACACCAGGTCGATGTAATTTACACTGACATATCCAAGGCCTTCGACAGTGTGCATCATGGACTTCTTCTCAAGAAGCTTCATTCGATTGATGTGTGTAGTACATACCTCGAATGGCTTAGATTCTACCTTGATGGAAGAAAACCATGTGTTAAGCTGAATGGACTGTCATCGCGCGAAATTAATGTCACTTCGGGAGTTCCTCAGGGATCCCATTTGGGTCCAATACTGTTTCTGTTATTTATAAATAGTGTTATATCAGTATTTAAAAAATGTAAATGTCTGTTATACGACGACCTGAAGTTTTATGGTACTGTTGATGCTAGTGATGATTGCCTTTCTATTCAGGAGGATCTAGATAATTTGTTTTCTTGCTGTCAAAATAATTACTTGTCTCTTAATATCAAAAAATGTAAAATAATGCGCTTTTACAGATGTAATGATCCAGTACTTTTTGATTACTCTATCAATACTGTCACATTATCATACAATATGATTTGGGTGTGACTTTCGACAAAGAATTGAATTTTAAGAGACATATAGATAATATCATCATGAAAGCTTGTAGAATGCTCGGGTTTTTGAAAAGAAACTCTAAACATATCTATGACACTAAAGCTATTTTGTCTGTATATAAATGTCTAGTCAGAAGTATTCTGGAATATTGTAGTGTTGTTTGGTCTCCGTCATATTTGTGTCATATACAACATATCGAGGCAGTGCAGAATAGTTCCTTCTTTTCAAACATAAGTTTCCTTATAAAGACATACCATACAGCACTAGAATCCAATTAGTTGGACTAACTAGCCTTCAGGAACGTCGGCGAAATGCGATGGCCTTTTTCCTGTACAAGTTGTTGAATGGGCTTATCGATTGTAGTGATTTGCTCGCTAGTATTTTATTTCGGATTCCACGGAGACATACCCGTTCCACGGCTTTATTTCACGAAAATTTTCATCGCACAAACTATGGTAATAATTCTTTTGCCGATAAAATGGTCATAAATTACAATAGACATTTTACGCAATATGACCTCTTTACAGGTAATTTTATGCAGTTTAAAGGAGCAATTTTAAACTAATGTTAATGTAGTTTGTTTTTTTTTGTTGTCGATGTTTTCTATTTTACATATTTTTTAATGTGCTTAATGTCAGAATCGTGTCTTTGGATGGTTAACTTTTGTCTTGTTTATGACTCAATTTATCCATAGTTTTAAGGTTATTTACTTATTTACGTTTTATAGTTAGATTTAGACTGAACCATTTGGAGTTGTTTGATACTCTGTAGTGTTGCTGTGAATAAATAAATAAATAAAAAAAATAAATTACCTCAAGTAGGCGTTTTCTTTTGCTATAATATGTGGTGAAATATTTAAACTTTTCATTAGACATTTTGTATGATAAATAATTTATATTTCGTTCTTCTCAATAAGTCTTCAGTGAGGTTTAAGTATACTTTAATATGTTATAAACATAAATTTGAAAAAGCGTCCTTTTTTGGCAGTATTGTAGCTAAAATAGCGAAATAAACCTTCCCAATTTAAGTTTAATATGGAAACAAAAATATCATAATAAAAGCCAGGTTATGAACAAAAATAACCTACTGAGTGACTCTCAGCACGGTTTTACGGAATCGCGTAGTACTGAAAGTGCTCTATGTGAATTTCAAATGACAATAGTTAATGCTGTTGATAAAAATCTCTATGTGTCAGGCCCGTTTGTGGATTATTCTCATGCGTTTGACATGGTTAACCACAATATTCTCTTGTTTAAACTGGAAAGGTATGGCAGAGAAGCTACTGAAGTCTTACTTGAATAGACGTATGCAATATGTTCTAGTTAACGGAGCTAAAAGTAATTCTTTACTAATAGTTTGCCACAGGGCAATGATTTGATTTCTCATTTGGAGCAAACTTCATCAGATGTAACAGTTGTGTCATATGCCGATGATACCAATATTGTTGTTATAAAGAACGATGCTCATTCACTTAAAACTTCTACTGAGATGGTTTATAAAAATGCTATACTTTGGTCTCAAAAAAACTGTTTAAATCTTAGCGCAATCAAAACTAAATTTATTGTGTTTTCAAACACTAAGCAAAACCACTTGCACAATTTGCAAATTGACAACGACAACATAGAATCATCTAACTTATGTGTAATGCTGGGCCTAAATTTTAACGAAAACTTACGATGGCTGGATCACATTGAAAACCTCTCAGTTAACCTAAGGAAGAATTGCTATGCACTAAAAGCTTTATCTACGTACTACAGTCAAAATGTTCTTTCATCGATATATTATGCAAACATACACAGTCATCTATGCTACGGCATAATCAATTGGGGAGCAGGTTTGGACGTGCAAAGAGTGTTTTTATTGCAGAAGTATGCAATTCGCATTATATTTAGACTTTGTTACAGAGACTCTTGCCGAGAATATTCCAAGAAATATAAAATTTTAACTGTTGCAGGAATATACATTTTAAAAATGTGTATATTTGTTTACCAAAATAAGAACCTCTTCCAATCAAATCGCACTTTACATAATAAAGAATTATTATTGTCTGCTTCTCATAAGACAACGTTTAAAAAAAAATAGCCTATAATGGTTGCATATTTTTTAATAGACTAAGTAATGATGTAAAACCAGCTGCTACTTTAAGAATTTTTAAAAGTAAACTAAAAAGTCTTCTTATTAAAATGAACTACCATACTGTGCAAGAGTTCTTGAGTTAAATATTTTATGCTGAGTGTCTTGTCTTTTTTTGTATATTCTTGTATATTGTTTGTAGTTTTTATTTTAGAGTTTGACATGTATATATTACTTTATACAAATTGGTTTAATAATTATTGGTGTGACGTTTTCTAAAACAACTATTGTGTATTAAGAAATGATCTAACGATGCTACATGTTTTCAAAATGACCGATTTTTGGATGTTCCTGTGAATGTCTGTATTAAATACTAATTGAGCCAAGTGCGGTGTAAACGTTGTTGGGGTGAGATCTGTTACTGATATGACGAGAGGAACAATGATGACTCTTTCCTGTTTCCACAGCATTTTACTTCCATTGCCAAGTCGGTGTATTTGGCGATCTTCTCACTGTATTTCGCTTGGATGTTCTCGTCGTTGGGGACAGCCATGTCAGTTAAATAATCAAAATGATCTTTTCTGTTTTGGATTGAAAGGTGATATCGAGTCTGTTTGCGGGGATTGTTTTATCTGTGTGGATGTCAATGTCCCAGTAGAGCTTGTAGTCTTCGTTTTTAAGTATGGATGTTGGTGTATAATGGTAGTAAGGGTCTGTGGTCTCCGTTAGTTTGTATGTTGTGGCTAATTCTTGATGAACGACCTGCGCTGCTGAGTTGTGCCTCGCGGTGTATTCAGTTCCGGCCATTATTCTACATCCACTCGTTACGTGATCGATCGTTTCTCTCTGCTGGTGACATCTCCTACACATCTCGTCTTCAATGGTTGTGTCCTTGATGATGTGTTATCGGTAGTTTCTGGTTGCTGATGACTTTGACTTTGTCCTGGATGGCAAGCAGGAAGCCTTCTGTTTCGGGGAACAGCTGCCCTTCTTGTAACCACGTATATGAAAGCTTTTTATGTATATGGTCTTGATTTATGTGGTATCTGTGTCTTCCGTGAAGTGTTTTTCCAGACCAGGTGTTCATCTTTTCTAGTCGTGATTGGAGTGTGCGTCTGGTGCATAATTCTTGTCTGCTTTCACTATTCTCTTGTGGAGGTTAGTCCGTTTGTTGTGGAAGACTTTTCTGAGTTGGTAAATTTGTTTTTTTATTTAGCGATTATATATCTATAATTCCCCTCCCTTCTTCTTTTCTCTCGATGGTGAGTCTTCTTTGCACGCGTTGGGATGTCCTGTGTTTAGTGAATTCGGATCGTATGAGAATAGGAATGTTTTCTATGTCTGTGTGTGACAATTTAATGATACCAAACGAATAAGTAAGATTAGGTATGGCGAAGGAGTTAATAGCTTTCGTTAGATTTCTGGAATTCAGTTTTGTTTTTAATACCTTTGTGAGTCTGGTTTTAAATTCCGTCTTGATCTCTGATATAATATGAGTGTGGTTAATTTTGGTATTTTGATGGAAGCCTAGGTATCTGTATGTTTCTTCTTTGAGCACGTTATCTATAGTTTCATTGTTGATTGTTTCGTTTGTTGTTAATATCAAGTTTATTTCTTATTCCATGTTGATGTCCAGGGTAAACGTTTCTGTGATTTTAAGGAGTTCCTTTAGCTGTTCCTTTGTGCTTGTATATAATTTTATTTCATCCAGGTACAAGAGATGATTTATTTTGAGTACAATATTTTTTTGGTGTTTAATTTGGAATCCGAAGTTTATATTATTCAGTGTGTTTGAGAGTGGATTGAGACAGAGGCGGAACCACAAAGCGCTGAGTGAATCTCCCTGGAATATACCTCGTCTGATGTAGATCTCTTCTGTTTCGATGTGCCCTTTTTGTGTTCTCATGTTGATTTTAGTTTTCCACGTACTTATGATTTGTGTAAGAAATTGCCTGATGTTTTTACTGACTTTTCTAGCACTCTGTTTAGCCAAGTGTGGGGTATCGAATCAAAGGCTTTTTTATAATCTATGTAACCAGTACCAGTGAAGGTTTCTATAATTATTCCTGGTTTATTCCATGATGACGCTGTCTATAATTAACTGCCCCTTGCATCCTCGGCTGTTTTTTCGGCACCCTTTTTGCTCTTCCGTTAGAATGTTTTTGTGTGCTAGATGTTGTTCTATTCTCCTGATAATTGTGCCTGTGATGATCTTATATAGGGTTGAAAGGCACGTAATAGGTCGGTAATTTGACGGATCCTTAGTGTCTGAATTTTTGGGTTTAAGGTATGTTATTCCTTGGGTGAGAAAACTGAGGAGTGTGCTAGGTTTTAAAATAATTTTATTAATTTGGCGAGTGAGAACTTCTTGTGTGGAGGTAAACTGTTAGTACTATTGTACCAGTAGTTATGAATGTTATCTATTCTAGCACATCTCCAGTTATGCGTGTATTTGATTGTTTCTTCAACTTCTTGTGTTGTCATTGCAAAGTCCTCTTGTTCCTCCAAGCAGTTGTGTCGGTCTTCTTCCGCTTTAATCCATGAAGCGTTATTATTGTGTAGTTTCGGTTCTGACCAAATACTTTTCCAGTATTCTGTGATATCTTGTTTGGTCGGTGGTTTTGTTACTCGTGCCTCCTCATTGCTAATGATTTTTTGGTAGAACTGTTTTTCGCTTCTTCGAAACAGGTTGTTAGCGTCCTTTCTTTCATTTGACTCTTTGTATCTTCGGAGTCTTGCGGCATACACGGATAATTTTTGCTTCTGAGTGTCAAGAATTTCTGTAAGCATGTGATCAGGAGATGTAGATTTGATTTTCTCTACACTTTGTGTGATACGTTTTGACTTGTTGCCGTTCATGATTTGGGTAAGATGTCCCAATTCTTTTCTAATTTTGTTATTTTCGTTCGATCCTTATCTGCCATTTGAATTTTGGTTTTATGCTGTTGGTGTTTCCGTGTCGTGGCGGAAGTTTCTGATTGTTCTGTGTTATCGTGGTTATAGCTGCTGCGTAGATTACTGTACGAATGTCCTCAATTGTGCTCGCATTCGTTATGGATTTTATGTGTGTCCCGTTTGAAGATTACACGAGGAATAGGATCTCTTACTGTAGGATCGGAGCCTGACCATTTGTGACTCCATTTCTACTTTGGTTGCTTGTGTGAGAGACGGTCCGAGGGGTGCTTTGGGCGAATGATTCACTTGTCCTGTGCGCTGTATGGTGCTTGTCATCTGTCGTGGGTTGTTGCTGGGAGCTTCGCCCCTACTGAGCATTGAGTGGGGTTGCAGATCCTCTTGAGCAAAGTTGGGCTGGTTTGTATTTGGGATCGGTTCGGCATCTGCCCCACTGTCCTCAGTATTTGGTTGATGAATGCTTTATGTTGGGATATTTGTCATTAAAAATGTTACAAACACCTTGGAGATTTCGCATTCTATCCCCATAACCCAGTATAATTAAGATTTCAATTCTTTAGGTTTCAGTTAAACGATTCATTTTTGTAAATCAAACCTTTTGGGTACAGGTATTTTAATAAAACGTAATACGTTAAATTATGAATATTAGACCCTTATTTTTACAAAACTGTTGACTTTCATAAATTCGCCACTGGATCCGACAAAATTTCATACCTAAGTGTACATATTTTCAGTTAATTCAGGTAAGCTGTGCCTGAGGTATTTCGTCGTTTCCTTACTTTTGCTACACGCTGTACACATATCTATGCTCGAACTTTATTTTGATCTTTTTAGATTACTTTATAAAAGCGTGATTCTTTTAAATACATTATCAAATTATCTAAAGTAAGCATGCAAAATAGCTGCTTCATATGACTTCAGAGAAGATGCCATAGCGTAACAGCGTATTCTCCCTAACGATAACATGCTGCTACAAATTTGTAAACCGACAACAAACAATGAGCAATTGCCTAATTGATTGCATACCACAAACTACGACGACCTTTTCAGATTCTTAATTGAGAATAAACTGTTAATTTGGCGTAAAATTGACCCGTAATTACCAAAACATGCTGATTTGATTCACATTTGTGTGGATTTTTTATACACGTATTTTAATAGGATGCTGTTATCATTGGCGGGGTTATATTATACAAGGCTGATGATAACATGTAAACAATGACAGTAATTACTTAGGAATGCTCAGTGATGAAGTGGAAGGTGGATCAATATTCGTATATGTTTCTCGACATTTTTTTTTGTTTGTTTCGTGTTTAACCTTACAGTAAGAATTAAAGTAGAGATCACAATTCATTCATAAATCATGTTAGGGGTATGCGCCACCATGGTTCCCCTATTTTTCACATTCTATCGACCAATGTTTACGATAAAACAAGAAGTGGGGATGGCCCAAGCCCAAGCCGTGGTCATTTGTTAACGAATGCCAGTGGCGGCGCGAGTTTTCACTTCCCGCATAAGGAAATATCATTAATCGTGAAAAAAATCATCTTTCGGGGTTTTTACAAATTTTCATGTTTTTCCATTACTGTCGGTCGGTCGGTCTGTTCCGGTATAGCTAAAAAATCCACTTACTCGATTAACTTTAATTTTCCACAAAAATTACGTCTGATACAAAAAAATATTGGTATGAATTCAATATGGCGAAACAGAATGACGACCTGTTAAAATATTTGATGTACGAAAATGAAGAAATGGGCCATGCTTCATTATCGTTGACAAATGGAAGGATTGTTACCTATTCCTTAATGAGGCAAATAGGTATTTTTACAAATATCGAAGAAATAATCGTTCCCTACTTCACTGTTAAAATCAAACCAATAAGTTAGGTAAGTTTAAAAGGAAATTAGTTATTTATATATTATTAAACTTTAGTTTTTAGTTATGTTTGCCTTATGTCACTGTCATTTTGTAATTGTGACATTTAAAAAAATTATTTGTTCAGTTGTTAAAAATGTCATCTTAAAACTGTAACTGTCAAGTTAGACCTTGTCTAAATTTAAACCTCTTTAGTGAATACTATTGTTAAAGTTTTAAACTATAATCAATGTTTCTAACGCCTTTTTATTGGCTTCCTACTCGTCTGATTGTATGTTTGTATGTCTAGTTCAAATCTTGTAATGGATTTTTCACCACTTCCATTAACGATTATTTTCAAATTTGACATGCATACACTTTCGGATATAAAAAAATCCGAATTTTTTTAGTCAACGTTTAGAAATCCAACATGGCGGCGCCAATACGGCCGACGAATTGTGTTACTTGTGTAGATTAAACTGAAAATTGGTGCCTATGAAAATTTAAGAGTGTCAGCATTTAAAAATTCAAAATAGCGGTGCCAAAATGACAATGTCAACAAGTCGGGCGGATTATTTGAACATTTGTGGGGATTATTTAAGAATGCACAACAAAAATCAAAATGGTGGCGCCAATATAGCGAACGAATTTTGTCATTTGTATCTAGAAGTATTTAAGAATGAAAGTTATGAAATTTTAGTCAATATTTGAGAATTAAAAATGGTGGCACCAACATAGCAGACTAATTTCAAAATGTTTGCAGATTTGATTAAAATTCGGCATTTAGGGGTATTTAAGACTGCACATCATGAATTTTTGTCAACATTTTAAAAAATCAAGATTGTAATGCCAACACCGCAGCGGAATTGAGAATCAGATTTGAGAATACATATCATACATTTTTAGTGAATATTTAAAAAAATCGGACTAAGAATGCCTAGATTGCTATTAGATACGAATAGAATAGCCAATTGTCATATTGTTTTTCTATGCTAATAGCTAAAATTTAAAAAATTAAAGATTTTTTTAAATTTCAATATCCTAAATCTTAAATTCTAACCAGTTTAGAACATGTTTACGAACACATTTTTACTTTTAATAAGAATCACCATTTAAATTCTTTTACTTGACAACACTTTTCCCCAGATTTCATCAAAAATCTAGTGATTTTCGAAATCGCAGTACGTTTTTTTGAGCGTGAGACGCCCTTCGACTATTTTAATATAATATAGGTATATTCTATAATTATTTTAATTCCCTGCTAGGAAAAACTATTGTAATCGGCAAAAAAATCACCTCAGTCTTTTTTGTATCATTTTGCTTCTAAAGATTTTCACCTGACCCCCGCCATTACGTCATGTGACCCAAAATAAGTGAATAAGGTATCTTCCATTAGACATGTCTCCTGGAAAAGAAAATCTTGCTGTTTACTTAGTGATTAAAAGAAAACTCCAAACTTAAACGGCCATTTTTTACAAACTCACATTGCCGCACCTTTAAAACGCTGCTTCTTTAAGTAAGGCAACAAATAATTAAAAGATTTGAAGCATATCAACAAATATACAATAATGCATTAAAACACATGCAGTAGTGACGCTAAGAAAAGCTTGTTTAGCAATGTTTACTGTAGACTATTATACTTTTTTACTATAAGGATCCCTTGTCGATGAAAGTGGGATGGTCTAATACGAGGAATTATCGATCGGGTTTGCCATAGCTAACTAAAACTCTTGTTACTGGTGAAATCTGATCTGAGACTTTGGGTATTTTAGTTTGTATTTTACTATTTTGCTATGAAAGTCATTTTTTTATACTGATTAGAAACTAATACTGGAAACACATTACTATTCTTTCTACGAACATTTTATTGCATCATGTTCAAACCGTAATATAAATTGGGATAAACATTGGTGTTCCTGGCTAGGCTTGGCATCGTCGTACGATCGACCTTATACTGTGAGGTAATCTTGGCAGTGGTTAAATATGTAAATAATGAACTCTATTTTTATTTTTACTCTAAGGTTTTAACCAACAACTAAAGTGTTGAATTGTTTAAAACGCAGATATTTTATATGGATTGACCACCTTGTTCATTCTAGCCAGATTGCAAAATGCACAAAGCAAATACTTATATGAAACTGTTAATTATATTTTCACTTTACACTTTATTAAATTTTCTTAAATGGACTCTAAAAAAAAATTAACCTAACCCAAAAGCTCACCCAAACATTTTTGTTATTTTATTTAACTGACAACTTGTTTTTTTTTTAACAATTATTTGATTTAGTACCGGGGAACATGTAAGTGCCTATAAGATCTAGGGATCTTCCAGTATGGGCAGTTGGTGGCGCTCACATTTTTTTATTCTTGTTTTTCCTCACACCCGACTATGGGTCTAGGATGCACCCTCTGTCGATCACGACGTGCTTGTGCTTTTATCATTGTGAAAGTCAATAAAAAAATAATTACAACTAAGAGTGTAGTATTCTTTAATTTTTAAAATTAGTTTACAAAAAAAAATTTAAATTGTACATTGCCGCTTTCTTTGCTAAAGAACATTCAACAACAATTAAAAATGACGCCTATATAACAGGAAATAGCAAAAATAATTTTTTGCTAAAACCGCAGCTTAAGATAGATCAACTGTGCCAATACTAAATAACACGACTAGCAGACCTAGACCTATAGACAATAACACTCCCAATAAAAACCATTTAGTCCGAGTTTCTTACGAGTTTCCTATGGATGGTCCTGGCCAACACTCACGCGGAATGTCATCATCCCTTCCCAGCATCCTGTTGCTATCCACAGGAATGGCGGGAGCAGGGTTTTGGAACAGGAGAGCAGGATCTATGTCGAGACAATGTTCTGTTTTCAACCCCGAGGCCCGGTGCAATGCGTAACTGGCCTAATAGGCCTAACCCGCAAAACAAAAAAATTGTGTTTTGTCAGTAACAAATAGAGTGGAACATGTCTTCTACAAGGTGGCCAATATATAACTGATTTATTTAGTGTTTTAAATATTTCCATCATGAAATGAAAACAGCACTTATTTTGTATTATTTCTTTATTAAAATTCCTTCACGGATATTTGTTCTTCAGCTGCTTTCCTATGTTTTTTAAATGTGTTCAGATTATTTGCTGCGGTTGGAGCGATAAACAAATTTCTTTTTTGGGTTTTTCGTTGTCGTAACTCAATAAAGTATCTAAATTTAAATTGATGGAAACAAATATTTTAAAAAATTACTTAAGCAAAGTTTAAAATTTTGAAATCAATTCTTTTCTATTAGAAATGCTTTTCTCTTACGATCACCGACGAGTCCTTACAGGATGAAATCACTTATACACGGTGATTTTTATAATGTCCCCTCCTTTAATTTTTTTAATTTTTGAAATAGAAGAAAATGTTTAATATTTTTGTATACACAGGGTGTTGCATAGTCGCATGACACGGCAAAATAGCATATTTTTAAATGGAACATCCTGTATAGTATTGCAAATAGATCTAGAAAATTCTAGATATATTTCATGTAATTGATTTAGGCCTATTTTCGACTGTTGAAGACAAATTGGCAATTAAACGTCGACAATTTTGACGAATTTTTCTACTCCCAGACAATAATTTTATCTTATACTAAAAACGGAATCGTAAAGAATTATGGGATTAATTTCATTAATATATGAAATTAAAATGTTTATGATTGTTCAATTGGGCCTCAGTTTTCTTCAATCACTTAATAATATGTGTTCTTCGCAGTCTTGCTAATGCGTCGGTTGTAGTGTTCATTTAGAATTTGAATTTTTTGTCGAATGAACAAATTTTAGGTGGTCCACATTTTCAGTATTATATGCACGCGATTTTTTAGCGTTCCCCGTAAAAATGCGTCCATCGGCGTCAAGTCAGGACTGTTAGGTGGCCATTTTATTAGTACATTTAAATTACCATTCAGAACAAGAGGACCTATTACTTTGTTTCTTAAAACAGCACACCATACATTAACGGTTTGCTATCTTTGGAATTGAAATTCCCTGTAGCAGTGGGGATTATGTGTGGCCCACTGTCTAGGGTTTTTCGCTGGATCATGCCATTGGTGATAAATGTTGACTAATCAGTCCAAAAAAGGAATTTTAAATAATTCTTATTTTGGTTGATTTTTTCCAAGAAGAATTTACCAATTTTTTTTTATTTTTGACTCGATTATTGAATTCTTCATTCCGGGTGTACATCCGTTCCGAGTCGTTCTGAAAAGAACATTTTTGCTGACGTTTCACCAAAACCACATCTGGCATTTTCGAAACTTTCTTTCTCGCGTCCGAATAGAGACTGAAGTGTTGGTTATTTATGTTTTCTTTTCAGAGCGACAGTAGTGAACGGATGTACACCCGGTATGGAAACACATTATATATATATATATATATATATATATATATACCAATTCTCACATTGAAATATAAATAAAAATATAAATATAATATATATATATATATATATATATATATATATATATATATATATATATTAGTCCAATCTTGGCTCAAATAGTAATGGCTCATATATTAGACATAATCGTAGAAAAATTACCTTTTAATGTTCCGTTTTTGTATAAATTTGTGGACGACATAGTGACTTCTGTCCCTTCGAGTGAGATAAAAACTACTTTAGTTACTTTTAACTCTGTGAATGAACATTTGCAGTTTACTATGGAAACAGAAGTTAACAACAGCATCCCCTTTTTAGATACCTTACTAATTAGGACTGATACTAACAAAGTTATTTTAAGTTGGTACCAAAAACCGACGTCCTCTGGACGATATATTAATTATTTTTCGAACCATCCAATGAGTCAAAAATTCAACACAATTATTGCTCTAAAAAATCGTGTCACTCATATTTCGGACGAAAGGTTTTTGAAGAAAAATTTAAAGAAAGTATATACACTATTTCTAAATAATGGTTTTCCAAAAAAATACCAAACAAATTAATTTATCATTCTAGGGTTTTTGATGGCCCGACAGAAGACCAAGTTATTGCACATTTGAAATATAAGAAATTGCCCTACATTCAAGGTCTTACAGATAATATTACTAACCACCTTAGAAGAGATAATTTAAAAATAGCTAAATATAATACAGTCACGGGTGGCAAAATGTTCACTAAAATTAAAGATGAAACTCCGATCCCATTAAATAATAATGTTGTATATAAAATTCCTTGTAAACAATGCAATCAGTGTTACATAGGACAAACTTCCCAGTAGATGATCTTATATGATACACCCTGTACATAAAATATAACTGTTTAGTGGCATATTTACGCAGATCCAGTTCTTCATGTTAATAGTTAAAATGACAGAAAATTTAAATTATCTATATATTCCAATAATTTTTTTTTAATTCGGAAAAATATCAGCTTTTGGTATATCAAATCGGAAATTTTGTACTTGGATGTTCATATTTATAAGGTTAAAGGTATTAACCGTTGAAGTTAGAAACAAATTAATATATTTTTGATATCTTATTTTATAAATTTTCAGTCATGACGAATAAAATTTAGAATTATTTTTTAAACAATGCCAGTCAGTTTTTTCTAATGCATGGAAAACTTATAAATTACCCCTCCTATAACTCCAAGCTATATAAGCGTCTGCTTCTATATGTTGCAAATTGTGTAAATTATTGAAATTTGCAAAAGAAGCTAATTTACCTACAAAATCATCTTTTTTCCCTAAAAATTTACCCCTGTACTTCTTATATTTTTGAAAACTATTTAATGATATGAGATATAATTTTGACAACGAACAGGTAGATTTAGGTGTAAAGAAATAACTCTGATGCTTGTTGCCTATACCTAAAAGCCAATTTCTCTGTCGGATTATTGTGTATTGTCTAAGTATTCCAGATCTACTTCCATTCATGGAGGCACAGTGATATTTGTCCACAAAAATTTTTTTCAACACATATTCTTTCTTTGACTATGAGAAATTTAATAATATGATTGTTGAAAAAGAGTTTGAATTTTCTATAGTACATGCACCTAAGCTAAATGTTTTTGTTGTCTGTTTATATAGACCTCCGAATACTGATGTGTCTCTTTTTGTGACTAGGCTGGAGTCACTTATTATGGGGTTCCCTTTACATGCATTGATTATTCTGGCGGGCGACCTAAATATTGATTATACAAATAAATCGCACCTGAATTTTAAAATAATATCTAACTTACTTGATTCATCGAACTTAGTGATGCATGTAGAGGACCCTACTCGTGTTACTGAATATTCGTCATCATTGACTATTTTTGTTCTAACCGAGCGGATACATTTGAAAGCTGTTGTGTGCTAAATGCAGGTCTTTTTGATCACATTTCATTTCATTTAAAAAATCAAAGAAAACTAAACGGAGGAGTAGACTTTTTACTCATAAAAATTGTGGTAGGTTTTCTCAATTATGTGCTGAAGGTGACTGGAGTGGGGTTCTGCACTTAAATGACCCGCTCGCAGGCTTTCACAGCCTACTAACTTACAATTTCAATTTGGCTTTTCCCCTTAAAACCATAAAAACGAGGAAGAGGAAATCGTGGTTTACCAAAGGACTTAAAACCTCGTCCAGAAATATGCGTTCCTTGCACATGCTGCGAAAGTATTTTTTTGAAAATCCAACATTTATTTCATATTTTAATAAATATCGAACTGTATATAGAAGTACAATTAAAGCAGCTAAACAGCTTCACTATGCCAATCGACTGAAGCAATCCACAAATGAACAGAGGGAGAGTTGGAGGATTGTTAAGGAACCGTATGGAGAAAATGGTCAGACAACCTGTTCCAATCTGACTTGTCATCAGTTAGATTCCTTTTACTGCACCGTGGCCGCCAACTTGTCCTCTCATATAAATCCCACAAAGGATCCTTTGATCTTCCTTGATGGTATACGGGTGAGAGATACATTATTTTTTGCTCCAACTGATATAGATGAAATTAAAGATACTTTTACAGAATTAAAAAATAAGAATACATCTGGCTGGGATAATATTTCTTTGAGGATACTTTTATATTTGCCCGCTATCGCACTAAAGACGCTTGCGGAGGCAATAAATTTGTCTTTTCAGAGTGGTATTTTTCCCCCTTCCCTAAAGCGAGCAAAAGTTATTCCACTTTTTAAAGGGGGTGACCGTGAAGTGCTCTCTAACTTTAGACCTATTTCATTGCTTCCAACATTGGCTAAGATTATTGAAAAACTGTTGAAGAGGCGAGTCGTTGACTTCGTTGTGGCGCACAATCTTGTTAGCAGTATTCAGTTTGGTTTTCAAGCGTCCAAAAACACAAATGATGCAATTTTTTCTTTCCTTAACAGACTGTATACAACTCTGAACTATGGAGAAATTGCCGCAGCAGTATTCTGTGACCTTACCAAGGCATTTGATTGTGTAGATCATAGAGTGCTGTGGCGAAAACTTGAAACATATGGATTCAGAGGTGCAACTTTGGCCTGGATAAGTTCTTATTTGTCTGGGCGCTATCAGTCAGTAGTGTTTAATGACAGGGAATCAAGTGAAAGAGAAATTGTTTCTGGTGTTCCTCAGGGATCTGTTTTGCGCCCGCTTTTTTTCTTGTTATATGTCAACGATCTGTCCAGACTGAGCATTTCGGGAGTGTTTACGATGTTTGCTGACGATACGACAATTCTCTGGCATAATAAGGACGCTAATCAGTTGGAGCTTGCCATCAAAATGGATTTATTGAAGATAAAGGAATGGTGCGATTCCAATTTCTTAACTCTGAATGTATCAAAAACAAATATTGTTTCTTTTAAGTGTCAGATTGATGAAATGTCTCTTGACTCTCAGGTTTTGGGAAATTTGAAAGTTAATAAGTTTTTGGGTTTGTATATAGATGAAAGATTAAATTTTGAAGCACATATCTTAAGTATGAATGTTAGATTAGCTAAGGGATGTTTTGCCTTGAGGGTTGTTGCTCGGGAGCTGAGCATGTCCATGGCAAGGAACGTTTACTTTGCTTTGATTGAGTCCCATTTACGTTATGGAATATGTTTTTGGGGATCTTGCTCTAATCAGTTATTATTAGATATACGTGTAAACTACCCTTCAGGGAGTCATGCAGACCTCACTTTGTAAGTCAAAAAATTTTAACTTTACCCTGCATATTTATATTAGAAACAGTCTGCCTTGTGCATGTTAAGTTCGGGCATGAGATTGAGTCAACCCGAGCTTATGCAACTAGAAACTCTCGACTCATTTCCCTGCCTATTCCCTCTTCGACTCTGATCCAGAAATCTATAATTTTTAACAGCAAAAAATATTTAATCATCTACCCTCAAATATAAGAGGCATTTCTAGTCCAAGACATTTTAAGCGAGAAGTGAGAAGCCTTGGGAAAGCCTACTATTCAGTTACTGAATTTTTTGACGAATCATTTAACTGAATATGTAAATACTTTTTTAGGATTGTGATGGTTATTTTTGTATTTTATGCTTTACATTTAAATCTGTTTTGTGTTTTTGTGTTCACTCTGTGCTATGTTTTTTATACATCTAAGTACTATATGTTGAAGTTTTAATTTTATACTTTTTAAATTGAATATAATATGCGTTATAGCAATTTATATATTTTTATACGATCATATTTTATTTTAATATACAACTTTGTATTTGTTCGTTTACACAGTTAAATTGACTTGCTACTAGAGTATATATTGCCAAAAATGACAGGACTTTTTTGTTGTTGCTTAGTTTAAGTTTGCTTGCTGTGTAGATGAGATTTTTCTTAAATTACAATAAAGTCTGTCTTAATTATATTTAGACTAAAAATTAAAATTTAAAGGTTTTCATTATAGCGAATAGAAACATAGTTTTATTGCAATTGAAAATCCCAATTATACTTTAGTCATCTCTCTCTAACATATTACTTCCTTTGACGGGCTTTTTGTCAAATTTCTCAAATGTTTTTGAAGATGACCTAAGTATATTATAAGTTGTTTCATTTACTACTACTATTGTTTTTGCATAATTTCTAATATATTTTCAATAGGATTACAGACATTTCTAAGAGCTCATATTTTTTATTAAACAGAACTAGCCGTTACTTGATGGACATTCATTTTAGAATTTTATATTGGACAAACAGGCAGAAAGTTAAAAAAAAGAATATTACTGAGCATACATTTTTACAGAAAGCATAAAGATAATTCGAATTACTCTAAACATTTAATTCTTAAAAGAAAATACTTTCGACGAGAATTTTGAAATTTTACACCTGGAACTAAATAGTAAAAAACTTGAATTACTAAAAAGTATGGAAATAAACAACACATTATTAAACAATAGATTGGACCTAAATAGTTCCCCATTGTCAAATTGTCATGTATTGTATTCTTTGGTAAAATAAATTAAATGAAAATTTTAAGCAAGTGTTTTCGTTTACTTGGTCATATTTTTTGTTATCGTGAGATAAATAAATATAAGCTATATTTAATATAACTTTTGTATCAATTAACATTGATAATTAATAAATCAGCCTTGGGAATATCTCGTGACCCCAGCATTGGTTACTCATCTTCCGCTATTTTTTAGGAAAATCCTTAAAACTCTGTCAATTCAAGGTAGCAGTTTCTCGTTTTTACTCTATTTTGTCCAGTTAGTCATGTCAATTGCTAAATTGAGGAATAAACAACATAATTATAAAACGGTTAGATTGC
Organism: Kuschelorhynchus macadamiae; assembly: GCA_030620095.1. Classification (NCBI taxonomy): domain Eukaryota; kingdom Metazoa; phylum Arthropoda; class Insecta; order Coleoptera; family Curculionidae; genus Kuschelorhynchus; species Kuschelorhynchus macadamiae. The sequence goes on along the minus strand of JAUTXW010004642.1, from coordinate 466,215 downwards.
ATCGTATATGGGCTCGTCATCCAAGCCAGCTGATGGTTTCAATTGTTTTTTTTTATCGTTGCGTCGACTCCCCGATAGATCGTAATAAAGGTTTGTACATTGTTCTAATCTTTGCATCATAAAGGTGAAATTCAACTGTTTTCCGCCATTTAGTAGATTAGCACTCTAGATTTGCTTCGTAGGTATAAATATTTAAGTTTATCGGGGAATAATTTAGATCTAATTGTTTGGTAAGTAAGTAATTTCAGTAATAATAATCCTATTGAAAAAAACTTTATACCTTGTATATATATATATATATATATATATATATATATATATATATATATATATATATATGTATAATCATAGTTATCTCAGGTAAAAATATTTAGTTTGGTAGTATAGACACATTTAATGAATAAGGAAATTGTTAAGACACAGTACAAGTACAAGCGGAGTATCTCCGTTATTTTTATAGAAAGAAAGTTGATATCTCATCGAAAATATTAAAACTCTTTCTTATATAAACTCTGCTCATTTCGTGGAAAAACTTAAGGCAATCCAGTTGGATCCCGAAGATATTTTGGTCAGTTTCGATGTAGAATTACTATACACAAATGTTTCCTTCAACAACTCAATTTCTATTATGTTAGACATACTGGATCATAATAACTTAATAGACCTAGTGGAACCTTGCCTTACATCTACCTATTTCATTTTTCAAGGAACTTTTTATGAACAAGCTTCAGGGGCAGCTATGGGATCTCCTCTATCACCTGTGGTAGCGAATATTTTTATGGAAGCCTTTGAGGATATTGTTCTAAGATCCACTCCACTAAAACCAAAACACTGGTTTAGATATGTTGATGATACTTTTGTTATTAAACAAAAATCTTTTTTGGCTTTTTCGCAACTGAATAAAAATATTTAACTTTAAATTGATTGAAGCAAATATTTAATAAAATTACATATCTCAACATGTAAACTAGTCTGTCTACAGAATGTTTCGATACATAATATAAACAATATTATTTAAGCAATTAAATTAAATTAAATAATATTGTTTATGTTATGTAGGTAGTGTTGTTGTTCCCTGCATACACTATGGCACTACAGACAAAAATACGACGATTACTTCGGCGGTCCAACATACGTACAATCTTCAATACACATAAAAAGATTGGACAATGCTTGCAATCCCCGAAGTATATTGTACCTTTCTAAATAGAAGGAGTACATAAAATTCCTTGCTCATGTGGGAGAAACAGGACGCTCAATATCAACTGGACTTAAAAAACATGAACGATGTATTAAAAAGATACAAATTGTTCAATCTGTTGTAGCTGAATACCAGCATATCACTGGCCATATTATAAATATAAAGGTAACCGAGGTTCTAGCATTGGTTCCAGGTTTTTATAAACAAAGAATTAGAGAATCTATTGAAATATTTAAACATACAAAGCAGTTCAATAGAGATACATAAGTCGGGTATAATAGCCCGCCTGAATCTCTTCAAGCTCATTCAGTGTTCAGATCTCTTGGAGTAAAGATCCCTGAAGATGCCTCGTAATCGAAGGCGAAACGTCGTATAGTAATTCCAATTTGACACGGCCTAATACCAAGAACCACGATTTCTTAGGTATTGTAAACAATTTAATAATATGTAAGTGGCCATACGTTTAACAGAAAATTTTTCAGTTTTCCCCGCTCAAGGAGGGAAAATTTCCGGAAATAATTCCCGGTTGCCATAGGAGCGGTTAGAAATGACAACATTTAAAATAGAGGTGCGAAATTTCCCTACATAAAGCTCAAACGAATTTGTTTTCTCATAACTTATGGGATGACATACGTTATGAATTTGTTTTTATTGTAATTTCTTCGTGACTCCAACCTGTTACCGTAGCGGTCCTTGAGCGTAAAAGTACTGACCGTTTTCACAAAAAGAGCCCTCCACGCAGACTGTTAAAAGGTGGTCGATTTCTCCCTTATCCTGCAACAAATAGCTGCTGCTGATTTTCCCACACACGCTCACACCAGTGCTGCCCTGTGTCTGTTTTCGGGTGTGTCCTGCTGTGCCACTCTGTGTAACTTTTTTTAAGAAAAATCCTTTTTGGACAGCTTCGTTTAAAGGTATTTAACTTTTAACTAATAATAAAAAAATGCTAGAGTCGCGTGAAATATGTCCTGTTAGGAGTTTAAATAAACTACGTTTAGATTGTTATACTTTTATTTCTATACTTTGTTTAATGTATAAAGTACAATTTTTATGTTTCCTTTGAATTTTCATTGGATATAATAGTTTTTTAATAATCAGAGATTTTATTATATCAAAAAACCTTAACATGAAGGCATATGCTGACGTGTTCCTGTCATCTTTTTGTTCTTCAGTTATCCACCGTTGAGTCAATATTTTAGTTTAAAGTTCAATTAATTCTAGTTCAAATATCGATTTTTTTGGCGTTGTCTGTCTCGAGTCCGCTTTCCAGCAAAATAAGATAAGACAGCAAATTGAAAAATGTTTTAATGCATATTGCAAATTTACATTAAGAAAATAAAATATCTTTCTAAATATAAGCATCTTTGATGAGATGTATTTTATTTCTTGCATCACCTATTTAACACCTGTTGTTTTTTTTAACCAACAGGAACGTTATGCTTGTATTTGAACATTACCCTTCTAATATATTTTTCTATTTTTTTTGTGCCGTATTTGGGATTGTGTTCCGGGGTGGGGGTGTGCGAGCCTCATCATTTTTGTGGTTGACTAAAAAAACTCTTCACTTTCATATAGCATAGGCTTATACCTTTCTTTAACATAATAAAAGATACCTAGTGGATTATACAGGGTGATTCACGTTGAGTGTCCTATTAAAAGTTCTGGAGAACTATAAAAGGGATTTTTTTCAAATTCGGCATACGGACATAATAGGTAATAATCTATATTTTAAAAATATTTTCGCAAGTGCAGCGTTGCCACATCTCTCCGAAACCAATAGCAACATTGAAATTTCAAATAGAACACCCTATATTTTATTGCAGTTTCTGATTCTACGCGCGGTTTTAAGTAACTTTTGTTAACATCTTCCTATACTTATCTCCTACCATTTTCTCTAAAAAAATTAATTTATGATTTTTTTTAGAAAATCACCACGTTAATAAAATTCCATATTTACTTGCGTAAGCGAGATAATTACTAGATTTTTTTTCTGGATTAGAGAGTGCATATATTTAAAATAACAATATGTTAGAATAGCGATATATCATACAGGGTGTCGTATAAAAAGGGCATTTTTATCGAAATTTAGTAATGGTGAAAACTCATTTATTTTAAATACAACACCCTGTATTTTATGGTATCTTCGAATAAACCAATACCTTACCTATACCCATCTCCCACCATTTTTTAGATACCAGCCAACTTTGAATATTTTCCTGTTTTCAAAGAACATCCACAACAAAAGCACCCGCCTCGGCACCTGCTTAGCGAATCACTTAACTAGTTAGGCCATGTAAGGTTTTATTTACCTCGTACTGACAAATATTTGAAATAAACAGACAGTTTTAAATACGGTGAATAATCCAAAATGTATTTTTTTAAATACAATTTGTAACCTAAAGGTGTTAGATGTTATAATTGAATAAACAAATAATAAATAATCGTTGATTATTAGCAAAAGAAAGATAACTAATTGTTAAATTGCTTAAAATGGCCACCATTCGCATTAAGGCATTCGTGCAAACATGTTAATTGGTTTCTCGCTGTTGCTCTTCGTATTTCCTCAGGATTTAATTCGTCAAAAGCTCGACGTACTCGATTTTCCAGATCCTGGAGATTTTGTATTGGATTTCCTACATACACTCGCTCTTTGATGGTTTCCCAAAGGTAAGAATCTAGGGGAGTTAGGTCCGGAGACCGAGGTGGCCAATCTCATGGTCCCAAACGTCTGAACCACCTATCTTCGAACATTCCATATAATTCTTGACTCACTTCATTGCTGCAATGTGCAGGAGCCCCATCCAATTGGTACCAGCAAGAAATCAATAATTGTAGTGGTAACTCATCCAAAAACTCATTAACTGTAGTTCTTAAAATATCCAGATATTTATTCGAAGTTAAATTTTCATCGTAGATACAATAAGCAAATTTATTGTCCATCAGTAAGCAAAAAACATTAAACCCGAATTCAAACTGAAATCTTCGTTCTATAACCAATTTTGGATTTTCAGCCACCCAAAAATGACTATTTCGTCTATTAAATATTCCTTCCCTCGTAAATTTCGACTCGTCAGTCCAGATAATTTTTTTCAAAAATAGTGGGTCTTCCTCAATTTCAGTTAGAACTATTTCGCAAAATTCAGTACGTCTCTGAAAATCTTCTTGTAAAAGGCCTTGCTGGGTGATAAATTTAAATGGTTGAATGTTATGTTTGCTTAGAATACGTTGAATTGTTGAATATGAAAGTCCTAGATCTATTTCAGCACTTCTAATTGATGCTTGAGGGTAAACGTTAAAATATCCAAGTACATTTATTTCATTGCCTTCATTATCAGTTTGTAGTTTTGTGTATGATCTATGTTTTATAATTTTGCCGTGATTTTTAAAATTTGCTTCATATCTGAAATATGAAGGCAAAATAAATAAAAAGCCTAAAATGCTGTGTACACGTACGAAAGAATTGTACCAAAAGAGAGGATGTCAGTATCAATGTGTATAATCAGAGTCCAAGGACCATCATCAAAATATTATGTTATGCACGTTAATACTGACAACCTCCTGTTGTTTCAGCAACATAAATTGATTTTTAAGGAAATAAAAACTATTATTGCATTTATTACCTTCTAAATTTTGTCCGTGCATAGGAGGTAAATGAAGATATATCTCGTTGAATTTTCTGCAGGTTCTTGAAATAACTTTGTTACACTCTGCATGAATGTAAAATAAATTTAAAATATCAATATTGGAATATTCAATTGCGTTTTCCATTTTTACGGAGCATCAATTGAAAACTATCTGTTAATGTCAAAAAGATGTCAGGAAGAAGTAAACAAAACCTTCCATGGCCTACCAAGCTAAGTTATTCGTTAAACGGGTGGTTTTGTTATGGTAGTCTTTGAAAACAGGAAAATATTCAAAGTTGGCTCCTATCTAAAAAATGGTGGGAGATGGGTATAGGAACATATATGGAAATATTGTAGGTAAGGTTTTGGTTTATTCGAAGATACCATAAAATACAGGGTGTTGTATTTAAAATAAATGAGTTTTCACCATTACTAAATTTCGATAAAAATGCCTTTTTTATACGATACTCTGTATGATATATCGCTATTCTAACATACAGTTATTTTAAATATATGCATTCTCTAACCCAGAAAAAAAAATCTAGTAATTATCTCGCTTACGCAGGTAAATATATGATTTTTAAAAAAAAAATCATAAATTAATTTTTTTAGAGAAAATGGTAGGAGATAAGTATAGGAAGATGTTAACAAAAGTTACTTTAAATCGTGCGTTGAATCAGAAACTGCAATAAAATATAGGGTGTTCTATTTGAAATTTCAATGTTGCCATTGGTTTCGAAGAGATGTGGCAACGCTGCACTTGCGAAAATATTTTTAAAATATAGATTATTACCTATTATGTCCGTATGCCGAATTTAAAAAAAATCCCTTTTATAGTTCTCCAGAACTTTTAATAGCACACTCAACGTGAATCACCCTGTATACCCCAGGGAACAATGACTTATTTAAACGAATATCATCGTATATCCATACTCTGGACATACTCCCTAAATAAGCCAGTTTTACTAATATAGTTTGCAATATTTATACTCAATTCTGCCTTTTTTTTTCTCGATTGATTGGCATTCGGCGACTCGAGGCTGCTGATTTGATATCGATTCATTCGCACATGAGTGCCTTGGGGAATTTAAATAATGCAATTTTGTAAAATATTTCAAAATATAGCCATTGGTTGAACTGTGAAAAAAATAGCGTCAGGAACCCAAATTAATTTTATTTTTTTAAAAAAAACGACATTCAGCGTATTCATACTTTTACCTTATTTCCACACAAAAAAATATGCTATGAAAAAATACCTCGCTATCATTTTGGCATAAAGATTATTTGATATTATAACTTACTTACAATTCTCACGTATTTCATACTTTGTAAGAGATAGTTGATAGTTTTCCTATTTATTTGTAGAAAAACTGATAAGAATGGTGTATTAAAACAATAATGAATTGCAAGTTTATTTTTAATATCTATATAAATTATAAATAATTACGAAATCGTAATGGCGAATTCATTCGGCGGCCCCAAGGAAAAACACAGTATATGAAAAGAAAAATATTCTGAGAAATTAAAGGTGAAAGTTGCATTTTTATAACGACTGCAATTAAGATTTTTATCATATCTATTTAAGTTACACGAGCGCGGAAAAGTTTAATTTAATTATATGAAATCATTAATTTGGGCATTCTTGGCTGGATGTTTAGAAACAAACAGTTTTTTTGAAAAAAGTTCATATACTGTGTGTTTTGCTTTCTAAAAAATTTTGCAGTTAAAAGAATTTTATATCAACAAGTACAGTAACTACATACTTTGTTTTTACTTGGTATAATTTATGTACATATAAAGTTTAAGCAAAAGTAATAACATACTAAGTATAATTTATGTCATTTTTTAATTAAATTTTTATTGCGCAAGTAAATATTACAAAACACACTTACAAATATTATTATAAAACACTTTAAAAAAATTACTTATGAAAGAAGGAAAAACATAATATAATGTTCAAAATACAAGAGTTCTAACCACACTACACCACAACTTGTTACGTTCTGGACGCGCGTTTCGCTAAACAAGCTGGCATCATCAGCAGATGATATAAACTAAAGTAACTTATCCTAACCCAGACTATTTATAGGTAAATGTGGTCACACTTGGTTACACCCGACTGCACCGTTGTCAAGTAAACAATAGAGGGGACTATAGGGAATAGGCCCTCTGTCTTTATTTAGTGCTTTCTTACCACATTTAACTATTTCTATACTCTCAAATGCATCCAATAATCTACTATTAGATACATTTTTAATCAACTTAAGATTATTTATTCCTATTTGGTGATTGTTTTCTAAGTTTCCTAAGCATGTTGGGCAACGCTTGACTTTTCTGTTCTTCCGTATCTTAAATGTGCCATGTGTTCTTTAAAACGAATGTTTATGGAGCGTTTAGTTTGCCGAACATATTTTAGATCGAAGTCATTACAGCTAATTTTATAGATGCCACTCCTGTCCTTCAAGTCGACTTTGTCTTTAGGGTTTCCAAGGAGATTTTTCAAACTGTTCTCCATTTTGTAGGCTACTCTAAAACCTACGTTTTTAAATACTTTTTCTAGACCTCTCGTATATCTGGGATCAAATGGGATTACTATGAACTTATTGGGAGCCACAGGTGCTTGAAGAGTAGTGGCATCTTTTAACATTTTCTTATGCTTATGTCTATTTACTAATTTATGTACAAAATTATCATTATATCCATTACTTTTAGCTATATTTTTAATCCAATTCATTTCATTGTTAAAACGTTCTTTACTTAATGGAAAATTGACTAACCTGTGAGTTAAGAAATGCAATGCTGCCACTTTGTGTTGACGGCAATGAAATGAGTCGGATGTTATATACCTATCAGTATTAGTAAATTTCCTATAAATATCAAATTCTAATTTATCGTTATTTCTAATTACTAACGTTTCGAGAAAAAGTAATTGCCCATTGCTCTCCTTTTCGTACGTAAAATTAATGGAAGAATATTTATTGTTTAATGTTTCTAAGAAAGTGTCAAAATTTTCTGTTTTAGTATCAAAAATACCAAATATATCGTCTACGTATCTATACCACATCCTTGGGAAATACTTGAGTTCTTTTTCGAATTGGGTTTCTAATTTACCCATAAACAAATTTTCAAGGAAAGGAGATTGCCCATCGCAGTTCCCTCAAGTTGTTTATAATATTTATTGTTGAACTGAAAAAAATTTTGATTGATACATAATTTTGTGAGAAGCAAATATTCATCAATAATTTCTTTCTTCAAATAATTCATTTCAAGTAGTTCCTTTAGGTACTCTAAAACTAGTGGTATAGGTACACTAGGAAACAATGAGCTTACATCAAAAGATATTAAAATTTCACATTATTTTAAGTGAACATAATATAATATACTGTTACAAAATAACTAAAAGAGTTATGACAAAAGAAATGATGTTATTGAGAAAACAACAATGAAAATAAATTTCCTTTTTAAGGAAAAAAATTAGTATCGTAATAATTCAATGAAGCTGTCATATTTTATTCTCTAAAGTTATTTAGATCACGCGATTGCTCATTATCAGGAAGATTAAGCCAAAATGCAGAATGATTAATATTTTTCATTTTGGGTACAAGGTCTCTAATTATAGGAGATTTTTTCACTGCATTTGTTGGGTTGGGACAAACTTTTTCTGGAGAAAGTCATACTCTTCATATTGGTCAGATTCAAAACTGGTCTTATAAAAAAGTTCACGTTTTTTATAAGACTTTTTTTTAACAAATTTAACCTCAACGATATTTTGTAGAACCACATTGGGGGTAGCGCCAGGCTCTTGGGTGTTTACATCTTTTCCCCCTTTTTTTATTAGTATTTGCTCGTTTCTTACGTTTCCATTCTCGCGGAATATTTTTTGCTTTTCAACATGCAGTTGTTTTCTGGATCTTTGAACTTTTCTTGCAAATTCATCAAAGTTACCTATGGATCCTGCGGCACGCAAAGCCTTTTCGATGTTTCCATGTACAGAGTCAGCGGACAAATTTTATGGCCCTTAGTCAAGTATCTAATAATAACTTATTGAGGTCATGTTTGTTGATTAACGATATGGACTAAGGAAGAATGTTCATAATATATAGTATAGATCGTGTCTACAACAGAATATGCATTACGCCGCCTTTATTACGCCCACCTTTAGGAAACGGCCGTTGACAGCTTGCGATGTCATCAGTAGTAGCAAATTTTTGTAGTTAACTGCTATCTGTAAATTCGTTTACGCCGTGTTGCATTCGTTTTTACAAAATAAATTAAAACATTAGTAGTTTTTAACTATTTCTGTACATACTTGTGTCAGTGCTATTAGTTTTGAGTCTGGTGCTATAAAACTTTCGTCAAAATAGAAGTTTGTGGTAGTGAGGTTAACACTTGAATTCTAATTAAAAATGGATTTGCAAAGAAATACGTGAATTTAGAACAATGCCCTTTATTTGTTGTGTACCTAATGCAATGGAAACTCTTCGAAAGGACCTAAAGTTCATTTTTTGGGTTTCCAAAGGACGCAGAAAGTCGAAAGAAATGGCTTCATGCAAAAAAAGGGAAGGTTTTACTCAAACTACCAACAAAAGCATTCATAGCATAACATAACTGTTTGCTTTACTGTCCTTACCTCTTCAGTATCCCAACCATTCATATTAAATTTATGTGGCCCCAGTTATTATTTAATTTTAGTGGAAAGCACAGGTCGTGTAAGTAATGAAGTCTCATAAAAAAATATATATTTCATCTCAACTAGATCAGCCTCATACACATTTTGCGAGTTTTCTTGTGAAAGGTAATTATAAAAGGTTTGATGTTTAACTTGATTATATATACTTTTATACATCTGCATTCCCATTGAGACAAATTCCACTTCCACAATCTGAACCTTAACGATCAGAACATCCCATTTTAAACCCCACTTATTTCAAAATTAATAAAAATATTGTCTAAACAATATACTTTTTACGAGTTGGGCTGTGTATGAGCTAGGTGAAACCTTGGCATTGAAACTCTGCCAAATTTAATACATGATACGGACATTAACAAAATTCTTCATTTTGTATATTTTATATAATTATTATTCTTCTATTTTGATAAAATCTTATTAGCTTTTTAATATTATATTAGTCTCTTTTCCTTAGTTTAAGTTGTACATATGTATGTATGTATATATTTGTGTATCTGTTTATTAGTATGTGAATAAAACTGTGATAAAACTGTGATAAAAATATAGATATATATATATATATATATATATATATATATATATATATATAATCTTCTTTCGTAGGCCATCAGTACTCCCTCCAATAAATCCACTCTTATTGTTGTGGGAGTAACGGTAGCAATTCTTTTTTTCAAATATTCCCATTAGTTTTGTGTTGTTGCCCCCATTGTATGGTTTTTATGCCATCTAAAGTGTTTCTTACTGAAAAGAATAAAAAAAAGATGGAAGCAGCAGATAAATATTCATTAGTTTGCAAATGTCAGATCGGAAATAGCCATATTCAGATATTGCCATAAGCAGTAATTGTCCTATTTTTGTCAAAAAAATATTCATACATTTTTATACAATAAAACCAGTTAAATTTTTATAAACACTTAAGTAAATCATCCTTTTAATATTTTTCAGTTAATAAAGCATACAATTCTCGGTTTGATTGCTTAAATGGTTAATTGCACTCCAGTTTTTACTAGTAAGTTTACAAAAATATCATTCAATATGACCGAACTGAAATTAACTGCCAAGGGCGTATGCAGGTGGTTCAGGGATTAGAGGACATTTTCCAAAATACCCATGGCATATTATAGACGCCCTTGGTAACGGCATTCAATATAATAGCAGTGACATTAGTGAAAAGCAATTTATTTAAATGACGTGTATAATCGATGATTACCACAACCTCCTATAAAACATATCCTATCCCAAGAAGCTATTACGCTATGTATATTTGAGAAGGCTGCAAAATATACAAAATTAATCTGTTTCATGATGTTATATAAATAACTTTTTAACATATAATTTAGATATTATATACATATATAGAACAGAATTAGTATATATATATATATATATATATATATATATATATATATATATATACCTGTGAGTTATTTATATAATGAAGGTGGAAATCCTTTATTTATCATACAGGAGAGAACCAAAATTCCTGGAAGTCAAACGGTTCTTCCTTGCGACTAACCAGGTTTCATTTGGCAATTGGCCTACTGTTTTCTGGCATATTATAGAAATGTTTTCTTCCGTGTACCATTTTCTACCAAACAATCATCTATGGTTTTTACCCAATTTGTTACGGATATATTGTGGTATACAAATAATAGCAATGTAGCCATATGATGACACAACCATTGACCTCTTAGAGCATTTGCACATCGATTCCTCAATGTCATTCATCAAGTTTAATTTGCAAGTAACAAATTCAAAAAATATATTATTGACAAAGTATATTAAAATCAGTAACAATGGTTTCAAAATTAAATACTGTTTTAACACATTAAATATTTTTTGCAATATGAATGCCTAAAATATATAAAGAGCGCTTACCTTAACATTCTAAACACGATCTCTCTTATACTTGAAAGAGCATTCCCTTTGATTATATGAAGTTCCCCATCAAAACCAGGTCTTTCACATGGTTTGAATCTACAGCGTTTTCATCTTTGTAAAAGCTTGAATTATTGTTGAGAGTCTGATAACTGATTTCGTTGCTATAATAATATAAAAAGTAAAAAAGGAATCATAGGCAAATTTATTGCAATTATTCGTAAGTATACTTAAGAACTTATTTTACGAATAATTAATGTAAACAAACTTCCAAAAGTGAACATTGACATGACAGTGCCTAACAATATGGCCGACGCACACTGGCCGATTTTGCCAGAGAACATGGCAGAAATAAAAAATATTTTTTTGAATATATTTTACTTTAAACCGAACTTGTAGGGATTCTAATATATGAAATATCTAGTTGCCTTTGAAACTGGCGTTATAGAAAGTGGATTTGTTTTAAGAAAAGTCAAAGTCAAACAATTTGGAGGTGATTTTCATACCTTTCTTTTCGTTACAAAATTGATTTCTTAGTGAATAAAATAAACTCTTTATAATGAATAGGTAAGGTTGATTTATCATGGAAAACAACGAGCAAGGTATGTTGTTTAGAAATATTGTATGTCATAACGTTATATTTAAACTTCAATTTTGAATGGGTTATAAATAGCAGTGTATTTTTTGGTATATTTTTTTTTAATTTCAAAATTGAAAAGTCATTTTGTTTATGATTTCATCACATTTCACCTATCACATATATTTTTTTAAATTACGCATACCTTCTTCTTATATTTTCTGCTAACAAACGTTGCCGGAAAATGCCGATAAGAATATATAGAGCAATTAAATTAGGGTTGACCACCAGTCATATCTCCGAAATTATTGGTCGTTAATTTTAGATAAAAATGTATAAACTTATTTCAGCCACATAAAAACGTTGAGACATATTTTTTAGTTTATAAAATAGCCGTTAGGGGATGCAACAGCAAAAGGATAGTCTAATTGTAGATTTTCTTGTAAATTTTGCCTGTTAAAATTTATTTAAAATGTACAATTCTTAACCAATCATACATATTTTTTTTACTTTTCCATTTTTGCATGTTCTCGATAATAAAGCGATATGAAAATATGTTTAAAAACATCTTTTTAATGTTAAAAAATATCTATTTGCTACTGAAGAAAGTTTTCATAGGTAATATTTATTATCGCGCGTTTACCCAATAAATACGGCTAATGTCTTTTTGTTCTGCTTAATTTCACCAAAAATAATTTTTTTTGTTTTTTTTATTTTATTGACCATTGACTAAAAAAACTGTAAATAACTTTTATTATAGTGTATGGCTTGAGACCGGATAGTTTAGGAGCGAAAAAAATATAAATGCGGCAAAATTATTAAAAACAATAAATCAAGAGTTGGAAAAAGCATACGATTTTTTCAATGCTTTAAATAAAAAAAAAACAATGCTTGTATTCCCGACTTACTGGAGGTTGGTGGTTGAACCGAAGCTACCAAAATTCCAGTATAAATTCACATGAATACAGGCTATAAACCTTAATTGCTCCATATAATTTGAATTGATTTAAATACTTCAAACACAAGGAGACGCCCTGCTGAAACATCGAAATCTCATTGAAAACTTGAACGATTCAACTTTAATTTGTAAATGGGGTTTCGAGGGTTCTCGTAATACAAACAAAGTTTTAATATTCGTAATTTAGATTCCAGCATTTTTTTTACTTTTCTAGTAGCCATCAGACTTAGTTTAGAGCAAAATAACAAACCTGATATCATAATCTGGTAAAATTGCAGACCTTCCTCAACACGGTTCTGTCGTCCTATTAAGGTTCAATTCGCTAAAGAGGCTAAAGAGTTCAATGTGCTAGAAAAAAAACACATGGATTTTCAGATCCTTATTTCCTTATTCTTTTAATTATATCCTGGGTGGTATTGTTGTTCAAGTAAAGTATAAACTATTTTTTACAATGGAGAGACGGTAAGGTTAGGAATGCTACAACGGAAAACAATTCCACCCAAAAAAGTTTTTATGGGGTGCAACGTCGAGGGAATTTAATTAAATTGAAGCTTTCAGTGGTATTTAACATCGTCCCGAAAAAAATAACACTATGTAGATTTTTCTAAAATTTATTATGGGGGTATTGCAGACATTGACCACTATCCTGCATGGTTATCTCTAGAAATGTACGAGGTATATCAAAACACTAAAGAATAAAAAAAATTATCACCCTGTATCTCGGACACTGTCAACATTAGTACTGAGATTAAGTTAGTTTAGATCATCATATCTTAGCACTAGGTATACATTTCTACATCTATTGATAAAAGACATTCTGATCTACTATAAAAGCAATTCTTTTAATTTTAACAGCCCTGTATAATAAAAATATAGCAAGAAAATAGTTTTGACATCTAATTTCACCAAAGCGTACATATTTTACTCAATAAAAACAAACAAAATACTTTAGATTAATTTATGCCATGTTTTTGGCAAAATCGACCAGAGTGCGACGTGACAACTCCAGCTGTTCATTGCGGGAAAAACTACTTATGATGACTCATCGATGCCGACTTCCAGGCGTTCTAGTAGAGTCGGTGTTGACCAGACAACAGCCACACTTTTATATGAGTAGCTGGTATTTAGCGTTGCGTACGTTTTGTTATGAACGACAAGGCGACTAAGAAAAAAATCTTTCTTTAATATGAGGCATTATAGGCAATAAAATCTGTAGGTCCATCGAATATATTCTTTTATTAAGGCCTTGAGTTCTGATTTTGTCAATATTATATAAAGTCTTTGCTTAACTTGTCTTAAGCTCGTGCATTCCTTTCTTAGCTAATAAGTCGGGATCAATTCCAATTTTCCCTTTTTTGCATCCTCAATATAATTCATAAAATAAGCACTCTGCGCAACGGCCACCCTTAGGCATTTTAAGAGAGACATTCATGGATGTAATAAAAGTTTTCGAGCATTAGCTGGACAGTCAAATCTCGTGATAAGAAACGACAGTTCGGAGCATTATACTTTCCTGTAGTGACTACGATCAACTTTACTGGCAGGAGTTGACCTCCTCGATTTTTACCAATGGCCTCTCCAACTTTGGTTTTTTTAAAATAAAAAATAAAAATAAATAAATGCTTTATTGTCAAAAAAATTTTACAATTTTGTGGACAAAGCTGTTGTAAAAAAAAATAGTTTACAAACATCAAAATTAGCAAACAAAAACACATCATAAATATTATAGAAAAATAATATTTAAATCAAGAATTTAGAATATTAATATAATAGAATCCTAAAAGAAGTACATTAGAAATGTACTTTGTCAGTCGTACTATGTTATAAACATTTTCATAAATATAATGTAAAAAAAATAAAAAAGCAAAGTAAAAAATAAAAAATAAAAAAGTACGAAACAATTAAAAAAATACATATACAAAATTCGGTAAAAATGGTTGGTAATGGCAACTATCACACTAGGGGTTCATAAGGATAAATTTATGTGTTGTAAAAACTCGTTCACGGTGTAGAAGGCGCTTTCCAGTAAGAATGACTTCAAAGCCTTGCGAAATGAAGTCAGAGATATTATGGATTTGATGTTAAATTGCAGGTGATTATGCATTTTTTTTGCATTGTAGATTACTGATCTTTTAATTAACTCTGAGTGTGGGGTTGGAAGATAAAGATCGTGCTCAGTGTTTCTGAGAGGGTAGTTGTGAGAAGGTCTCTCTAATAGAGCAGGTGCATGCTTACGAATTAAGCAAACCGATTCCAAAATGAATAAGCAAGGAAGGGTTAGTATTTTATATCTTTTAAAGAAATCTCGGCAGTGAGTTCTACTGTTAAGTCTCAGTAGGTAACGAACAGCTCTTTTTTGTAGTATAAAAATTCGATCAAATTGAGTCGCACAACATGTACCCCAGAATGGAATAGCATATCTGAGGTGCGACTCAACAAGAGCAAAATAAACAGTTCTAGAGGTAGAAAAGGTAAGCTCCTCGGAAACAGATCTTAACGCAAAGCAAGCAGAACCCAACTTCCTTGATAAAGCGTCGATATGTGGATCCCATTTTAAAGAATCATCTACAAGAAGCCCTAGAAATTTTACAGAGTTTACGACATCAATAGTGGTGCCATTAAGGTCAAAAGGTTGCAGCGTGTTTTTATAAGACAAGACTTTCGTTTTAGAGATGTTCAAACATAGGAGATTAGAATCGCACCAGGATTTAATGGTGATTAGGTCATTAGATACAATCCTAATGTAGGTCCGTGACATCTGGGTGGCTCCACGTAAAGCTGGTATCGTCCGCAAAGAGACATATTTTTCCACTAATGTTTAAATTAGCCATGTCGTTTATGAACAGAAGAAACAAGATAGGGCCTAGTACCGAGCCTTGAGGCACTCCATATTCCATTGGCCTACAAGAAGACATCCTGTTGTCAACTTTCACAACTTGATTTCTGTTGCTAAGATATGACTTAAACCAATCGAGAGGAGCCCCTCTAAATCCATAGTACTGCAGCTTGTTAGTTAATATATTATGATTCACACAATCGAAAGCTTTGGAAAAATCACAGAAAATTGTTGCCGTAGCGTGATGGTTGTTTAGGCTGGAGTAAACTCTATTAAGAAGGGAAAACATGGCATCGCTTGTGCATTTGTTACTTAAAAATCCAAATTGATGTTTTGTAAGTATTTCATATCTAGACAGAAATGATAAAAGCCTTTTTTTAACCAGTCTTTCGATGATCTTAGATAGCGTAGGGAGAAGTGCAATTGGGCGATAGTTCGAAGCTTCTTCTGAAACACCTCCTTTGTGAAGAGGTATGATTATTGCAGTTTTAAGGCAGCTTGGAAAAGTACCATTTTGGAAAGACATATTTATCAAAGCAGTCAGATGCTCTAGAGTGCACTCCAGCAGACTTGAATACATTTTTAAAGTAAGCCCATCAATTCCCGAGGAAGATTTATTTTTGATATCATTAATTGTACTGCGAAGTTCTGATAAAACTACTGGTGAAAAGAAGAAACTGTGCAGGTTTACCCTATGATTAGAGAGATATGAAATTGGGTCATTAGATTGAGATACGGATTTAGTCAAATCTTTGGCTACATTTACAAAATAATTGTTTAGGTCCTCAGGAGAGGTAAGGATAGTGTTGGATAAAGGAGTTTTGTTTCTTAAATCATTTACGATAGACCAGGTTTCTTTAGCTACATTTTTGGCGTTAGAAAGTCTATTATTGTAATAAATATCTTTGGCGGCTTTAATAGTCTTATGATAAATTTTTCTGTATGATTTTACATAATTATGAAAAAAGACACTGTCCGAAAATTTCTTTAAATGAGATAGTGACCGCATGTTCTTAGAAGATATACGTAAACCTTTAGTGGACCATGGTTTACTTCTTTTATTTTTGATAGGCCTAAGAGGAAAAGATTCAGAAGCTATATTAGTTAGAGTTTTTATAAAACGAGAAAATTCAGTGTCGACATCATAAGTGTGAGAGTCCCAGTCAGTTATTTGACATAGGTGTTTGAAATTAATGAAATTTCTAACCGAAAAAATACGGCCTACTTGTCTAGAGGAATTTTTGGCTTTGGATGTAATTGAAAATTTTGTGAAAATTGCTTCATGATCGGAGAAACCTGGACTTAAGACATTACATTCGACGGAGCTAGGATCGAAAGAAGACACAACGTAATCTATAGTACTGGCACTTGTCTTAGTAATTCTGGTTGGTGAGTTGACGTGCATGGCAATTCCTAATGACTCAAAGATGGACTGAAGACATTCCTGAGCAGCACACACACTGGAAAAGTCAATATTGAAATCGCCACATAAGATTAATTTGCTTTTTACAGGAAGGGACTCGAGCAAACTTAGAAGGTTATGGCAGAATAATTGCACATCAGCATCAGGTGTTCTATAAATACAAATAATATAAAGGTCATAAGTATTGTGATAAACGATAGAAAATTCAAATACTTTTTCAGATAATAAATGATTATACTTTGATATTTCGGAAAAATCGTTGTTTAAAGACATTATCATGGTGCCTCCATGAGTTAAATTAGTTCTATTAAATCTGGCAATTGTGGTATAGTTTTTAATAAAAACAGGTTGATTGATATTTAGCCAGTGCTCAGTGATGGCAATGACTTCTGGAAAATTTAGCTCTTCTAACAAAAGATATAATTCGTCTGTTTTATGTCTTAAAGACTGAATATTAAGAAAAAAAAGATTAAAATTACTATTGGTCAATTTTCTAGAGGGTGCTAGATCCTCTTTTCGCGTCATATTGACTAAAAATTTTTACTTTTTGATGGTGAACCACTAGAATAATATTTACCAGTACTTTCACGAATTTTTTGGAGCCGTAAAATTTTTTCCGAGGAGTAGAAAGATCTATACGCTGCAAGGTCTGAGTCCACTTCAGATGAACCAATCCCATAGGCATCGTGGAAGCGATAATACAACTTGCGCAGGGAGTCCTTGTCACTGGGAAGGCCTTCTGAAGCTAGCAATAATTTAATGCTAGTACTTGTATGCCCCTCAAAACACACACTAGATGGCTGGTCGTGTAGATAAGCAAGAAATAGCCTTAAGGTCTTTAGTAAGGAAGGATCCCTTAATCTGGCTAATATATAGCGACCATTTGCTTTATCCGAATCTTGGGACAGCCGCACTCTTGGTGGAGTCATTGGATCAAACTGCAAAAAATCATCTTTCCTTGCAGTTTTCTCCATGCTTAATTTAGAACCCTCCAGTGCCAATGACCTACAAGCTGCTATGGCCTCCCTGTCAGAGCCAATCATGACTGACTTATCCTCCTCAGGCACAAATGTCACTGGTGATTCCAATAATTGAGGCTTTGGTGGAGACAGCCCCCGGCTCTTTGGGATATCTATATTGACATCTTGATGACTAGAAGAGGAGACATTATGGGCTGTGGAAGTGGGCGGCGTTTGGATAAGGGTAATGGCAAGTGAAAGTTCCGTTATTACACTACTTTACCAGAAAAAATAAGCAAGCAAACATCCAACTACATTTATTATATATCTCTTAAAATTTTAGCTTTTACAGTCATTTATTCACCTAATTGGCAAAAAATAAACTGTACATCTCGAATAAATATTTTACTTGACCGTTGGCGGCATGTCTTTTTAAAACTTTCAATCGAACTTTATTATAACAACTATAACAGTGGCGCAAACCGCTTTGACTTTTCTGGAGGTGCTATGTTTGCCATGACAACGCGTTCGCGTTGACATCGACCGCATGGAAGATTAATGTTAACCAGCGCCATACAACGCTCTCGGTGAATTGCTAAGGCAATATACTACACCCACGTGTCGTTCAGTTTGGGGTGGTTGTTTACTTTTATTTTCGCGGATTTGGCTGCAACCGGTTAGTTCCTTTGCAGTTTACTTGACTTTTTTCTGTTATATTTATTTATGGTGTTGTTTATTTGGTGTCGGGTTTATTAATTTACATTATTGATGAATCCGATCACGGAGGTGGTTTGCATTTTGTTGGGAACTCTATTTAACCGATGGAAGAAACAAGATCAAAGTTTTAATCGTCATTTTGGTTTTCCGCGTACAAATGGTTATGTAGTAGTCAAATATTACAAAAATTATTTTGCTGGGCTTGTTTACTAGTTCCCAATAAATATTCAGTGTGGAATAAGGAAGGATTTGCAGGTACGTTAAATATGTGAAGGTCTTTACATAAAAATGAAGACTCGGCGGAGCATTTAAAATGCGAATTAATGCTAAAAACATTTGTAAAAAATCAAAGCACTATAGCTGACACTTTTAAAGAAAATGCAAAACTATATAAAATACATTTTAACGAAAACGTTCGATTAAATGGACTATTTATGTGCTTGGTAATTGACGCAGTTAGTCTTTCGCGGCCATGATGAGAGCAGCGAGTCAATAAATAGGGGAAATTTTAAAAAACTTTTAGGTTTATTAATATCTAGAAGTTCCCAAGAACTAAAAGGTCGTCACAAAAAAATTAAAAATGTTTTTACTGGTGAAAACTATTCAAAACGAAATAATTAATTATTAATTGAATTTAATTGAATGTATTTCTGATTATTTAAATGATCATGTAAAAAATGAAATAATGAACACACAATTTTTTTCTGTGTAAGTGGATGACACCACTGATATTACGCAAACCTCCCAGTGCTCCATAATTTTAAGATACGTTTATTCAGAAGACTACTGAAAGTCGAGAGATTCTTAGAATTTTATAATGTCAGCTCCGATAGAACGTCGGAGAATTTATATTCTCTATTGGATCAAATTTTGGACCAATTTGACTATAAACATAAATTAATAGGCCAATGTTACGATGGCGCAAGTCTGATGTATGGCCATCTAAATGGCATTCAAAAAAAAAAAAAGAAAAACCGCCGTAGGCTGTATTTGTCTATTGTCTTGCGCATCGTCTTAACCTCATGATGCAGCAAAGTTTAAAAATATTTCTAAATGTCGATTTTTTTTTGCAAGTCTTAGTGGTATTCCCTCATTTTTTTATCACTCAGCCGCCTAACGAACGTATGCTCTTACATCTGCATCTACGAGGCGTATACCAACAATTACAGAAACTCGTTGGTCTTCAAATTCAAAGTTAGTAAAGGTTTGTTCAAAACTGGAATAATTTAAAAGACGTCTTTGAATTTATTACAAACTGTAACAAATCTGATGAAAAATCAATCCGGCTTGTGAAAGGATTTTTAGGTGATTTTGAATTCACGTTTCTGGCATTAGTGTTTAATGACATTTTCTCAATCACGGACATACTATTTGACGTTCGCTTGACATTCATTTTTGCATATCCAATATAATATGCTGTCGTGAGGCGCTCTGTAAAAAAAGAAATGATCATTTTTTTTAATACCATGTTTGATAAAACAAATTCTATTACAGAAATAAATCATTTAAGATTTAAGAAACAAAACTCCTTTATCCAGCACTATCCTTACCTCTCCTGAGGACCTAAACAATTATTTTGTAAATGTAGCCAAAGATTTGACTAAATCCGTATCTCAATCTAATGACCCAATTTCATATCTCTCTAATCATAGGGTAAACCTGCACAGTTTCTTCTTTTCACCAGTAGTTTTATCAGAACTTCGTAGTACAATTAATGATATCAAAAATAAATCTTCCTCGGGAACTGATGGGCTTACTTTAAAAATGTATTCAAGTCTGCCGGAATGCACACTAGAGCATCTGACTACTTTGATAAATATGTCTTTCCAAAATGGTACTTTTCCAAGCTGCCTTAAAACTGCAATAATCATACCTCTTCACAAAGGAGGTGTTTCAGAAGAAGCTTCGAACTATCGCCCAATTGCACTTCTCCCTACGCTATCTAAGATCATCGAAAGACTGGTTAAAAAAAAGCTTTTATCATTTCTGTCTAGATATGAAATACTTACAAAACATCAATTTGGATTTTTAAGTAACAAATGAACAAGCGATACCATGTTTTCCCTTCTTAATAGAGTTTACTCCAGCCTAAACAACCATCACGCTACGGCAACAATTTTCTGTGATTTTTCCAAAGCTTTCGATTGTGTGAATCATAATATATTAACTAACAAGCTGCAGTACTATGGATTTAGAGGGGCTCCTCTCAATTGGTTTAAGTCATATCTTAGCAACAGAAATCAAGTTGTGAAAGTTGACAACAGGATGTCTTCTTGTAGGCCAATGGAATATGGAGTGCCTCAAGGCTCGGTACTAGGCCCTATCTTGTTTCTTCTGTTCATAAACGACATGGCTAATTTAAACATTAGTGGAAAAATATGTCTCTTTGCGGACGATACCAGCTTTACGTGGAGCCACCCAGATGTCACGGACCTACATAGGATTGTATCTAATGACCTAATCACCATTAAATCCTGGTGCGATTCTAATCTCCTATGTTTGAACATCTCTAAAACGAAAGTCTTGTCTTATAAAAACACGCTGCAACCCTTTGACCTTAATGGCACCACTATTGATGTCGTAAACTCTGTAAAATTTCTAGGGCTTCTTGTAGATGATTCTTTAAAATGGGATCCACATATCGACGCTTTATCAAGGAAGTTAGGTTCTGCTTGCTTTGCGTTAAGATCTGTTTCCGAGGAGCTTAGCTTTTCTACCTCTAGAACTGTTTATTTTGCTCTTGTTGAGTCGCACCTCAGATATGCTATTCCATTCTGGGGTACATGTTGTGCGACTCAATTTGATCGAATTTTTATACTACAAAAAAGAGCTGTTCGTTACCTACTGAGACTTAACAGTAGAACTCACTGCCGAGATTTCTTTAAAAGATATAAAATACTAACCCTTCCTTGCTTATTCATTTTGGAATCGGTTTGCTTAATTCGTAAGCACGCACCTGCTCTATTAGAGAGACCTTCTCACAACTACCCTCTCAGAAATACTGAGCACGATCTCTATCTTCCAACCCCACACTCAGAGTTAATTAAAAGATCAGTAATCTACAATGCAAAAAAAATGCATAATCACCTGCCATTTAACATCAAATCCATAATATCTCTGACTTCATTTCGCAAGGCTTTGAAATCATTCTTACTGGAAAGTGCCTTCTACACCGTGAACGAGTTTTACAACACATAATTTTATCCTTATGAACCCCTAGTGTGATAGTTGCCATTACCAACCATTTTTACCGAATTTTGTATATGTATTTTTTTAATTGTTTCGTACTTTTTTATTTTTTACTTTGCTTTTTTATTTTTTTTTTACATTATATTTATGAAAATGTTTATAACATAGTACGACTGACAAAGTACATTTCTAATGTACTTCTTTTAGGATTCTATAATATTAATATTCTAAATTCTTGATTTAAATATTATTTTTCTATAATATTTATGATGTGTTTTTGTTTTGTTTTGTTTGCTAATTTTGATGTTTGTAAACTATTTTTTTACAACAGCTTTGTCCACAAAATTGTAAAATTTTTTTTTGACAATAAAGCATTTATTTATTTATTTATTTATTTACATTACAAACGTGGGCTTGCTAAACTTTCACCTGAAGAAATTAGGGCTAAGTATAGAACCCTCTTTTATGAAATATTGGACCATATTTTAATGGAAATGACACTAAGATTTCAAGACTGTGAAAAACTTACATTTTTATGTTTGACAGATTCTGTTAAGTTTTCCGAATATAGTTTAAATTTTCCGACTGGCCCGTTTGAAAATTTGTTACAGTTATATCGGAAAATATTTTCAAAAAGTCAACGACTTAAAAATGAGCTTTGTCTTATTTTTGCAAGAGCAAGTGAAAAAAATTAATGAAAGTAAAGATATTTTTAGCGAAGCATATAAACTGTTTTTCCTTATTTTAACAATAATCTTCAGTGGAAAGAAGTTTTTCTTGCCTCAAACGCGCGTGAAAAACTTATTTAAGAAATACAATATCTCAAGAAAGACTTACTTCTCTAGGCAATATTTCAATTCAAAAGCAATTTCTGGAGGAGATTAGGGCAACTCATCCATTTTATGAGGATGTTATAAATAAATTTGTTATGAAGGATAGGAGAATTGATTTAGTATACAAAATTTAGGTAAGTCGTAAAAAAATATTCTACCCCCTCCACATATAAAAAAATTCTGGAAAAAAAATTATTGCGATATTTTCTTGCTTCTTTTGCATTTCACTTACTTTTTCACCCGCGAGCAGCCACTGCTGCCAAGAGTACTAAGAAACGTAACTATCTGAATCAGATTCTGAATGGCTGCTGGAGATATAATCTGCTTCAGAACTTTCGCCCTTCACTTTAGATGAATCCTCTTAATTATAGCTTGTAATTTTTTCTAATTTCTCTTTTATATTTTCTAGTATTTCAGACGAAGGAGGTGTTTCTCCTTTTTTATCGTACTCCAAAAAAGCCACATGTACTATCCTGAAGAAAACAAAGCCGGTTAACTTGGAAAATCAAAATATACTAAAAAAAGTTCATTCATATAACCTAACTTTTTTCAAACTTATTAAAGTTAGTTACTTTTGCCACGTGGACCATTTTACTACCATTATATTTGTCGAAACCAGTCAAAACTAAAAAAAAAACCTCACAAGAAAACTAACACTTGTAGATCGCCAATAATTCAAACTAAACCTAATATCAAAACACAGTATCTACGATGGCCTTTACAAAATAACAAGTTCTGATTGGTCAGTGCATATGCTGTGTTTTACATCTAGTCGGTGCGCAGATACTGTGTTTTTAACATTTGAAAATTAATCCGGCTCTGTTGATACTGTGTATTTTAGTCCGACTTTTCGTTATTTGGCTACAAATTTAAATTCTGATTATAAAAAAAGACTCACTTCAGTATGTACAGTTAGGTTAAATCTCAATACGTCAAAAAAACGCAAATACTGTGTAGGACATCTACATTAATCTTTGGGTTTTTCGCTGCAATTATAATCTAAATTTAAAATATTAAAGAAAAATTGTGTTTTTTTACCTTAAAAGTTTAGTATTCGGGGGAAAGTCTACCTCTGTCTTTAGCAAAAATAAAAACAACAAACTAAATTCAGTATATTACTTATGGTTTCTATCAGAAATATAACCAGAATGGCTAATCTCTGAGATTATTTTTTGTATTTAGGTAGACTTTGGAGTCCTGAATACGAATTTGGAGTCGATTATTTTCGGTCACGTTTCGTTTTTGAGTTATTCATTCTCAACGTTTATAAGAATTCTAAACCCAACTTACTTTTTTCTTTCATCTTTTTAACGAAAATTCGCTGGATCTATATAAGACTACTACAAACAATTATAAAAAGACGTAAAGTAAATTCTCTTTTTGTTTTTCTTGTCTTTTTTTGTTTAAAAAATTGAGGAATACTCAAAAAACAGCCATACTTCATATTTTGTGGACTAGTAACTTTTACTTCATGTTGGCATCCTAACATCATAATAAACCATAAATACATCTTTAAAGTTGCTTCGGGGGGATGCAAGAGACTCAAATGCACAGAGTGAAAGCTAAAGACCCGCAGTAAAGGGAGCAGACGCGGTGAACGTGTGAGCCCTAGTTAATGGTTATTCCTGCATTCTATCCTGTTCGTCTGCCCAGTTCTACATAGAATATATAGCGTAATGGCCGCTATGTGGCGGGAGTAATTTGAAAGTAAGGGTCACCTCGTGATACCAGAAGTACTTCTTTAAGGGGCAACCTGTGGAAGCCAAGATGCATTATGGAAAGCATTTTGCTCGACACCCCGTGGTCGTTACCTATTTCGCTGGAGAATGACGCTGAAAGCAAAAAAGTTGCAACCGACTCCAAATTGAAAGGAAAGAAGAAAGAAACATTAATGGACACTAGGTGAATTGCTATCAGGTTAGGACTTGATTGATGATGTCTACTACGCCTAATCTGGTGCTAACCGGGTACCAATTCACCTAGCTCCTTCGCGCTCCTGCTGGTTCCGATCCACCTTATGTATGTAACAAAATATCCATAATTAATTTGTATAGCAGCGCCTATAAGCCCGATGGTTTTTCATGTCAAGATGCCAAAAACATGAAGGAAGTTACTAGTCCAAAAAGTATGGTTGTGTTTGAGTGTTCCAAATGTCCTAATTTTTTTAGATAAAATAAGGCAAGAAAATCAAAAAGACAGTTTTCTTACGTCTTTTATAATTGTTTGTAGTAGTTTCATACAGAACTAGTCAATTTTCATGAAAAAAAAGAAACAAAAAGGAGCAAATTAAGAATGTCTATGAATTTTGAGGATGAATAACTGAAAAACGAAACGTGAAAAATTTGACGTCAGTGATCAGGATCCAAAATCTATCTTTATACAAAAAATCATCAAAGTCGGTGATGGTGTAAAGAAAGCGTTTGGTTCACTAACAGATCCAAATTTTTCATTTTTTTGTAGATAACCTAACGGAAGTTAGATTTTTCCTTTGCACGGTACCCGAAAGCTGTCAAAATAGTTCTCACGGACGTCTTCAGCTTCTCCACCATGTCGGTGTCTGACGAGGAAAGGGATGAGTGAGTATTAAACAAAATATATTTTTATTTACTTTCATCTTTATATACTCTGGTATTTAGTTTATTTGCATGTGGTATTTAAGTAATTTATTAATATTGTAATTGTATTTAAGTAAAATTTTAAACCATACGTTCTAGCCAGATTTAAAATTTGTTATGTAATTATTGTATTACTTTTTTACCAACTGCCATAACGTATTTTTACTAACTGCCTGCGTAGTACACTTATTGTTTTCGTAACAAACGAAAAATCGCAATTGAGGTATCTCAGCTTTTCTGAGAATTTTTAACAACGAAATTTCTATCAATTTTGTTTTTAGTATTTTTAATATTATTCCGGATTGGCCGGTAACCAAAAACGTAGTTTCTGAATGCATTATTTTTGTTCAAAACACAGCTTACAGGTACAGGTAAAGACTAGTTATACACGGAAAGAAAAATATTGCAAAAATAACAAAAAAATATTACCTATACTTAACTATCATTTTTAGTTCCTTATAGGACAACTAAATATTTTTAAAAGGCATGCAAAAAGATACAGTAAACTTAAGTCACAATGCCTCTTTTAAAAATGAACAAACACATTTTTAAATATGAAATACAGTTTATTATTTTTCCTAAATAATATTATGTAGCTTATTTGAAGTTATTTTTAACTACTATTACACTGTTTTGTAATTGTTTACTAATAAACTATTAACGGTTAAAACCATTTTTAGAAACCTTTAGTATTAATTGGGGTTTAGCTCAAAAATTAAATATAGATACGACTACTATCCTACATTTTAAAACTTATAATACATTATTGTATTAGAAAAAAATATATATTGTTCCATTAATTTCATTATACAAAATGTGGAGATAAAATATAGCATATTCTGTCTTCTTTTAGCACCATTATTATCCCCAGACTTTTTTTCTAGATAACTCAATTAATAACGTCTCCCGGCTAAATAACCAGAAAATTAAAATTTAAAATATAAATTATATTAATAACATAACCTTAATATAATGCTAATTTGCTCATTTTTACCTCCAAAATTATATAAAATGATATTATTGATAATATTTTCCTTGATTTGGACGGCAAAATATCTTCCAGCGCCTCTTCAGCTGCTTTTATTAAATCAAAAGATTCCATTTCGATTTACAATCACGAGATTAATGACACTGACAACTTGTTTATTTATGTTGTAACTACGTGACGTCATTAATTCAAAGCACACTTATGAAATTTGTATCTGTTACCTGCAATCATTTGTCACATTATCTCCCAGTTGCACAAAACTTAATTGCTGTTTAGAATATTTAACCGAGTCTTCAGATTTGACAAGCCAAACATTCTAAACTTTAATTGAGCTTTGTGCAACCGGCCACTTGAGGTGTTTTAAATTTGCACATTTGCACCCATACATTACATTATTTAGTAATATTGTCCCCAAAAGAGCAAAAAAAATGTATACATTGCGGGACTAAAGTGCCTTAATCCCTTGAATGGTTGTTGCTCTCGACCGGAGTCATCGAGCATCAAACTCCATTTGCGGGGTTAAATGAGTCACGTTAGTTCCTAGTACTATTTTTATTACTAATATTTTATAAACTAAATTTTAAAGTAATATTAAATCATTTTTAAATTGGTATGGAAATAATTAAAATACCTAACTCAACAAAATTACTCTGT
This sequence comes from Kuschelorhynchus macadamiae, assembly GCA_030620095.1. Taxonomy (NCBI): domain Eukaryota; kingdom Metazoa; phylum Arthropoda; class Insecta; order Coleoptera; family Curculionidae; genus Kuschelorhynchus; species Kuschelorhynchus macadamiae. The sequence goes on along the minus strand of JAUTXW010004642.1, from coordinate 439,074 downwards.
AATAACATCTAGTCGATTTTGTCAAGGTGAGTCATTTTGCCAATAGCTCGTTGCCATGGAATTTTCCGGTAAAAAAACACTTTAGTGAAAGCCTCTCAAAAATCGTTTTATCGTCAACAGCATTATTATAAAATATTACAATAATCGTTTTAATAATAATTACATAACCACAATGCTTTTCCCCTGACTGGTAATCGTTTTTTCACTCTTTTATAGATCCGTTATTGTGTGTCAATAAATTATGTATTTTGTTTTAGAGACCTTGCCCCTTCTAATTCAAGTATGCGTGACCAAAACGATAAAAAAAATTGCGAGACAAATACAAATTAATAAACAAAGTAATCGATATATCGGCTAGAAGAGGTGATTCAGGCGGTTTACATAATTATGATGAATTTCATTTAATTTTTAGTACAAATCTGTAGAAAAGCGGTTATACCTTGGTTCCAATCTTTTATATTTCATTGCCAAATATTGGAAGTACATTAAATATCGATAACAGTTATTTTGAAAATCACTGGTCGGATTCAAAATTCAAAATACACAATAACGAAAAAAATGTCGTTTTTGCAAACAAAATATATTATTTATAGTTGGAATATTTAAAAATTTGCCTTCATAGCCTAAATTTATATTATTTTAAAAATGAGTTCATGATAATAAAACAAAGTAAAACTGTCTACTGAATAAGATACACAGTGAAGTCAAGGCATATGTTTTTTAGTGAATTTTTGAAACACCCTGCAATTTTAACCTGTATATCGGTAACTTTGAAGCCTGATTCTTTAAAAACATTTTGTTTTTTGTATGATCAACGTATCTTTATTTTTAAAGAAAATACAGTAACATTAGTATGGTGATGTTTTACCTGTATTTCTATTATGCCCATAAAAACGGGACATCTAGAATGCTTTGAAATTTGAAGTATCCCGGATGAAATGGCATCCCAGATGTCATTAGTATTAATACTGAGAGAAGTGTTTTTATATTGTGCGAAATTGTACGAAGGGACTTAACGATAGACAACGCTAATAAAGCAATTGGTATGCTACAAGCTGGCATAAGTCAAGTTGATGTTGCAAATGAAGTTCATGTTTCACAAAGTGTGATCAGTAGATTAAATAAACGGTTTCAAGAAACAGGTTCTGTGTCTGAAAGACCTCGCCTTGGAAGACCACGATCTACCACCAGAATGGAGGACCGTTTCGTTACTTTAACAGCACGAAGAAATGTGATTTAAGAAGAGCCAGCGGAGTTCAGGTCAGTTATAGAACTATCGTAAACCGCTTACATGCGGTCAATTTAAGGACAAGAAGACCTTGGCGCTCTGTCCCTCTCAGGGGCGTGCAGTCCACGGAAGCAAGGGAAGCAGTGCTTCCCCAAAAAAAATTACAAAACATCTTCTAAAATGTGATTTTTGAAATAGGGAGCCATTAATTTAGTTTATATTAAAAATGCTAAAATGTTATCCTAATTATCAAGCCCATAATAAATTCGGCCTTGACTCCGACCCAGCCACAATAGAATATCGAATGGAACCTATACGGGCCGCTAGCTTCTCTGCAACCAAGTCCAGTACGCTTGATTTCCTGTGAATCGAGCCAGAGGTTATTGAACTTTCCACCGGCTGTTTGCAATTTTTGTATTTCAGTCGCGTGTGTTAAGTGGTGGCGGAAGCTATCGTTGGAGTAGGTTCTTTGTTTGAACGGCTATCCGTGTGTTGTGTGATACGTACGTCGCGTCGTGCATGGTGCGATATGGAAGACAATAATACGGACGTGGATATGCAAATACCGTCAACTTCGGCTGTAGGTAATAACGTTGAAAATGTTGGAGAATTTAGTAAGAAGAGTGTGTGTGAATGTGTGGTGTGTGTCTTAATAATAAAGAGATTTTCAACATTAAACTTCGCTGATAAGCTTCAAACAATTTCCAAAGGAAGGGCAAAATCGCCTATGAAAAATTTAACCACAAAAATGAAAAACTGTGTTTGTCCATTGTTTTGCTCATAAATTAAATTTAGTTTTATCCCAGTCCATCAATCACATTAAAGAGCGTAAAGTATTTGTCGTTACTTTAAGTGGCATGGCTGCTTTTTTTTCCAAGTCAACAAAACGTACACAAGCTTTGGACTCCATTATCCACAAACGATTGCTCAAATTAGCTCCTACTAGGTGGAACTATAATGGAAGACTTGTGTTAACAGTATCTGAAAATTGTGAATTACTGATTGAACTATTTGAGAATATAATAGAAAATGGTCGTACTCAATTGTACTCACGCGACGGTACCATGAATGGTGAGACTTATCGAGACGACATCATAAATGATATCGTTGAAGAACACAGGTACAATCTTGAACCTAATTTTATATTTCCGGATGACGTTCGCCCGCATAGAGCTAGGATTGTACTTGATCAAATCCAGGAGAAACAGATTGATCTTTTAAGATTGTCAGCAAGATCACCAGATCTTAATGCTATAGAAAATGTCTGGGATTTTCTGAAAAGAGCCATTCGTTCACACCATCTCCCACCGAATACTCTACAGTACGTAACATTTAACCTGTTATATGGGATCAGGTACCGCAAGACGCTATTGACAATTGCATAAGGAGTGTGCCTAGACGTATTCAAGCAGCGTTAGAAAACAACAGTCTTCATATAGAATATTAATTTTTTGTGTTTTTCTTTTTTCCATTTTTTAGTTTTGTTGAATAAATTTATAAATTTTCTTTATTACTACCTACTATGAATAAATTTGTAAAATTTGTAAAAAAGATGTTTTTCTAACTTAACTTCGACATCAATAACTTCTTTCCATATGAGCAATAATCTGTGCTAAATGATGTTTTTACCATTTTGAAAAAAAAGTCAGTAAGCCTATTTCGAATGGAATTTTTAATATTCACATTTTTATAGGTGGGTAAGAGAAATAGGGGTAAAACATTACCATACTAATATTGCTGTATTTTATTTAAAAAAAAAGATACGTTGATCATCCAAAAATCAAAATGTTTTTAAAGAATCAGGCTTCAAAGTTACCAATATAGAGTTTAAAAATTGCAGGCAGTTTGTGCTACAGGGTGTTTCAAAAATTCACTAAAAACATATGCCTTGAGTTCACCCTGTATCTTATTAAGTAGTCAATTTCATTTTGTATTATTATCATGAAATCATTTTTGAAATAATATAATTTTATGCTATAAGAGGAAATTTTTTATTATTCCAACTATAAATAATATATTTTGTTTGCAAAAACGACCCTTTTTTCATTATCCCTAACTTGTTTCCATGTGTGTATATTAAGTTTCGAGAACTTCAATGTGTAAATAGAAACAATTCATAGGTGTAAAATACTAAAATCTAAAAAATAATTAAATTGTGCTTCAGCACATAATATATATCAACAAACTACACACACATATACTTAACTATAATATACAATGTCATATATACTTATTTAATTAATGTACAAAGTAGTCAATTCTCAAATCACACACTTACAAGGCGTTAGTCAAATTTAAGAATGGATGGGTATGGTAACTTATTCAAAAGGAAAGGTCGCTCGTAAATGATACTAGTCGAACACATTACGTACGGTTTCCCGAACAAACAACAAATTCGTTTATGGAATAAAATGCATCAGCTGTTAATAGTTTTTTTAATTCGAATTTAAATTTATTTGTAGATGCCATAGTTTTTAATGACAACGATAACAGATTAAAAATACGACTACCGGCACACAGAGGAGATTTTTTATACATTTCTAAATTAGGCTTTAAAAGCGAGACGTTAGACTTAATTCGAGTGTCATAGTTATGGTAAGAACTATTAAGCCGACAAAGATGTTTGTTCTTATGAAAATAAGTCAACAATTTTAGTAAATAAATTACGTGGACAGTAGAAATATTATTTTTGCGGAAAGTTTCCCTACACGACGTTGAGTAGTACAGACCAAAAATAATCCGAACAACCCGTGTGCCACAAATACTCTATTGATGTCGGATGACTGACCCCATAATATTGGAAGCAACTGAAGAATAAATAAAGGTATAGTACACCCTACAAGGGTTTCAAGTGTTACATAATTCTTTAAAGGGTTTAAAACATAGGAGCCCTTATTTATTTTGGAACACACCTTAGAAATTTGCCCATTCCAGGTTAAATCACTATCAATGAAGATACCCAAGAAATTTATTGAGTCACTTAAAACTAATTTAAATAATTTAATTAATATATTTAACTTAATTAACTTAATTATTTTAATTAAAATGATTAATTTAATAAATAAATTAATTTAATTTTAATAATTAATTATTGTATTAATTAATTTAATTATTTTAATTATTATAATTATTGTATTAAATTAAATAATTAATATAATTATTTCAAATTATTATAATTTAATTAATTTAATATAATTTCAAATTAATTAATTTAATTTATTTAATTTAATTTAATTAATTTAATTAATTTAATTAATTTAATTAATTTAATTAATTTAATTAATTTAATTAATTTAATTAATTTAATTAATTTAATTATTTTAATTAATTTAATTAATTAATTAATTTAATTAATTTAATTAATTTAATTAATTTAATAATTTAATAAATTTAATTAATTTAATTATTTTAATTTATTTAATAAATTTAATCTATTTAAATAATTTAATTAAAATAATTAATTTAATTAATTTAGTTAATTTAATTGATATAATTAATTTAATTAATCTAATTACTTTAATTAATTAAATAATTTAATTTAATTAATTTAATTAACTTATTTAATGTAATTAATTTAATTAATTTAATTATTTAAAATAATTTAATTAACTTAATTATTAAATTTAAAAAAGTTGGCTATCCAACAGGCAGTGACAGCTACCCTATAACAGCATAACACAAAGTAAGCTTACAGTATTTTCCTAATTTCGGAGAAGCAAATTATAAACTAAAAATAATAGAACTAACTGCTAAGAATACACATAAGTACAGTTATTTCTTAGAATTTTGTTAGACTGTCTAAAATGATTAGATTATATCTAATTGAGATGAATTATTACAAATACGTGTACATAAGAGGTGAGTTAGAGAAATAATTTGTCTGAAGTCTCTCTAAATCGCAAAAATGCGTGTGCTGGGTAGTGTGTAAGGGTTTGTAAATTATAAAATCTGAAATTATCTTGATAAAATCTAAAATGTCTTTGTCTATTAAATCGTTTAGAACATTAACAAACCTTTTTGCACACTTTCGATCCTATGTACGTATTTATCATACAGAGGATTCCAAACCGTTGTAGAATACTCAAGATTAGGCCTAACCTTGGTGTTAAATATAGTAAAATAGGGAAATATAGTTATTAAATCCGTGTGTCACCCTTAATATGTACCCCATGTTTCTTAAAGCCCTCCGAACCGCTGTTACTATGTGGTCTTCAAACAATAGTTTGGAATCCAAGATCACTTCCAAGTCTTTTATTATATTAGCATACTCTAATTTTACATTGTTTATAAAAAGATCTATATTAAAACGAGGTCAGGTATTTTTTTTCGAAAATAAAATTGTATGACACTTATCTAAATTAACACTAAACCTAAACGTTTATTTCCATTTATAGCCACGAATTGAGATCTGTGTTGTTAATAGCTATGGAGAAGTCGTAGAAAACTCCCATGAATACCGAAATTCTCCATCTTTCTCATTAGAGTCGGGTGAAGAACTTTATCGAAAGCCTTAGAAAAATCGGGGTACACGGAGCAAGTATCACATCCCTCCTCCATGCTTAAGAAACCTAAAAAAACATTTATAAATTTAACACAGTATCATAGACGAAGCAATATAGGACATTGTTAATAGTTGATAAGAACTTTTAGTTAAGAAGTAACTCGAATAGTATGTACATTGTGTCCCAGATTGCTTGTAATCACAGGATTTCTCGGTAACCAGCAGAGATAGAACTTTGCGGTTTTCGCGACTCTGTGTCAATTTTTCGAGAAACTTTGAATGCCGCAAACAGAATTGTGCCAGATTGTTTCGTTCCCGAGATACAGAGTGAAATAGAAATTTTGCGCTTTTGGGGGTAGTATCATATTTCGGACACCCTGTCAGATAAAGAAAAGGTAAAAACTGCTATGCATAGATATTTTTACGTAGAGTCGAGGGCTGTAGTCGAAATTTTTTTTAGACAAACCGTTTTTGAGATATAGCCCAAATTTAGTATTTTTTAAATGGGACACCCTGTATTTTTTGGTTCCAAAAAATTTGCCTTTTTTTTCTCTTTAAAATGATGTTTCACACTATGCACTTTTGACGTAAACTAAGCCTTATAAACGCAATATTAAAAGAAAAACGTAAGTTGGCCATCGAAATATGGCATGGAAACAAAAATCAAAACTATTTGTTTCTTAAATATATCAAATATTGCCGTGTTTATCCTCTTATAATACGAGTTACCAATAATTCTAACAGGTAAATTAATAGATATTAAGAAGAAATGAATAATTTTGAAAATAGTCATAAGTATGATATGATGGTTTGTTTTATTGAATGTCATGAAAACAGTGATCAAGCATCTGATTTATATTTTAACAGGTAAGCACCAAGCGCTTAAATTATTATGAACCTCCTTTCAAATTTTTTTTTCAATTCCACTTTGAGTTATGGACTATTTCCAAAAGCTTTTTTTATATCGTAGATATCCAGAAAGGCCTCAGCCACACAAGGCAATTTTTCGCCGAATTAAATTAAATTTAATTAATGATGGATCATTTTCAAAGCACAGGGTTAAAACATATAATAAACGAAATCACAAGAACAGTGAGATTATTGTATTAGCAAGTATTCAGGCCAATCACGCGAATTCATGTAGGCATATTCAGGAAACAGTGGAGGTGTCAAAATCACAAACGCAAAGGATATTAAGAAAACATAAATATAAACCTTGTAAAGTAAATGTAGTACAACAATTGCATCCTGGAGATGCAGAAAGGCGTCTAAATTTTTGTAACTGGTATCTTCAAAAAACCCAAAATGACCCTGACTTTGGTAGCAAGGTTATATGGTCCGACGAAGCCTATATAAGTTGTAGTGGTATTTTTAACAGGCATAATAATAGACACTGGTATACGGAAAACCAATTTTTAACAAGAGAACGTCAGCAGCAAGGAAGGTTTGGGTTTAGCGTCGCTTGCTTTATATTGGGAACAAAGATTACATTCCATATTTACAATAGTAATTTAACAGCAGATAGATATCTAGCAATTTTAAATCAAATACTACCGGATTTATTGGATAACTTGCCGCTAGCAAATCTGCACAATATTTATTTTCAGCAGGACGGTGCTCCTGCCCACAATGCGCAAATTATAAGGCCATTTCTATTTGAAAATTTTCACGATCGCTGGATTGGTACAAATGGACCAGTAAGGTGGCCTGCTAGGTCGCCAGACCTCTCAATATTAGATTTTTTCGTTTGGTCTTACTTAAAAAACAAAATTTACCTGAATCCAGTCAATACGATGGAGCAGCTGCAAAATGCAACCATTCAGGCATTTAGATCATTGGAAGATAGACCTATAATAATGATGAATGCTCTAAGAATAATTCGCACTGTGTGCCAATTATGTGTTGGTGAGGGGGGGCGGCCATTTTGAACAGTTTTTCTAGTTATGTAGAATTTGTTTAGTATTGTGATTAAGTTTATCAAGATTATTAAGTTTATTTATTTCATAGTAAAAAAATGGTTATTAATTTTTTATGTTGTTTAATTTTGCTTCTGGACACTTTTAATATCCACCCATATTTCCATGGCCAACTTACGTTTTTCTTTTAATATAGCGTTTATAAGGTTTAGTTTATGTGAAATGTGCATAGTGTGATACATCATTTTATAGATAAAAAAAAGCGAATTTTTTGGAATAAAAAAATACAGGGTATCCCATTTAAAAAATACTAAGTTTGGGCTATATCTCAAAAACGGATTGTCTAAAAATTTGTGCGACTACAACACTGGATTCTACGTAAAAATATCTATCCATAGCAGTTTTTACCGTTTCTCTATCTGATAGGGTGTCCGAAATATGATACCACCCCCAAAAACGCAAAATCTCTATTTCACCCTGTATCTCGGGAACGAAACGATGTGGCACAGGGTCGCGAAAACCGCAAAGTTATATCTCTGCTGGTTTCCGAGAAATCCTGTGATTACAAGCAATCTCGGACACAGTGTACATGACATTGAGAAACACCCTGCATACAAAAAATAGTTACGGCAAAAAAATCCAACGTACTCGATTCACTTTAAATTAGGTGCATGCGGCGATTCATGAGGTAATAATGTAAAAACATTATATACTCTATATATGGTAATTTGCAGTGACAAGAAAAGTCGGAGCAAAATGCAGGCAATGAGCAGTATAATATGGTATAATATGAGTGGCATTCAATTAAAAATGAACGGTTCGTTGCAACAAAGGAAATTGTATTACGGTCGTTAAATCGACATTCTTTTATACATACCTACCTACAAGCCTTTACAGAATATCCCTGTTGCATGCATAATTATAAATTGAGCAAAGGGAACTTTTGATAAAGGTTTGTAAATTATGTTTTCTTTGGGCCAGTGGCGCAGCCCCAACAAACAAGAATTACGAACTCGAATCCCTCCCTAGAACAAAATCCTGCGTTATAAATTTGTATCATTCGTATATGAAAGTGAGGATGCTTTTTTTTAGTCATCAACAAAAAATATATGCTCGGATTCCACCCCCCGCTGGAGGAGGGAGGGCCTCCTGCAGCGCAAGAACCCTGTCGGCGTCACTGCTTCGGACTTGTGATATCTTCTAAAAGACCATTTACTTTAGCAAAAAACAGAGCTGTGAGTAACTTTATGAAATAGATACTTTTCGTAAATAAATTTTGGTACGAATCCAAGATGGCGGAACAAAATGGTGGCTTAGTAAAATATTTAAAAATTCAGTCTAAAAAACCACTTAAGTGCCTGATTTCAGTAAAACTGTGGTACTAATTCAAGATGGCGGAACAGAATGGCGGCTAAATAAAATATTTGTAATCTTGAAAAAATCGCTACCTCAGGTTTTACATATCTCCACTTTTTAGAGTGCCAAGATGTCAAAAAAACTATGCTTTATCGATTCAGTCAGTCCGTCTGTCGGTTTATCTGTCTGTCTGTCAATTCACAGCTTAAAAACTACTTGAGCGATTGAATATTTTGAGTAAAAATTAAGGGTGATATAGGGATGACCTGGTAATGTTTTGGTAAAAATCCAATATGGCAAAACAAAATGGCAGCCTAGTGAAATGTTAAAAAAATTATTGCTAAAAATCTACTTAACCAATGTATCTTAAATTTTGCACAAAAATCGAGTAATAAGTAGGAATCAACCGGTAAAATTTAGCTACGAATCTAAGATGGCGGAATAAAATGGCGGCTAAATAAAATATTTGTAATCTTTGTAATATTTGTAACCCTCTCAGGATTTTACATATCTTCAAGTCTTAGTGTCTCTAGATACCAAAAAATATGTTTTATGAATTCCGTTGGTACGTCTGGTTTGTCTGTCTGTTGGTTGACGACATTTTCTTATCAGAGTGACTTCAGATTTTGGTCAATAATTAAAAGTCCCATGGGGATCGCCTGCTAATATTTTGATAGTACTTCAGGATGTGGAAATAAGGTGGGGGCCTAGTGAAATGTTAAAAAAATTTATAGTAAAAAAACTGATTATTTAATTTACCTCATATTTTGTTCAAAAATCAAGTGTTATTTTGGAATGAATATAAGATAAGAAAACAAAAGTGCGGCCTTTCAAAATATTTAAAAAATCAGCCTGAAAACATCACTTATTACATTAATTTCAAAATGTTTGCAAGCATTAACTGTGATATAGAGATAAACTGGAGAAGTTGTGGTACGAATTCAAGATAGCGAAACAAAACGACGGCCAAAAAAAATTACAAAATCAACGTAAAAAAATCTTATACAATTGACTGATAAATTTTGTAGAAAAATTAAATGATATAGGAATAAACTGGTACGAATTCAACATGACGTAACAAAATGGCGGTGTGTGTTAATATAAAAATTGATGAATAGTGTCAATATATGAATTAACGAATCGAACCGAATAGTAAGTAGCGGCCTTTAGCAAAACCTTAATTAACTAAATTTTGTATGGAATAGCTAACTGAAATAAATTCAATTATGCAAAAATTATTCATAATTTAAAAAAAACTGTTTCACCCGACAAATTCAATGCACTATCTTTTCCTAACACTGGAATCTGTGGTGGAAGATAGATCAAAATATAAGAGTTCTAACCACACTACACCACAACTTGTTACGTTCTGGACGCGCGTTTCGCTAACCAACTTGGCATCATCAGCAGATGATATAAATTAAAGTAACTTATCCTAACCGAGACTATTTGTAGGTAAATGTGGTCACACTTGGTTGCGCCCGACTGCACCGTTGTCAAGTAAACAATAGAGGGGACTATAGGGAATAGGCCCTCTGTCTTTATTTAGTGCTTTCTTACCACGTTTAATTATTTCTATACTCTCAAAAATCTATTATCAGATACATTTTTAATCAACTTAAGATTATTTATTCCTATTTGGTGATCGTTTTCTAAAGCATGTGGGGCAACGCTTGACTTTTCTGTTCTTCCGTATCATAAATGTGCCATGTGTTCTTTAAAACGAATGTTACAGCTAATTTCATAAATGCCACTCCTCTCCTTTAAGTCGACTTTGTCTTTAGAGTTTCCAAGGAGATTTTTCAAACTGTTCTTCGTTTTGTAGGCTACTCTAAAAACTTACGTTTTTAAATACCTTTCCTAGACCTCTCGTATATCTGGCATCATATGGGATTACTATGAACTTATTGGGAGCCTCAGGCGCTTGAAGAGTAGTGGCATCTTTTAACATTTTCTTATGTTTATGTCTATTTACTAATTTATGTACAAAATTATCATTATATCCATTACTCTTAGCTATATTTTTAATTCAATTCATTTCATTGTTAAAACGTTTTTTACGTAATGGAAAATTGACTAACCTGTGAGTTAAGAAATGAAATGCTGCCATTCTGTGTTGACGGCAATGAAATGAGTCGGATGTTATATATCTATCAGTATTAGTAAATTTCCTATAAATATCAAATTCTAATTTATCGTTATTTCTAATAACTAACGTGTCGAGGAAAGGTAATTGCCTATTGTTCTCCTTTTCGTACGTAAAATTAATGGAAGGATATATATGCTTAATGTTTCTAAGAAAGTGTCCAAATTTTCTGTTTTAGTATCAAAAATAGCAAATATATCGTCAACGTATCTATACCATACTCTTGGGAAATACTAGAGTTCTTTTTTGAATTGGGTTTCTAATCTACCCATAAACAAATTTGCAAGGAACGGAGATTAGCAATTGCCCATCGCAATTCCCTCAAGTTGTTTATAATATTTATTGTTGAACTAAAAAAAAATTTTGTTTCATACATAACTTTGTGAGAAGTAAATATTCATCAATAATTTCTTTCTTCAAAACAAATCAAAATATGTTTCTCGTAAAAATACTGAAGTTATCCAGGGACTGAAGAAAAAAGAATGTTTTTATTTAAAAGCTGACAAAGGAAATAAGGTTGTTATACTAGACAAAACAGATTATCTTGAAAGAATAGACAATTTGATTCAAACTGGTCCCTACGATTTAATTGAGAAAAACAACCTGTTATCAAAAATGATAACAGAAGTAAAAAATACCTTAAAACAGTGTAAAAACCTTGTGTCCGATAAACTAACACATAGTAACCCACAGTTATCTAAACTGTATTGCCTTTCCAAAATTCATAAACCTGGGAAGTCCATGAGACCTATTGTTTCAGCTGTTGGATCACCAACGTACAATATTTCAAAAGGTTAGTAGAAGAATTCAGCAAATTAAATATCTGGTACGATAACTTTGAGGTTACTAACTCGTTAGAATTCTTAGATAAAATTAAGACTGTTTACTTAAAAGAAGGTGAAATTTTAATATCTTTTGATGTAAGCTCATTGTTTCCTAGTGTACCCATACCACTAGCTTTAGAGTAAAGTAAAGGAACTATTGATGATTATTTAGTAAGAGGAGATTAGTAAAGGAATTATTGATGAATATTTACTTCTCACAAAATTATGTATGAATCAAAATTCTTTTCAATTCAACAATAAATTTTATAAACAACTTGAGGGAACTGCGATGGGCAATTGCTTATCTCCGGTCCTTGCAAATTTGTTTATGGGTAGATTAGAAACCCAATTCAAAAAAGAACTTAAGTATTTCCTAAGAGTGTGGTATAGATACGTAGACGATATATTTACTATTTTTGATACTAAAACAGAAAATTTGGACACTTAAACAATAAATATCCTTCATTAATTTTAAGTACGAAAAGCAGAACGATAGGCAATTACTTTTTCTCGACACGTTAGTTATTAGAAATAACGATAAATTAAAATTTGATATTTATAGAAAATTTACTAATACTGATAGATATATAACATTCGACTCATTTCATTGCTATCAACACAAAATGGCAGCATTTCATTTCTTAACTCACAAGTTGGCCGATTTTCCGTTAAGTAAAGAACGTTTTAACAATGAAATGAATCGAATTACAAATATAGCTAAGAGTAATGGATATAATGTCAATTTTGTACATAAATTAGTAAATAGACATAAGCATAAGAAAATGTTAAAAGATGCCACTACTCCTCAAGTACCTGAGGCTCCCAATAAGTTCCTAGTAATCCCATATGATCCCAGATATATGAGAGGTCTAGGAAAAGTATTTTAAAACGTAGGTTTTAGAGTAGCCTACAAAACAGAGAATGAAAAATCCCCTTGGAAACCCTAAAGACAAAGTCGACTTGAAGGAGAGGAGTGGCATGTATGAAATTAGCTGTAATGACTGCGATCTAAAATATGTTGGGCAAACTAAACGCTCCATAAACATTCGTTTTAAAGAATACATGGCACATTTAAGATACGGAAGAATAGAAAAGTCAAGCGTTGCTCAACATGCTTTAAAAAACAATCACCAAATAGGAATAAATAATCTTAATAATAAATAATAGATTATTGGATGCGTTTGAGAGTATAGAAATAGTTAAATGTGGTAAGAAAGCACTAAATAAAGACAGAGGGCCTATTCCCTCCATTGTTTACTCGGCAACGGTGCAGTCGGGCAACCAAGTGTGACCGATAAGTTGCTTTAGTTCATATCGTTCAGAACGTAACAAGTTGTGGTGTAGTGTGGTTAAAACTCTTATATTTTACACTATCTTTTGGGAATAGCATTTCCATAATGACGTCATAGGTGTAATAATTATGACATCATACACTTATTTTTAAATACGACACCCCGTATATAATTTTTTTTTGGCATCCGTGAAACACTCCAAACATGTTGCGTGTTAAAACATCCGTTCAAAATTCCCTATTACGGCCCCTCTCTGTGCTTAGCAATTCGCGATCCCCTGTATATTCTCTCGTATCCCTTTGGCGGCTAACCGTGATCTTCCTCCTTTTTCTTTTCAGTCTACGCGAGTGTGTGAATTGTTCGTTTGTTCGGACAGCTGTTCGTAGACGTAATATCGATCGCCGGGCATGTTTTTTATCTCTTTTGTTAAATTATTCGCTGATTGCAATTCACGGATGTTTTTTGCCTGGTAAAAACCTGATTTGTGGCCCATAACGTTTATTGTAACGCTGTCTTTTCGCGTTATTAAACCTGCTACCGTTTAAAATTAGATATAATTCTATATTTGATGACACAACAGCATATTTTCCGTCAAAATTAGCACGTTCATATAGTGCAATATTTGTCAGAAAAAATGCGTAGTTTAGTTCCATTCACAATTAAATCCGCAACATCAAAAAACATCAACAGTATGTTATAAACTTTGTTAAATAATAATGATATGTATTATTTATTACATTCATGTTGTATTTAATCCATATACCTATAGAAAACATATTCCAATATTCATCTCTTAGTCCACTAATCAGGGTATTGAGGACGTGCAAAATTCAATTTTTTTTTGCAAATGGTGCGTCTTGGGGGGCTGTTTAAGAATGTACAGAGTGATCACACCTAGGCCGTCTAGTTCACAAAAAAAATAGTCAAAAAAAAGGCAATATCATCCAAATTATCGTAGATAAAGCAAAACTATTTAACTAAAACAGTAAGGCAGATTATTACTTAAAAACATCACATGTACATAATTCAGTACATAATACTGTCTTTTCGAACGTTTTTAATGGGCTCCATTTTGTTTCACTTTATTGGATTTTTATCAAAATATTACCAGATCATCCTCATATGACACTTAATTTTTGAGCAAAATTTGAAGCCAATCGGGCAAGTAGTCTTTAATCTATGCCGCAAACTGACAGACAGACCGACAGACAGTGGCGCAACTAGGGGGGCTAGGGGGAGCCTAGCTCCCCAACCTCGAAATTAGCCCCCCCCCCGCCAAACTATTGGTGATCATATTTTGAGGACGAAAAACCGATAATAGTCAAATTCAAAACTGATATAGGTAGAGTAAATTTTCTAACATTGAAAAATATGGAAGTCATTGACATAGATAATTAATTTTTGTCGACTACACATATTTAAAATAAAAATAATATTCCAAAAAATGGCGAAAATTCTCAAAGTTACTTAATTGTTTGTATCAAAGTAATGTTTGTCCAGTATATGTACAGGGTAAGCCTGGCAAGCGAGACCCCCCCTTGATATTTGTGATAGCTGAAAATAGAAAAAAAAATTATATAAAATATTTTTAATATTCCGCGGACTTTATTTTATGACGAGCGTTCACTATACAGAGTGGTTCAAAAAAGTTGGGCGTGTCAAACTTCGCAATTTTTAAACGTAAGCCTGTATTTTTTATTTCAGTATTGAATTCAGCTTGCAATTCGGTATGTTTTTTGTATAACATACTATCATCGTAAATTTAATAGTTTTCTTCAAAATGATATTTGAAAAAAAATTGTAGTTTCCCTCTACTATTGTGAAGCAACTACCAGCTGCAGCCAATACCAGTAACAAGCATTGTTATTAAAATTGCACCAGTTAATATTTATTTGTAAACAACAATATTTTGATTTTAACTTTTTATTTATTAATAACTAAATAAATAATCAATGAAGTAACAATTAATTCACGGTAGAAAACGTAAAAACTATTAAAACAATTAAACGTGATAAAACCAGTGGATGAAGATTGGGATATTGCAAAATGTTTTCATTTTGTTCGATGCCTTTTCGTTTTTTTTATCACATCTAAAAGTGTTACAGGAGTTATTTTGGAAAACACATTTCTAATCCTCGTTTTTATATCTTCGGTGGTAGTTGGTGGAATTACATAAACATGTTCTTTGATATATCCCCAAAGGAAACAATCTCATGGAGTAAGATCAGGTGATCTTGCCGGCCAGTTTATACTCCCTTTTCTTTTTATCCATTTGTTTGGATAAGCTTGATCCAAATAACAGCGAAGAATGTGGGAGTAATGAGGAGCTGCCCCGTCGTGATGGTACCACATAACTTGTCGAACCTGTAGAGGGACCTCTTCCAAGTATGTAGGCAAATTGTTTCTTAAGAAATTTAAGTAAATTTTGCCGGTTAAAGTGCCGTCAAAAAAATGTGGTCCAATAACCTGCGATCCTAAAATTCCGCCCCATATATTTAAAGACCAAACTCTCATCCAATAAGGATTTGAAGTACTGTAATAATGCATGTTGTGTCTATTAACAGCTCCATTTTTAAAATAATTCGTCGATGTATAAAATATTTCTCAAAAATAGTTTATTTTCAATAACTCTCGTTTGAAGATCTCTACAAAAATTTACCCTGTGTTGGAAATCATCCTCATGGAGTTCTTGATTCAGACAGAGGTGATAAGGATGATACTTATGTTTTCGAATAATTCGGGATACTGTGCTCTGCGAAATATTCAGATCATGTGTTACTGAATAGGGACTTTGATTTAAATTGTCCATTATACTCAAAATAACATTGGTTTCATGTTCCTCACTCATTATGAACTGTTTTATCTTACTTGTTATTACCGGTTGTTCTGAAATGAAGCAATACTTTACGTAATACCTGCAGCTTGGTTGTCTTTTATCAAGAAAATTCATTTGATATCGACGTTTTGCTGATTTACTTTGGCTACGACATTCTCCATAATTAAAATCATATCAGTTTGTTCGTTTAAGGAAAACTGTCGGTTATTATTCATCTTTAATTATGAATGTAGAAAATAAACAACTCTTGAAACTAGATAACTTCGATACTTGACAGCGATAGGTAAACACAAAAAATCTTTTTATTAACTTTGAGAAGCGTAACATTGGTCTAAATTTGGCTGTGAATTCTTTTGTATTATTTGAAATTTTGACATCTCAATCAAATTGTGGATAACAATACAAGGATAGTCAATTAAATTTAGGGGCAGAGGAGGGATTGCCCCCCAAACCCTCCCTTAAGTGCGCCAATAATAACAGTAAATTTTACAGCAAGGCAAGAAAGCTATAAAAAAATGTTTCAAGTATTATTTTGGAAAACTATTAAATTTACGATAATAGTATGTTACACAAAAAATATCCAGAATTGCAAGCTGAATCTAAAAATTAAATAAAAAATACAGAAATGCAAAGTTGGAGCACGCCCAACTCTTTTGAACCACTCTATATAGTAAACGCTCCTCACAAAATAACGTTCGCTGAATATTAAAAGTATTTCATATGAAGTTTTTTTTTCTATTCTCAGTTATCATAAAAATATGGTCTCGCTTGCCAGACTTACCCTGTATATTATGTTATACAGAAGTGCTAACTTTTGAACTTAAAATTTTTATATACGGGTTTCATCATTCTATCTAACTGTAAAATTCGTAATTTATTCAAAGAAAAAAAAAAAATATATATATATATATATATATATATATATATATATATATATATATATATATCGCCATAAATATTAATTAAATCATATGATGGTCTAAAAGCTAATAAGAAACATAAAAACTTAGGCAATATCGAGAGTTTATAATTAAATCATAGCCGTACAAAAAGTATTACTAAAACCGGATGGACTGGTAAAATTTTGATTCGTTTCAAACTTGTACCATAAATAGACTTGGACTGTATCTTAACAATTTTGATTTAGAATGCCATAGGCGTAGATATTCAGTTTTTTAAGGGTTCAAAAGCATTCATATTTTATATTTTGAGAATGCTAATCGATTATAGTCAAATTGAAAATAGATATAGTTGGGGTAAATGTAACACTAAAAGATTCCTGAACTCATTGGCGCAGACTCTTATTTTTTTCCGATTATACATATTTAAAATAAAAAAGAGGTAGTATATTGTATAATTTTATGCTTTAAAAATGTAAATTGTAGCATTTATGCTAAATAAAGAAATTAACTAATTAACTGACTACCTATTAAATAAACTTCATCAGGAGCATTATTTAAAAAATCACTAATTTGTGTATTCGTAAGAATCGCAGCTTTCTTGGGCGTGTAACCTTTGCCATTTTGTTTCAGAAAGGTAATTAGTTTGAAATATTTTGAAATGTCTACATTATTATCGGATTGTAACATACTGTTAATCATTGAATAATTCTACCTCACGGTTGATGGCCTTTGTTGTTGTGTCAGTTCCGAAAAATAAACTAATAACACCGTTTCTGAGAAAGAACTGCTGGTAATAATTTTTGTGACGCTACTTTCGCTGCTTCTACTAACTCAGGTGGAGTCAGAGAAAACTTGGAATCAGACATTTTTTAACTTTATATTATTCACAATAACTACAAAACAACCACTAAGTTCGCAATTTTTTAAATCAAATTTGTGAAAAGTGATATTTTCGTTTTTATGAAAAATATCCTCCGAGGATAAACATATAAATACCAAACATATAAATACCAGCAGTTGCAAAAATCTTTGAGCGATGTCACTTCAAAGTCAGATTGACAAGTCAGTGACAAAATGAGTAATAGAAAACCATTTTTGGGTTTTTTTCATCCACAAACGAAAAAAATGGTATTAAATCTAATAAAATATAATAAAATCTATTAAAAAACCAACAATATATGCCGTAAATGAAATATTACGGGAAAATGGTCATGAGGTGGGGCAAAATCATATTACGAAAAACACGTGAACGATGGTCTTACATCACAGATGAAGTGTAAATTGTTTGGCAAGATTCATTAAATTATGTTACGCCAGAGTACTAGAAGAAATCTGTGGAACATACGGAGAAATTAATATGGGATTGGTGGAACTGAGAACGAGTTCTAGATGTCGAAATAACACCAATGATCATTGCGCCATTTGAGGACGACTCAGAAGATGAGCGTTTTTTAAGTGATGATATTTTTTAGTTTATAATATTAAAAAATATCTGAATGATTATATTAGTCTTTGACGTGTATAAATTATAAATTGCATTATGACTATCCATTTTTGCATTGTAACTTAAGTAACTGTAAGTCGTTTGTCTTTGGATTTTTTCGTGTACATTTCTTAATCTTAGTAAATTATGTTTTTTTTTCATGCACAAATGTCTGTACATTCCTTATACCGATTCTCAGAGCTTTTGCCACTGGCTCCTGGATATTAGCCAGTGAATTTTAATTTAAAATTTTTTTTATTATATTACCATTTTTTTGCTTACTTTTTTTAGTACATTTGTAATTTTGTAGGCAATAAATTAATAATTATAGAATACTTTTTCCAATTTTAAAGCGTGTTTAAATTAAGTAAATTTTTTTATTAATTATAAGACAAAATTTGAAATATAAAAATCTATATATATATATATATATATATATATATATATATATATATATATATATATATATATATATATATATATAACGGATATATATAAAAAAAGTTCAAACGCAAAAGTTGTAGAACAATACGGACTACATAACCTAAAATTATTTTCATCTATACCGGGTGTCTCAAAAATCTGTAGCGAAGCAAAGTTGTGTTTTTTCTTATGGGACAACCTGTATATTTTGTATATTTAGATTCTACTCGTGATTCTACATATTTTTTGTATAACATGTCCTATGTCTAAATCTGATAGTTTTTCTAATATCCGCCATTTTGTAAAAAATTATGAATTGCAGTGCCTCTTTTCAAACGACGTGGGCCGTTGGTTTTTTGATATAGGATTATGATTTTTGGCAGGAACATTAAAAAAAGTATGGGTTGACTTTCAACATGAACAAAATTTGTCGGCGTTTTACAGGGGGTCCTAGATAAGTAGGAGAAATTAAAAAAATTAATAAACATCATATCTTCATTTTTTTAAATGGAATGTATAGTATTTTAACATTTTAGACTATTCGTGACTCAAAACCCTATCTTTCGTTATAAATATGTTCTATACCTATTTGTCATAGTTTCCGAGATTTTGACATTTTTGTATTTATTATTTGGTTTTCAATGGCAATCGCCTTAGAATTTGCTTTATTATCGAATTTATAGAATTTTCCGAGGAATCAAAAAATGTAATAATTCGTGTTCCATTTAAAATAACAAAGTTGATATCCGAGGGACACTTTTGTATTTCAACTTTTTCTCTGTTATTAAAAATATAGGAATTAAGGGGGGTGGCAAATCTCGGTGAATCACCCTGTACATTAATACACAGTAAAAAATGCAAAATTAAAAATTCAGTCTACATTTTTCTTTATGTAAAAAGGCAAATAAATATTTTAATTAACGAGACACAACAGAAAAAGAAGTCCTACAATCACTTGATTAAATGTTCAATATGACCACCATTTCTTTCAACACACACTTGTAGCCGATTCACAAAGGAATTGTTAACTCTATTCAGCATCGCGGCATTGATATTTGTACATGCATTTCTAATTCTCATTTTCATGTTCTCTATGGTAGTGGGTGGCGTTTGGTAAACTTGCTCTTTAACAAAACCCTACAAGAAAAAATCTAGTTTTGTGAGGTCCGGAGACCTTGCCGGCCATGATACTGGACCTCCCCTACCAATCCATTTATTTTCATAATTCGCATCTAAAAATTGCCTCACCTGCCTGCTAAAATGTGCCGGAGCGCCATCTAGTTGGAACCACATCCGCCTCACTAGATCAAAGGTAATTCGTCAATCCACTCCTGCAAACTGTTTTGCAGTAAATTTAGGAAAGTGTCTCCATTAACTCTATTTCGAAAAAATAAGATACGGTTACCGATTATACCAGCCCATACATTAAGAGACCATCTATGCTGGTGATCCAAGGGGATGATGAATCTGGGGTTTTTAGAACTATAATAGTGGAAATTATGTCGGTTGACATATCCATTTTTATGAAATGTCGCTTCGTCAGTAAATAAAATGATAAAGATATGATGTTTTTAATTTTTTTAATTTCTCCTACTTATCTAGGACCCCCTGTTCATTCGACTATATTTGATTACTTTTGAGATTTCCTTGGCAACGCAGGTCTAATTGTCGTACAATAGCCTCCCAGTTTAACTTCAGATTTCCCATCGATAATTTTCGGACTTCATTCACCTATTTTCAATATTAAATCGTCACAGAAAAAAAAGTGTATTATACACGGGAAAAATATTACATTTTGGCCCTCGGTTTTTTATCTCCGACGCGAAACCTCAAACTAAAATCTAATACTTTTTTCCTTTGTATAATAAATAACTATTTTTGGCATCTAACGTGAAGATATGTAAACCCTGAGAGTACCACGATTTTATCAATCAATCCATTAAGCAGTTGCAGGCTGAATTTTTAAATATTTTATTAGGACTCCATTTTGGCTGATTCAAAGCAGATATTGAAATTTGTTAGATCTAAGAAAAATAAAGCCGGTACTGTAGCTCTACAAAATCCTAAAACTAATGAAATGCTCACAGATGATAAGAAAATATGTGATACTTTTACTACTACTTTTTCTATTCGATAGTTCAAAACTGTTCATTCATTTAATACATATTACTAATATTAGTAACTAACCACCAAACGAATGAATGAAAATTAACTTTTATTCGAATACATTTTCATCATGTTTATTCGAACGATTTTTTACCGACAATGTTGCAGCATCTATTGGCGGATCTGAACGAATAAATTTAGTATAGTCGAATGCGGTCTTATCGTGCGGGTCCAAAGGTCACCAACATTATGAATCAAATCAGAAAACATAGTGAATTCCAAAATGTTGTGTGTTTCTTTTATCGAGCTATTAATGGGCTATTTACAAATATACAGGGAGAAAGAAAATAGTTTTTTTTTTAATTATATTACGCAATATTATTAAGATAGCCACTTAATATCATTTTATATATTAAATGCCGATGGACGATGGAATAAGAAAATTCGCTAAATATGTATTTGGTTAAAATTTTTTGGCTGGCAAAAACAAAAATACACAAAATGGCAAGCGCCTTAATAAAGTCGAAAGGCGGTTCGAATCAGTGGAACAATCAGGATATGTTCTGTTTATACAGCCACTTAATGAAAGTGAGATTTTTTTATCAATTTAGAAATCTAACCACTTATACAGTGTCATTTATTTAAATGCGGGCCACCCCTGTGTAAAGAAAACTTGTTTTTTTTTGTATTGTGATAACAAAAAAATTTTATTTTGCAAAAATATTATACACTTTTGTTAAAAACACAAGATAATTAGTTATTACTCCCCTCGTGAGGTTTTTTCAGATCTTTACGTTAAAGGGTCCCTAGATTGCCGGGAAACATATTTTCTCAATTCCGTCTGTCTGTAGGTATGTCTGTCCGTCAGTCTGTTTGTTCGCGGAATAGCTAAAAAACTGCTTATCCGATTTTTTCAAATTTCAGTCAAAAATTAAGGGCCATGCATATATATATATAAATATATATACAGTGTGTCCGAATTTGGTTATGACAGTATTGGGATCTCGGAAACCGTGATAGTTACAAAAACGTTTAAATGGAGAAAGTTTTAGACAATTATGTTTGTAATTTAACGCCGTTTTGCTCGCGATTCTATCTTTTTTAGTTTTTGAGATATTTTGAAAAAACCAAAAAACTGCATTTTCGAAAAAGTCCTATAATTTATTTATTTATGAAAATTTTCAAAATCTGTAAGAACATTATTAAGGCAACTTTTTACATAGAGTGCACCTATTAAGTCAGATTTTACATACGACGTTTCGATTTTCTAGAACCATCATCAATTTTGTTTTTTCTTATGGCCGCTGTGTTCGATTTTAACAGTTTTGAAAAGTGTATCACACTTTGTAATTAGGTTATTACTAAAGGTGCAAAAAGTGCGTAGAGAAAATATTTAAACGTTTTTTGGAATTATCAAAGTAAAAAATTAAAAATTAATAGTGTTAAAAGGCAATATGTAATTCAACATCCAGTTCTACAAAAAATTAGTAAAAACTACTCAATAACATTGCACAATGTTCACAAATGTTCAAATGACCAGCCGCAGATAACACTAACATCTTTGCTCAAGTAGGCTTTGGTTTTGAAATAATAGAATGCTTTTAATCTGTCAAAAATGCAACGTTTAAGTTTTATTTAACATTCATCGCTGTTTTAATAAGGATTACAATGGCGTTAAACTTTTCTAATGAAGAAATGTTTGATATGTTAGTGTGTTATATTAAAAATGAAAGAAATGCAAACAGGGCCATGGATGTGTATTTTGACACGTACCCCGAAAGACGGCAGCCTGGCAGAACTTATTTTCAAACGCTGGTTAGAAACTTGCTTGAGTTTGGCAGTTTTAATAAGATTCGCACAAAGAAGTATGCAAAAGACAACGAGCAACGCAATAGGCAAATCCTAGAATATTTTAATGAAAATCCGACTTCATCTACAAGAAGAAGCGAAACAGAACTTCAAATTCCAAAATCTACCGTTCATGGCGTCTTAAAAGTAACTAAATATCGTCCTTACAAGCCAACAATTGTGTAAGGACTTCAAGCAGGTGATTTCGAAAGAAGAATTGTTTTTTGTAATTGGTATATCAATAGATGTCGAGAAAATCCCGCTTTTTACAATAAAGTCATTTGGTCAGATGAGACTCATTTTACAAACTGTGGCATTTTTAATAAAAAAATCACCATTATTGGGCTATTGAAAATCCGCAACTACGCGATCCACGCAAGCTGCAAGAGCGATTTGGTTTTAATGTGTGGTGCGGGATGCTTGGTAAGATAAACATAGTCTAATTGAATTGCTTATAATTCAATATTTTCCATTACTTTTTAGGAAATCGTCTCATTGGTCCCTTTATTTTTGATCAAACACTGACAGGCCCAAGATACCTTGCCATGTTACAGAATCAAATAGTTCCTGCCATTCGAGAAGCTGTGCCAGATGATCAGTTTAATAGCTTGTGGTTTCAGCAAGACGGTTGTCCTGCACATAACAGCAGGGATGTACAAACCTTTTTAACAACAACTTTTGGTGAAAACGTAATATCCAACAGTGGTCCTGTCCGCTGGCCAGCTAGATCCCCGGATATCACGCCGTCGGATTTTTATTTATGGGGATGTGCGAAAAATGAAATATACGAATTTGACTCCCCAGAAAATAGGCAAGTTCTTGAGCAGCGAACCCGAAATATTCTAGAAAATATAAATAGAAATACCATTCAACGGATAATCAGAACAGTTGAAAGGAAATGCGGACACTGCATAGAAAAAAACGGTCAACATTTTTAATCCTAGTATTATGTAGCATTTTTTTATTAATTTTATTGAGTAGGTAGTTCATACTGATTTTCTGTTAATTCTTGTAAGGTTAGTACTTTTAAATCGCCATGAACGGTTGACTTCAGAATGTGAAGTTCTGTTTCAATTCTTCTTATGGAAAAAACCAGATTTTCATTAAAATATTCTAATATTTGCCTATTCCATTCCTTGTCATACTTGCATACTTTCTGTTGCGATTCTTAAAATTGGCTAACCCTAGCAAGCTTCTAATCAGTGCAGCGCTTGAAAAGAAGTTCTGTCGACAGTCGTTCTTCGGGGTACATTATGTGCAGTGCACATAGTATCAATGTTACTGAGTAGAACTTACTGATTTTATGCAGAATTTAATGTCCAATTTAAAAATATTGCTATTTGAAATTATTAAATTTTAATTTATATCGATAATTCGAAAAAATGTTTAAACAGTCTTATTTCAAACGCAAAGCCTACTTGGGCAAAGATGTTAGTGTTATATGCGGGTGGTAGTTTGAACATGTGTGAACATTGTGCACGAATTAATTATGTTATTAAGTAGTTTTTACTAATTTTTTGTAGAACTGGATGTTAAATTACAATATATTGCTATTTAACACTATTAATTTTTAACTTTTTACTTTGATAATTCCAAAAAACGTTTAAATATTTCCTCTACGCTCTTTTTGCACCTTTAGTAATAACCTAATTACAAAGTGTGATACACCGTTGAAAAGCTAAAGGAATACTCTTTTCAAAACTGTTAAAATCGAACACAGCGGCCATAAGAAAAAACAAAATTGATGATGGTTCTAGAAAATCGAAACGTCGTATGTAAAATCTGACTTAATAGGTGCACTCTACGTAAAAAGTTGCCTCAATAATGTTCTTACAGATTTTGAAAATTTTCATAAATAAATAAATTATAGGACTTATTCGAAAATGCAGTTTTTTGGTTTTTTCAAAATATCTCAAAAACTAAAAATAGATAGATATCGAGATAGAATCGCGAGCAAAACGGCGTTAAATTACAAACATAATTGTCTAAAACTTTCTCCATTTAAACGTTTTTGTAACTATCACGGTTTCCGAGATCCCAATACTGTCATAACCAATTTCGGACACACTGTATATATATATATATATATATATATATATATATATATATATATATATATATATATATATATATATATATATATATATATATATATTTTTTTTTTTATATATATAGCCTGTATTTCTCGTGAGCCCCGAGTTTCTGGTAAAGCGATTTTACCCATTTTTATACATCAAATTTGGTCTTATAATTAATAAAAAAATTTACTTATTTTAAACACGCTTTAAAATTGGAACAAGTATTCTACAATTATTTATTTATTGCCTACAAAATCACAAATGTACTAAAACAGTAAGCAAAACAATGTTGTTAAATCTAATAAAAAAAATGTTAATTAAAATTCACTGGCTAATATCCAGGAGCCAGTGACAAAAGCTCTGAGAATCGGTATAAGGAATGTACAGAAACTTGTGCATGAAAAAGAAACATAATTTACTTCTGAAGAAGACTTAAGTTACAATGCAAAAATGGATATTCATAATGCAATTTATGATTTATACACGTCAAAATCCTTCAGAAACTTTTTAATATTATAGACTAACAAATATCATCATCACTTAAAAAGTCCTCATCTTCTGAGTCCTCCTCAAATGGCGCAATGATCATTGGTGCTATTTCGACATCTAGAACTCGTTCTCGATTCCACCAATCCCACATTAATTTATCCGTATGTTCCACAGATTTCTTCCAGTACTCAGGCGTAATTTAATTTAATGAATCTTGCCAAACAATTTGCACTTCATCTGATGTAAGACTATCGTTCATGTGTTTTTCGTAATATGATTTTGCCCCAGCCCATATTAATTCTATTGCGTTAAACTGGCAATGGTATGGCGGCAGTCGTAAAACCTCATGTCCATTTTCCCGTAATATTTCATCTACGGCATATATTGCTGGTTTTTTAATAGATTTTGCCATTAAAAGAAGTTCTACTTTCAGCATATTGGGTAAAGGATTTTGTTTTTGTTTTATTAGCCAGTCATAAATATCACTTTTCTTGCAGGATGAAGTATGTTGTTTATTTAAGATTCTTGAATGATAAGATGCATTGTCGAGAATGATTACAGCTGGATCATCTAAATTTGGAATCAGTTGTTCTTTTACCCACTTTTCAAACAGTTCATAGTTCATATTATCATGGTAGTCTATAATTTTGGATCTTGAAGAAAACAGTAAACTTTCACCTGGCAGAAATCCTGTTGAAGAACCTGCATGCAAAATGATGAACCTTTTTCCCGTCCCACATCCCTTTTTTCTCTTGACACTTTTTACAGACTCATCCTGCCAAGATTTCGAACCACTTCCATTAGAAAATATCCAAGTCTCGTCTAAAAATACCACTTTTCTAAATTTTGAATTAACATTTTCCGTGTATTTCTTTAAAAACTGGATACACTGACTTGCTATATGTGGCAACTCGCATAAAAACCTTCGATTACAGTCCTTTTTATATCGAAAACCGAACACTTTTATTAATTTTGACAACGATTTTAGTGCAATTTCTAATGTTTCGATTTTTTAAAGCTTCTTATAAAACTTGAAGGGTTATTTTAGTTTTTGATGTGTATAAATCGTAAATTGCATTACGAACATACATTTTTACATTGTCACTTAAGTCTTCTGTCTTTGGCTTTTTTCGTGTACATTTCTTAATCTTCTTCGGTAGTAAATTATGCTTTTTTTCATGCACAATTTTCTGTACAGTCCTTATACCGATTCCCAGAGCTTTTGCTACTTAATTTTCATTTTCGTAATATTTTATTAGATTTAATACCATTTTTTTAGCTGGTGGATGCAAAAAACCCGAAAATTGTTTTCTATTACTCATTTTGTCGCTGACTTGTCAATCTGACTTTGAAGTGACCTCGCTCAAAGATTTTTGCAACTGCTGGTATTTATATGTTTATCCTCTTTTTTCATATGAAAATATCATAGGTCTATCTAATTCATCTTCCGGATTTTATGCGGAGGATATGATTACACGTAATAAAAGAAAAACAAACTTAAAAAGTTTGCCGTTGATAAAACGTACGACCCGCTCGATAACACTGCTTTTGACTATAGTTACTAATTCGTCGTTGGTTGTGTGTTCAGATCTCGTGAAATAAAGATCCCTTAAGGTCCGGCGTGCAATCGATGGCAAAACGTCGGATAGTAATTCCCATCTGGTACGGGTCTATTCGCAAGAACCATGATATCTTTATTGAATGTTCACTTCGAGCGTTATTTTAATTACTTATTTCACTAATGAATTTGAGAGAGAAGAACGATTCATTTCAAGTGGTTATGGAAATATTTGCGCCAATAATAGAATAAAGCATGGTAGCCAGGTTCGATAAAATGAGGTTAACAAATTCAGTCAATATAAAATATTTGTCAAAACATCTCTCGGTAATTTTACACAACATATTTAAAAAAGGCGAATTTCGATTTTTTTTTGTACTCGCAGTCCAAAAACAAAACCGATCACTTTAAAAATGAACACCGAAGCGTTACGTATAAAGACGAATGGTCAAGTATCGCGTTTATTTAGTAATAAAAAACTTAATATCAGCCCAGATAGAAAGTAAAAGGCGTGAAGGCAATGTAACTTAAATGAAGTCCCTACATACTGCAGAAATTATGGGCTGCGGGAACCTGGAATAGAAAGAAGTTATTGAAAGAGCAAGTTGCAATGAATATGAAAGAGATCAAATCAATCAGCTATAAGGAAACCAACTAGTTTTATGTCTTCTAGAAGCTTCTCTTAATAACGGAAAATAAGATTTTTTCTGCGGGAAAGTATAATTTTCATTTTTCAAACTTTAGTATACCCGAAATCAGTTACATGAAAACTTTGCTTTTGAATATAAAGAGCCAAAATATTTCTGCGGAACTTTCTTAATTCCATATTGCGAGAAAATTCTTTACACTTTAAAATACTTGAAATCAGTTACATAAAAAAATTGGTTCAATTTGCATTTTGAACATTTTTCTGTGCGGCAATTTGTTATTTCCATTTTCCGAGGAAATTTCTGTACTTTGGAATACCTGAAACCAGTTACATGGAGATTTTGCTTTGTTTGCCATTCCAAACACTTTTCTGTTTTTCATTATTTTGATTCGCAATCTTAATATTTTTCTGAATATGAAAATGAAAATACATCTATATTATTTACTCATTTACTAGATTACGTTAGCATTGGTTAAGTTCGCTTTAAGAAAAGCGCGCGTTCATCATGGAAATATTTATTGTTTTTTTAATTTTTAATAAAATATAAATTCACAAGCATACCGTATAAACAATTTTGTCGAAATTTATGCAATAAATTTTATAATATCAAAGACGTAACTATAAACTAACAAAAACCGGCTATCCAAAAGTTGAAAAACTTGATTTTTGAGATTCGCATAACCCATTTTAATACACTTCTCGTCAAAATTAGCGAATACTGTATCATTTAAGAAAAGTTTGATGTTCGATATTTTTCTAACCGCTCTACCGATTTCGATGATTTTTCTTTTATATGGTAGGCTAATATGTCACATATACTAAGATATTAAATTTTTTTTTGCAACAGTGTTTCGCTGATTTACAGGGTGTTGTAAATATTTGTGATTTTTGTCCAAAGATTCAAAACACTCTGTAGAGAGAACTGGTATGTTCAGTAGTTCCCCGCAAAACTCAGGTTATAGTTCCATCCTTTATCGGTATTCTCTTTTTTTTATTCATCCATTTATCTTTGTTTTTAGTGGAAATATCAGGTTTTTTATCCCTATATGTTTTTATTGTGTTTCCTTGTTCACACATTAAAAAAAAAAGTGTCATTCATCTAGTGTACTTGGCTTGTAAGAAAAACATCCATATGTCAAACGTGACAAGTTATCAATCAGAAGTTAGTTTGTGTTAAATTTCATTTCTTGTCAGTGTTTCATATTCTAACCCATTCTATACTGTGGTGGTAGCGTTTTCCCAAGAAGGTTTTAATCAAACTGAGTTGGCCCAGAGGTTTGGAGTATCTCAGGCAAACATTTCTCTTGTGCTACAACGTTATAACGAAACTGGAAAAAGGAATATTAGAAGACAAGGGCAGTGTCGTCATCGAGTAACAATCCCCAGAGAGGACCGTTATATTCGTTTCGAAGTTTTAAAAAGATTTACAAACAGTGCGTTGATTCGTCTCGAGTTTTTAGATCTCTACAATTTTTCAATTAGTCAAAGCGCTTCTACAAGAAGATTGGCTGAAAATCAATTGAGGCCTCATAAGGCTGCTACTGGACTTCTACTTTCAAGGGAGCACAGAAGAGAGCGTTTGGAATTCGCGCGTGAGCACCTAAATTGGCACCAACATATTCTTCTCAGATGAATCTAGGTTTTATCTTTTTACCAACGACCAGTGGCGGCTCGTGATGTTTAAAACTGGTGAGGCGAGAAAAGGTTTGTTCATCATTTTTATGATTTGTTTTTGTCTTTTACATACCAATACCAATATATATGCCCAATTTTTCATTAAGTAATTTTTAAAATAAAAATTATTACATAGATATAAAAATAAAATAATAATCTTTAAGATATTCACTCAATTTTGTAGTTCGTTTTATACTCAGATATATGTACATATATACTCTTCTCAAAGATATATAATATACACATTTTTCATCATTGGATTTTTTTATAAAAAATATTTAAAATACTTAATCAAAATAGTCAGAATCGAGTTTAAAGTGTAAAGTGTGTGTGGACAGTAATTTTTTTATAAAAAACCAAAACTGTTTAGGCAAATAGGTATGTGGATGGTGCAGTTAAGTCACTTTTTGTAAATTAAATTAATGCGCCTGTCTTTTAAAGAAGCAAATTTCTCAATGATTTTGTCATAAAAGTCACCATTACATTCAGAAAGTTTAACTAATAACTCTCTGTTTCTATTGCCATGATCGACAGGGCTGAGAGCCTATCTTGAGATATACTATTTCGTAAGTAGGTCTTTATTCGCTTTAAGCACGAAAAATCTCTTTTGGCTTGTACACTTGTTAAGAGGATTGTCAAAATTAATGTCGCAAGTCGATATACTTCACAAAATACTGAAATTAATTCTAAACTATTAATTTGTTTAAGAAGTTCTTGAATATTGACTTTATAAAATTGTTCATCTCGGTAAATTATGCTTAGCTCATTTTTGGATACGTTTTTTTTAACGAATTTAATAGACTAATAGCGAATTCTGTGGCAAAGTCTTTGTATTTTGATGTATTAAGAAGTTTCACAAATTCCAATTTGTGTAAATCTTCAAACCTGATGTTAATTTGAAAAATTATACAGTCTAAAATTTCATAAAACAGATTTTTATATTTTTCCATCAAATCTGATTCGCTCATGCTACGGGTTTGTCTACTACATGGCAATCCGGTAAGTGATTTTGCTTTTTCAAAAATGGATTTAAGGAAATTTTCAGCGCGCAGCTCATTTAATCGTTTGACGGCAATGTTCAATTGTCAAATCAATTTCTAGGTTACTTAACTGAAAAACTTGAAACAGGATATCAGTAACAAAAAAAATTTCTTTAAACGCAAAAGTTAAAAAACCAAATTCAAAATCGGAAAGGTCTTTTAGATACCCCTTGGCTATGTGTATAGTATCTGAGCCTAATTCTGGATTTTCAATCATGTCCTGAAAAACTAAGGTTAGTCCTTCCCAATTATTTGCAACAAAAATTAGAATTTTTGATCGAGAATACCACCTTGTATCACTTGCTTGCGGCACTCATTTTTTTTATTATTTTGTCCAATATAGAGTTGCGAAAAAGATTCTGCTTTCCTTAATATAATTTGAACCCTGTTGTAAAATTAAATTGAGACGATGAGCAGCACAATGAGTGTACATTGCTTGTGGGGCATCTGATCTTATTCGGGTTTGTAGACCGCTCAATTCTCCGGCCATAACCGCAGCTCCATCATAACATTGTGCTACTAATTTCCGATTAAAATTTAAAGGTTCCAAGATTCTTACAATTAAGTTATAGAGTGCATTAGCTCTAGAATCCTCACTTATATCAAAAAAGCCTAAAAACGTTCTTTTATTTCGGCTAATTTATTTACATACCTAACAGTTACACAACATTGGGCTTTTGCAACTATATCCGTCGTATCATCTACAATTAATGAGAAAAATGTAGCCGCCGATATTTCTTGTTTAATAAAGTCTCTCATATGTTCGTCAATACAAAATATTAATTCATTTTGAATAGTTTTCGATTGTCCCGTAAATACACTTTTCTCTTCTAAATGCTTTACAAGTTCGGTGTTACGTTTAATTAAACAATTAAAAACTTTCTTAAAATTCCCTCTGTTAAAAGAAGATTCGGATTCGTCATGGCCCCTAAAAGCCAGTTCTTGTTTTCCCAGTAATATAGTCGTATCTATAAGGTATGTCAAAAGCAAGCGGTTTTTCCTAACATCTTCTTTGTACAATAATTTAGATAAACGAGCATTTTCGATTAGTGCATCTTTAATTGTAGTCATATTTTGAGACAAACGTACAAAACCTAAGGTATTTTGAATATGGTCTTTAGACCCTTCATGCATTTTAACCGCTCTAGAAATTTTTTTAAAATCAACGTATCCATCAGAAGTCCATACTGTTTTTGTTTTTCCCAGTATTAAGCAAGGCCAACAATATAAACGCTGCTTAAAAACACTTCCACAAATCCAAGTGTGTGTTTTATACCATGACGTTTGAAATGATCGTTTATATTGTAGACCGTCTTTTTTATCACTACTTAAGGTACATCGGGACGCCTGGAAAATGCCATTGTCAATAGTGACATAACGATATCGTGGACTGGATTCATAGTTCACACGTTTCGTTTATTTTAAATTTTAATCACTAATTCATATAAACTACTCTATCAGTCTATCTACTCAATAATTAAACTAACGCAACGTCAAAAATACTTTAGATAGAGTAACACTCGGCACAGACTAAACGCGCGACATTCACGAAATAATACTATAAAACAAACACCAAATTATTGCCGAATAATCTCAATATCCACCCACTTCCCGCTCAATCTCAAACCGTTACCTGTAACAGTCAAATACGAATACCCCACACGCCCACGCAAATATCAACAAAAACAAAAACGGCTTGCATTTGGCAGCCGGATGCACGATTGTCATTTACCGATAAATAAGGCTCAAGTTTCGTTTACCTGAAATTGGTTATAAGGAAAGTATCTAGTTTTACATATTCTAGGAGATTTTCTAAATAACGGAAAATAAGAATTTTGCTGCGGAAATGCGTCATTTCCGTTCTGCATTTAGTATACCTGAAATCAGTTACATGAAAACTTTGCATTGCATCTCATCCCAAACTCTTTCCCAAGCACGAAAATGTTAAAATGTGTCTGCGGAAATGTCATTTTCATTTTCTGCGGAAATTTTGTATAGTTTAGAATATCTAAAATCAGTTACACAAAAAAAAAACTTTGATTTACATTCTAAATTCTTCTACATTTTTTAAGTAACGAAAACGAAGGCATGATTGCGGATGGAGGCAAAATAATCGATGGCATTATTGCGGAATGCTCGTATATATTTGTTCGATTGCCTGACTCAAGAAAGGATCATCCTTCTTTGTTTATATTCCTTGAAGTTCTCAAAGATATGCAGACAGATACTTATATGAAACTTCGTGACTCAGACAAATTATTGAGATTATCTAAAAAAAATTTCGGGCTGTCACGTATACGGGTATAAAATGTCGCTGACAATACGATGCGTTCAGCCGTTATTTTTACATTCCGCAATCGTGCCCTCACTTCATTTTGTGAAAAACTGAATACTAATGTTTCGTCCGCAATCGTGCCGCGCCCTGGAAAAGCGCTCAAAATTTCCGTGAAAAATGTAAATGACAAATTTCCGCAGACAAATTTTTACATTTTTATCTTGAGGAAAAAGTTTAGAATATAAATCAAAGCTTCTTTTTTATGTAACTGATTTCAGGTAAACTAAACTATACAAAATTTTGTCGGAAAATTAAAACGACAAATTTCCGCAGTAACATTTTGGCATTTTGGTGCTTGGGAAAGCATTTGGGATGAGATGCCAAGCAAAGTTTTCATGTAACTGATTTCAGGTATACTAAACTGTGTATGAAAATGAAAATAACGCGTTTCTGCAATAAATTTTTTCATTTCCGTTGTTAAGAAACACTTCTAGAAAAGATTTCTTTTCCCTTTAAAGTATTTTTAAATAATAATTCTAAATTAAAAAAAAAAAAAGGGGTGTACAACTTGCCCCAATAATAATTATTTCCATTTATATTCAATCTGTGCTAACATTAAATGGCAACGTCTCAATCATTAAGCGAAGTTTTCATCGCCTCAAATGCAATAAAAAGAGATGGAATGAATCTACATATGCAACACGACCCTTTTCCCTCTTTCTCAGACTTATTAAAAATCCAAATACCATTCAAGTGTCCGAGGCGCAATTCGCATCGCCCGTATAGGTAAAGTCGAATAAAAAAGAAATGATATTGCAGTTATTGGACATTGTACTGTTGGTTAGTAAAGTAAAGTGTTTATTTATGGTTTACGCATATTTAATGAAATTTTCATAGTGTTTGAGACAATTTTCAGAGAATAATATATCAACTTGGAAAGAATTAATTTTGAAAATAAGAATATATATTTATAGGAAAGCGAGTGAGGCGGCGCCTCAGTTGCCTCATCTGACGAGCCGCCGCTGCCAACGACAGGTGAAATATGGTTTAGAAGACCAGGTGAAAGATACCCCCAGTACAACTGTACCCACTGTGAGTTATGGTGGTGGGTCATTTATGGTTTGGGGTGGGATATCTTCTAAGGACCGAACGCAGTTAGTGGTATTGAATAGTGAAAGATTAACAGCTCAACGAAACATTACCGATATTCTGGATCCATAAGTTGTGCCATATGCGATATTTTTAGGGGGCAATTCATGTTTATGCATGATAATGCACGCCCTCACGTAGCTAGGGTTGTACAAAAGCATCTTCAAGAGGTAGGCATTGACACCATGGATTGGCCGCTTCGGAGCCCTGACCTTAATCCCATTGAACATTTATGGGATACGATGGGAAGAAGTGTGAGAGCACTGTAACCCCAACCTAGAAACCTAGACCACCTGGCAGAAAGGCTTAGCCAAATTTGACTTAGCTTAGACTTAGACAGATTGAACAAGACGAAATCCAACGGCTAATTTTAAGCATGCAACGACGCTGTCAACCTGTGATCACCGCAAGAAGTGGGAATACTCGTTATTGAGTGAAAGTTGTGTATTTTGTTCATATTTATTATAAATTTGTTAATTTAAAATAAAATTCAATTAAAATGATGTCTTGGAGTTTTTGTTAGATAAAAAACATACGGGGATAAAAAACCGTATATTTCCACTAAAAATAAACATAAAAAGATGAATAAAAAAAGAGAATACCGATACAAAAATGGCGCTATAACGTGATTTTTTTGGGGAACTAGTGAACATACCAGTTCTCTCTACAGTGTATTTTGAATCCTTGGATAAAAATCACAAATACCTGTAATACCCTGTATATCAGCGAAACACTGTTACAAAAAAAAACTTAAATATCATAGTACGATTTCTGCAATATTGGCCTACCATATAAAAAAGATCATCGACATCGTTAGAGCGGTTAGAAAAATCAAACTTTTCTTAAATATTACAATATGCGTTAATTTTGACGAGAAGTGTATAAGACATTAAAGAAGCAACTTTTTAAACGCCGTTATCTAATCGATGGATATACAGATGTGCATATCAACAAAATTTAATACGTAGCAGGTTTTTATCGCTAAAAAAGTTAGATTCAGGGACAACCCATATTATGAAATTTGTTTACTTATATTTTCAAAACAGTTCTATTAGAATCGAACAGATGTAGTGAATGATATAGCTTGTCTTAATTCATTTGCTTGTTTAGCAGTGCATCTGTACCTAAATTAGAAGTATAAATAAAATAAAGTCAAAATTACTGTGATTATTTAACAAAAGAAATATTAAATAATGGCTCAAGTTAAAACCAATTGTGGGTGCCAGAATGGAGAGATTGTAATAAAGCAAGCAGAAGAAAACCAACAAGAATCAGAGACCAGGTATATTTTTTATTTTGTTGAAATCTTGCCATAATGTTTAGATATGACTTTTTTCTTTAAATACCAGTTCAAGTTCGAATTGCTTAAAGAGTGTTCTATAAAGAAGTTACGAATGATATTCCGTAACTATTAATGGCCTTCGATATTCGATAATTGTGCAGAAAATATCGCTTTTTTTCTCTTCTTAATTTTTAAACACTCTGTATATAATATCTAAATATTGAAATATTTTAATTTTGCTTAAAAAATTAAATATTCTCAATGCGTAAATAAACACTATATCCTAAGTTATGCCTTGTATCATTTGCGATGTTTTAACCTCAAATTTTTATATATTTTACACGCCCTGTATAATATATCTGAATATGAAACTTTACATTTTACTTTAAAATAAGAATCTTATTAAAAGATATTTTCTATTCACTGGTGATTTTGATTTTAAGGTAAAATGTACAGTCAAACGCCCATACTTGAGACGATTTTTACCTTTGGTGATTTATAATATTTTAATGACAGAAAAGTTGGGTTGAAGCCTGTACTATATTATGAAATAATTATTTTAAAAGAAATTAAAGAAACTACTTTTTTATTTTTTTTTTTTTTGGCATTTGCCCCAAGTTAGGAATATAGAACTTAACTTGAGACAACGCCTGAAAAGATATTTAAAACCCATTATTCTAAAGATCCTGTCTTTTTTTTAAGGACTTGGTCACACTTGGTTGCGCCCGACTGCACCGTTGTCAAGTAAACAATAGAGGGGACTATATGGAATAGGCACTCTGTCTTTATTTAATGCTTTCTTAGCACATTTAACCAGTTCTATACTCTCAAATGCATCCAATAATCTATTATTAGATACATTTTTAATCAACTTAAGATTATTTATTCCTATTTGGTGATTGTTTTCCAAAGCATGTGGGGCAACGCTTGATTTTTCTGTTCTGCTGTATCTTAAATGTGTCATGTGTTCTTTAAAACGAATGTTTATGGAGCGTTTAGTTTGCCCAACATATTTCAGATCGCAGTCATTACAGCTAATTAAAATTAACATTATATCCATTACTTTTAGCTATATTTGTAATCCGATTGATTTTATTGTTAAAACGTTCTTTACTTAATGGAAAATTGACTAACCTGTGAGTTAAGAAATGAAACGCTGCCATTTTGTGTTGACGGCAATGAAATGAGTCGGATGTTATATACTTATTAGGAATAAAAATCGTTATCTATCTATTATATAATATCGGAAAACGAAAAACGTCGATTTTAAAGTCGGAGACAAAAAGTGCATCGCAAAAAAAATTAGGAAAAAGGCAAAAAATATTTATTTCCTTTGCGATGTTTAAAAAATGGATGGCTAAAAAATAAAAAATTCAAAACCCAAAAAATACTCTGGTCTGCGTATAAAGTCACCCCCCCTTTAGTTTACTTATTTTTAAAATCGAATTAAAGAATATTTGCATTAACATAATTAATTAACCTAATATTCGCATGTTATGTATAATCTCTATGGAACATTTTAATGAACCACCTTACCACCACGTATATTTTGACAAGGACGCATATATTTTCGGGTCCAATAGCTCCGATAGTATAAATGCCTAAAACACATTTTTATACTATACAAGTGTATGCTCCTTTTAAAAATAGTCTACGTGTATTTCAGAAATGTGTGACTAAATCAAAATTTATTTTTTAAACTAGAACGCCCTTATTTTTGGGTTTTGATTTAAGCATATTTGATCTAACATTCCTGGTATTTAAATTTATTAGTTTTATAAATATGAAAACATCAAAATTGGCCTTTTGGGCATTTTAAATCGATATAAACAGGAAACAGTTGAGGATATGGAAAAATTAATTGAAGAATTTGTTTCCTAGTTTTTCTCCCGCAGACTGTATTCAGTTGGTAAGGAATTTATTGACGAGATCTTCTTTGCCACAGTCATTGATGGCCTCACTTCTCTTCTTACCTTAGTTTTAGACAAACATTTTTTCAAGTTTAATAGACAAAGGTCTGGGCTAGCTATAGGTTCCTGTTTGTCGCCATTTTTGAGTGAGGTTTTCATGAATAATTTGGAAAAAGGGATAACGAAAAGTTATTTTGCCTCCTTCCTAACAGCATATAAAAGTTACGTGGGTGATATTTGCATGGTGTGGAATGGTAACAGGCAACAGTTGGAAGAGTTTTTACAATTCGTTAACACGTGGCATCCTAAAATTGGAAGTGGAAAATGAAGAAAAACTACCGTTTCTTGACCATTTGCTGTTGAGAAAACAAAGTAGGATAGAGTTTGAGGTTTAGCGGAAAGCATCGTCTTCTGATAATATTATTCAGTAAGCTTCTTACATACATACATTCACCACATTCAACTCCTTTTTCTATCGGTTGTGTAATTTACCATTGTCAAGCGAAGCGTTTAATAAACAGCCTGATATTATAATGCAGATTGCTATGAACAACGGTTTTCCTTTGGAGTCCATCAACAAAGTATATTATAAATTTATAAACAAGTATAAAATGTCCTATAATGTCATACATTCAAAACTTAGGGAGGAGAGAAATATTTTCAAGTGCACTGCTTTTTTCGGAAGTATTTCTCTCCATTGGCTAAATTTTTTAAAAATATTAAAAATATCAAAATTTCATTCAAAACAGTAAATACTCTCAAGAGACATTTAGTAAGGACAAAGGACACAACCAATAAATTGTCCCGATCTGGGGTTTACGGTCTAAACTGTGGCGAATGTTCCACGACCTATGTGGGACAAACAGGTAGAAACATTTCCACAAGGGTGAGAGAACATTTGAGCCTTGTCAACAAATTCAGAAATATGGATGTAACTGAAACTGGTTCAGTTTTTGTCAATTATTTGCTAGAGTCAGGTCATGACTTTTCCATTTCTGACGATGATGTTTTATATAAATGTCCGAAGGGGAAAAGCTCGACCTTCTAGAAAGAATGGAAATAACCAAAACTATAAAACGTCCTATTCTCACTTGCTCACTCATTATTGTAGACAATCTTTATTTCATTCACTAATTTATGCAGAGAGAATTTTTGGCTATTTTCTTTATCCAGTCCAGTGGTCTATACAGGGTGAGTCGGGAGGATCGCCCCAAACTCCAGGAGTGTGTTCTATGAAAGATACTGATTTAAAAAAAACTCATATGTTCTTATTCGATTCTCATTTGTTTTCAACTTACAGCATAAATTAGAATATAAACAAGATCTAACAAATTAATGTTTCAATCATTAGATTTCATCATATTAAATGTTCAAAAATGCCCCCATTGAGCTCTAAACATTTTTGGCTTCGTCTACGTAGGGCACCTGTTGCTCTTCTAATTGCCTCATGCCTTTCTTTAATTTCATCTGCAGAGAGAATAAATGCTTCTCTAGTGTCCACTCTCACTTTGTACACTTCATTTTTTAACCAGCCCCATAAACAGAAATCGAGTGGAGTGAGGTGACCAGCGACCAATCCAACGCCTTGGAAACCTCCCGTCTAAGTGTTGCCTGACTTGATGTGCGAAATGTGCTGGAGCTCCATCATGCTGGAAGTATATTTGCTTTCTGATGTTTAGGGGAACATCCTCCAGTAGTCCTTGTAATTCATTTTCGAGAAATTCACCATAGTAGTCCCCTGTGAGGCGATTTTCCAAAATAAAAGGGCCAATGACATAACTATCTATCATACCACATCATACGTTTACCGAGAACCTATGTTGAAAGTTGCTCTCGACTGTTGCATGCGGTTTTTCCTCTGACCAGACATGGCAATTGCGACTATTATTAATACCGTCACGAGTAAATGTTGCTTCGTCCGTGAAAAGTATGCGCGATATAAGATGACGATTATTGTCTATCCACCGACAAAACTCCATACGTTTGGCAAAATCTTCTGGCTGTAGGTGTTGGATTTTTTGTAAGTGGTAAGGATACAAACCTTGCTCGTGGAGCGTATTTATCACTGTTTTTTGTGGAATGTCCAACTGAGTGAACTGATGGTTGCATCTTCTTCTACTAGGTCCAGAATATTTTCTACTTCTTCTAAAGTTTGTTGAGTAGCTCTTTCAGAAGTTGTGTTGGCACTGGGAAGTGTTCCGCTTTCGCATAGTTTGTTGAAAACTCTCATAAATACTTTCTTATCAGGATGACGTTGAAATGGGAATCGTTGACGGTATTCTTCAGCAGCAGCTGTAGCATTCCCAATGCAAAAACCATAAACAAATATCATATTCGAATACTCTACGTGTGAGTAAAAATTCGGCATTTTGGAATATGTTCAAAAATTCAAAAATGACACTGACAGGTACGAATTCAAAAATGACACTGACAGGTATAGTACCAGTAAATGGAACATTAACTTATTTTGATGTCTAAGCACCCTATAATTATTATGTTGTATGTATGGAATTATGCTTGAAATCTTATTTTTGTTGTAAGTTGAAAACAAATGAAAATCGAATAAGAACATATGAGTTTTTTTTAAATCAGTATCTTTCATAGAACACACTCCTGGAGTTTGGGGCGATCCTCCCGACTCACCCTGTATAGGCACTTAGTCTGGCCTCCCACTCAGGCGGTCTGGGTTCGATACCATCTAAGTACATCTTTTTTACTATTTTATTTTGTTTACTCACCTGAGACTTATCCTCATTTTAGTGTCGATCAAATATGTATAAGTAGTAGGTTTTGTTGTACTTTAGTGTATTTTATTCTGTTTGTAAGTTATTGTTTTAGGATTTGTGAGTATGATTATTGTGTCATGTTAATAATTATAATTTACTGATACCAAGACTTAGAGTCTTTTTTATGTTTGTAATGAAAAATTAATTGAACTTGCCTATCTTGACTGAAAGATCTGTTCAGTAGATTATTATCAGTTAGAATCAGATAAGGTACCAATGGTAACTTCCGGACCGAACCATCTAAAAATATGGTAGAGTCCTTGTCAATAGTAAAGATGCCACTGACGTCATATGCGCAGGAACTTATTTTCAAGGCAGAAACAGCTTAAATAGTTGGCTATTGCTTATTAATATCTTCATCTGAAAAAGGAAGACGGAAATAAACCGTCTTTGTCTGTTCTCACACGGAACGATGATGCAGTGGCATCTGTACTATTGATCCGAACTTTAGAAAAGTACAATTGATTTTGTATCTGTATCTCAGATTAATATCTCTTTGCGCCAATTTAAAATACTCTAGAGTTATAATATCATGTACTTCTCTAATACTGTATTATGTTAGCAATTTTTTCTTCACTTTATAAAAAGAGACCTATTGAACTTACCTAATCGCACTAATGGATCACTTTGCCATAAAACAGCGGTTTGCTTTTGATTAAATGTCTTCTTTTTTTTCCGAATTGCTCTTAATAACTTTTTGGCCTTTTTGCAACTCAACCGAAATTACCTAACTAAACGCGAGAAGTCTGAATAATGTAAATTTTAAATATGTTTGCCTATTTTGAGTTATTATGAAATAATAAATTGAATAATTGTCATATTAAAACACTTTTTTACCCATTGCAGGTATCCCGATGGCACGGTTAAACTCAGAAACCCCCACATCGAACTTATGGACCAGGACATCCTGTATCACATCGCACTCGGCAGCGAGTCACATGACTTGGTGGAGATGTTCGGTGATGTTAAGGTACATACTAAAACAAAAAATCGGTCTTTACCCGGAATTTTTCTCGTTATGAATTATTAGTTTTATTGGGAAGAGTGAAGTGTGATCCAAGGTAGTTCTGTACAGGGTGTCCCATTTTCGTAGGTTTTACGGGGTTTCCAGCTTATGAGTAGAGATAGAGAGATGCGGTTTTCGCGACACCGTGCTACTTTTCGATGAAACTAAAGAGGCTGCAAACAGATTTGCCCTAACCATTTTAGTTTCCGTGCTACAGGGTGATTTTGAAAATTTGTCATTTACGGACACCCCCTGTAACTCAGCTATCGTAAAATATATTTAAAATGTTTCAACTGGTATTTATAGATTTTTTCACGTAGAATTCAGTGGCGTACTCAGATTTTTGCTGAGAGTCATAGTTTTTGACATATTGACATAACCTACTATTTTTTAAATGGGACACCCTATATATTATTTTTTCATCTTATTCTTCGTGTCGAGAGCTTTTCAAAAACATACCATAAGTCATATTTATTTTCATAAATAACATGAAAAAATGCATTTTTCTTTAAACGGATTTATGGCATAGCAGATCAATCGAAATAAGAGAAGGTGGCTGTGGAGCCATGGAAAAAGTTAACAAATATTTATTAACGAAATAACAAAGTAACAGCATCAGAAAAAATTAGGAAGTAGGTAAAAGGTAATAATTATAATTTCATTAAAACTACAAATATTGTTCAAATTGTAGACCATTATGTGTTCTACAAGTGTGACAAACTTTAAAAATTCTTTTTAATGCATTTTCTATTGTAAATGACTGTCTTTGTAACTCTGCAAAAGCGTTTTCGGTGGCCATTCTTAGTTGTTCTAAGTTTTCGTATCGCCTTACAAAAACCTTGTTTTCTAAATAACCCCACAAAAAGAAATCTAAAACTGAGAGGTCAGGGGATCGTGGTGGCCATCGAACAGGTCCGTGTGTTCCTATCCATCTTCCAGGAAAATGGTCGTTAAGCCAGTTTTGACTTATTCTGGCATTGTGGGCTGGAGCTCCGTCTTGCTGGAAATAAATCCTATTTAGTTGAGCCAAGGGAACATCATCCAAAATTCCTAATGCGTCTTCTAGGATTCGCACGTAACCAATCGAATTCAGATTTCCTTCATATATTTGGTAAACTATTTTTCGGTTGAAAATAAAACAGGAGACATTGAATCCAAATCTGCCCTGACGCTCCCTAGGAAAAATAACATGGTTGTTTTCTTGACTCCAAAATCGCGTGTTGTGTCTATTTAAAATCCCTGAACTAGTAAAATGTGCCTCGTCTGACCAAATAATCTTTTTTTCAAAATCGATATCTTCTGCCTTCATATTTATAAACCAATTGCAGAACTCCAATCTGCGCTCTGCA
The DNA here is from genome assembly GCA_030620095.1 of Kuschelorhynchus macadamiae. Taxonomy (NCBI): domain Eukaryota; kingdom Metazoa; phylum Arthropoda; class Insecta; order Coleoptera; family Curculionidae; genus Kuschelorhynchus; species Kuschelorhynchus macadamiae. The sequence continues at coordinate 396,968 of JAUTXW010004642.1, read as the reverse complement.
TCACCAGGATGCAGATGATGCACAAGTTTGTATTTATAGGGTTTGAATTTGTGCTTTTTCAAAATTTTCTGCACTTTGGTTTTCGGTACACCCGCCTCTTCGTCTATTTTCCTGCAAGATGTTTCAGGAGCTGTCTGAACGAGGGCTAAAACGTTGACCTCAGATTCTTCGTTGTCTTTATTGTAAGTTCGCGATCAAGGCTTGTTAAAAGATCCATATTGGCAAAGATTATTTTTAATTTTTTGAAAAATTCTTTTTTCTGGTTGTCTTCTCTCGGGATATCTAAGATAAAATAAAGCGAACCAATAAAGTCAAAATGCAGGAAGATAAAAAAGAACTAACCTGTTCAGATAAAGCTCTGCCGCCTGATCTGCATCTTCATTAGACAATATAAAACACGCGTTCATATCATATTTCTCAAAATATTCAAATTTTTGATTCTGAGCCATATTAAAAATAATAATTATAATAGACGTCAAGAAAAATTTAAACGCAATAATGCCAAAAATGACAGCAGTAATGGCTGCCTGATCATATTTTTGTTGGCGTTGCCATGGCTACCACAGCCACCTTCTCTTATTTCGATTGATCTGCTATGCCATAAATCCGTTTAAAGAAAAATGCATTTTTTCATGTTATTTATGAAAATAAATATGACTTATGGTATGTTTTTGAAAAGCTCTCGACACGAAGAATAAGATGAAAAAATAATATATAGGGTCTCCCATTTAAAAAATAGTAGGTTATGCCAATATGTCAAAAACTATGACTCTCAGCAAAAATCTGAGTATGCCACTGAATTCTACGTGAAAAAATCTATAAATACCAGTTGAAACATTTTAAATATATTTTACGATAGCTGAGTTACAGGGGGTGTCCGAAAATGACAAATTTTCAAAATCACCCTGTAGCACGGAAACTAAAATGGTTAGGGCAAATCTGTTTGCGGCCTCTTTAGTTTCATCGAAAAGTAGCACGGTGTCGCGAAAACCGCATCTCTCTATCTCTACTCATAAGCTGGAAACCCCGTAAAACCTACGAAAATGGGACACCCTGTACATAGAGGATCCTTAACAACAACCACTTAGAAACCTAATAAACTGACACACAGACGGACTGACGGAATTGATAAAACTGTTTTTTGGCATCTAGAGACGCTAAAACGTGAAGATATGTAAATTTTGACAGGATGATTTTCTTTACGATTACAAAAATTGTATTTGGCCACAATTTGGTCCACCATCTTGAATTAGTTACACAGATTTACTAGTTGAGCCCTATACCACAATTAGCTATGGCACATAATTTGAAATTAAACCATTAAGCAGTTTTTCAGGCTAATTCGATTCGAACCAAAATATTATCAGTTGATTCCAATATAATATTTGATGTTTTTTGCAAAATTTGAGATAAATTGGACGAGTAGTTTTTTAATAATATTTTTTAAGACTTCACTAGGCCACCATTTTGTTTCGCCATATTGGATTTTTACCAAAATGTTACCAGGTCATCCCCATATGACCATTGATTTTTGCTGAAAATTTGCAGTAAATCGGGTAAGTAGTCTTTAAGCTATGCCACGAATTGACAAACAGACCGACAAACAGACAGAGAGACCGACGGAATTGGTAAAACATTTTTTTTGCATCTACCGATACTAAAACGTAAAGATGTCTAAAACCTGAGAGGGTGATTTTTTCACGATTACAAACATTTTATTTAGCCGCCATAATGTTCGGCCGTCTTTAATTAGTACCACTATTTTACTAGTTGATCCCTATACCACAATTAGTTATAGCACATAATTTAAAATCACACCAGTAAGCAGTTTTTTTCAGGCTGAATTTTTAAATATTTTATTATGCCGCCATTTTGGATTCGTACCAAAATTTTACCACTTGACTTGAACATAATACTTGATGTTTTTAGAAAATTTAAGATATAATAATAACACTTCACTAGGCCGTCATTTTGTTTCGCCATATTGGATTTTACCGAAATGTTGCCAGGCCATCCCCATATGACTCTTAATTTTTGACCAAAATTTGAAGTCAATCGGATCAGTAGTTTTTTAGCTACGCCGCGAACAGACAGACAGAGAGCCCGATGGAATTGATAAAACATGTTTTTCGTCATCTAGCGACCCTGAAACGTAAAGATCTGAAAAAATGTCGGAGAGTGATTTTTTCACGATCACTATACTTCCCTTTTACGAGAGAAGTAAAAACATAAAAAAATAGCTTTTCAAGTTTCACAGCTTTTTAATATTCAAATACCAACAGGGTTTCCAAATTTGGACACGTTTGTAGTGCATTTTCGAAATTTGAAAAGATAGAGAGATCGGGTTTTCGTAATGCTGTGCTTTTTTTACGAAAGATAAACGTAAACAAAACCCCTCAAAATTCGGTGAAATCAAATGTAAAATGTTTAAATGGACTTTGTATTGTATTCGGTATAATTGAGATCTGTCGGAAATTGTTATTCTCTTTTGGATACCTGGGAAGAATATAAAATGCACTCAGACAAAGTCGGAGATAATACTGAATATAAAAAAGTACCTGTCAAAATGTAACTAACATGGAGCATGTCGTACTTTTCTGATAATAGCTCATTTTAACAGTTGAGTTTTTATTAAAATTCATGGCGTTTAGAAAGAAATTTGAGTCCACCACTGGATTCAACCCGAAAAGACCTATAATGATAAATATTCACCTTTTTGCTCAGTTTTCATATGACTGAAATCAGCAGACCAAATACCAAAATACCACGCGCATACGTAAACAAATAAACAAAGGAAAGACAGTGATCGGAAGCAATAAATCGACTACCAACAACCTAAAAACTGTACCCAAAAATGGATATCTTCACGTATATCGTCTTTCGGAGGATACCACCAGTGACATGTTATTAAATTACTTGAGGATGACGGCTCCAGATATTACCTTCATGTGTGAAAAACTTGTGAAAAAAGACCCTTCCTCAGCTTCGTTTAAAATTACTTTTCCACTTTACCAGCTAAACAAAGTCTACGATGCCCAAATATGGCCGGAGGGATCTGCAGTTAGAAGGTTTACTTTCCCTAAGAAAAATTTTCATCAGCCTGCCTCACCCATAATGAATCAGAATGCTTAGGAGTTAATCAATCATTGGATGTCACTGTGTTGCACATCACTGTTCAGTGCCTGTCCAACAAGACAGACTTAATTGAGGTAGTTTGTCAGAAATATTGTCCTAAAATTCTTATCAATAATTTTACTCTCTTAAATAGTTTTTGCAGAACTAAAAGTAAGCATGGTGGAACTGCCATATTTATTCATTACTCTCTCATATCGGAGGCCTCCTCTGTGGGGATTATTGACAGTCTCTCAGTTGAGTCAGTTATTGAGTGTTGCTGTCTGAAACTAAAACATCTTTGCTTGATTGATATCTACCGACCACCATCGGGACACTTGCAGCTTTTTATTGATGTATTAAATCAAATTTTATTTACAGTAGCATCCAGTTTTGAGTTGGTCATTGTGTGTGGTGATTTGAATGTAAATGCTGGATGTAATGATAAATCACATAGAATACTCTCGGATTTATTAGAGAGCTTCGGTATGGTCTCTCTTTTAAAAAATCCAACCCGACTGAATGCCATTTTAGACTATGTTATTTCTAATAAACCTTCTTTGCTTCAGGTACGTAACTGTGATTTGGGTTTCTCAGATCATACAGCTCAAATATTTAAATTTAAAATTATTGATACATGCGATTTGCCAAAAAAATCAATAAGTACTATGGATTACAGATCCATTAATGAAATAGGTATTAATGAATTCGTTTATAGGTTTGGTAGAGCGTTTGAGGGTTTTTTAGGTTCCGACCCAAACCTTGACTTTGATACTTTTTTTGACTCCTTTTGTTGGAGTTTTCAAACCACTTTTCCCATAAAGACCAGAAAAATTAAAAATAATTTTAAAATGAGATTTTCAGAGGACCTTTTAATCCAAATTAATAATCTAGAAAAACTAAACTGGCTAAAAAATAATAGTAGGGACGATGCAATCAAACATCGCTATTTAATATTTAAAAAAGAAGTAACTATGAAAATTAAAAATGAAAAACTCGCTTACTACAACACTTTAATCTCTCGTTCAACCAATAAAGTTAAAACAAGCTGGTCAATAGTTAACAAAATACAGGGCAAAAACATTAATACCACAAAAAATATAGTTCTATATCGGGATAATAAAATAATTTCTGAGCCACTTGAGGTTGCGTCACACAGTGTTGCGTGACATAGGCACTAGGGACAAAATTAAATATCTCGAAAACTAGTCAACCAATTTGAGTTTTTTAAACACATAACTATCCCTTAGTAAAGTAACTAAATTGTGTGAATAGTTGCTTTTTTTAAATCCAGTGGCGTACTAAGGAGGCCAAAGTTTTTTTAACCAATAGACATGACAGATTAATATAATGTAAAAGATGAGTGTATTTTTATCATAAATAAAATGTAATTGAAATACAAAAGTCATATATTTAATTTTACTAAACAAAAAAGAACAGTGGCGTACCAAGAAAAAAGTCAAATATTACATTTATACATATTAATATTATATTATTATATTGAGCAACATATATAAGAAGAAAGGGAAACTGAAAAAGAATACATTTATTTCTGTTATGGAAAAAAATAGATCCAATAAACTACCTAAATTTAATTATCAAAATATATTTTTAAACCATAATATACAAAATTATAGGTATCTACTCTTCTGAATCCGAATCCGAAAGTTCACTAAGATTAGATAAACTAAAATCAAATCCTAAATTGATACCATCTTGTTTTTTAATATATTTTTGTATTTGTTCATTCGACCCTGCAAGTTTTTTAGTTTGCACGTTTCTTTTTGACGAAATGAAAGGATCCGATGTAAGGAGAAGGACACGCATTAAATCTTTGTTCTATTCTAGAGCACTTTCGAGTGTGAGATAATCTATGCTTTCTAGCCTCTTTATGCCTGGCCTCAAGGGCATCTTCGGAAAGTTCTCCAATGGGCAAACAAAATGCATCGATTATCTCACACCCATGAACAAGCACTTTGTGTACAGTACTTGGCATATTGTACCACCTATAAAGCGTTATGTATAAATTTCTGGTGTCATTTAGCAAAACCCTAAACTTATCTAGGTCAATAGCATTACCATTAGCCAAAACTCCTAATATTATAGAAAATTTCTCTATCAATTCCCTGTCAACTCCTGTGACCTCCGAACTAATTTGGGGATTGTGGAAGAACTTTCTGGCTGTATTGCCGTCATTTGAGGAGCCATACCCTGGTTTTGGTTTGTCCACTGTTAACGACAATTTAGCTTTAAATTCGGCTTGGATTCGTTTTTTGTTGCCTTCTACTATGGCTTTATTCTCAGGTCCACTAACCCGCCACACCTTTATTGGCAGTCGGTATCCAATGTGGAGAAGGCACTCAAAAAAACGAATCCAACAATGCAGAGTGGACAACCCGAAACGATAGTTATCGCGGTTAGAAGGGCGACTAATTCCTACTAACGTATTCATTTCTTTTGGTGTGGCTCCGCAAATGACGCATTTCATGGTTGAATTAGTTTCGGATAATATATTCCCCACACTACCATCCAACATGGTTAACATCATATCAGTTCGAATCTCACACATGTAACCTTCTCTAGTTTTTATTTCAATTGGCTGCAAGTTTTCAATCTTTACATTTATGTCTCTTTCCATAGAACGCACCAGATTAGCATTTTCCTTTTGAAACAAAAACTTGATTGGTCTACAGTATAGAGTTGACGAAGGACTATGATTTTTCCACAACACTTTTCCAGTTTCCTCATCGATTAACCTTAGAGGCGTCATTGCTGTGAGAAACAAAAATTCGTCCGTGTTTTCTATATCTGAAAATTTTTGTTTGTATTGGCTATGCCCGCTACTGCCATCGAATCCCCACTTGCATATCATCTTAATCCGATAGTTTCGCTCCTCAAATTTTATTAACTTAAAGATGCTATCTGCTGTTTTTTCTAAAAGTTCTTGTAATTCCACCTCTGCAGAAATTTCAGTAATATTCAGTTTTGAAGGTAAGAGAGAATTTTTTGTATTTTTGACCTGATAATAACTAGGTAGGCAGTTCTGGGCTCTAAGATTAATTGCATATCTAAGAAGATTATATTTTCTCATAGACAAATCTAGATCTAAAATTAGCGCCAAGGCTTCAAAAGTAGTGAAACCAGTAACATTTGAGGAAACCTGACTATTATCACCACCTGATAAAACACTGGCCGCAAACTTTACCTCATTTGCAGGTATTTTCTTGGTTATCTCCATTACGCGCCTTCGTTTCGTTTTCATTGAAGCTTCTTCAAATGATACTCGCGGTCTTCCTATTGGGCGACTAGGTCCTGGCTGATCATTATTATCCCCAAATGTATTCACGTTAGGATCGATATTATTGCGGAATATGATTTGTTCCAGCCAAGCTACCTCATGTAAAAGTCGATTACGAGAATGTCTAACTTGTTGCCACTTATTTGCAATTTTTAGTCCAAACCACTGGCTGCACTTCATAACTTTATCTATTATGTTTTGAGAAGGTTCGTCGATATTCATAAGGGACAAAATTTTTTCATACACTGCCTGTTTTCGATTTCCTTTAGGTGTTTGTAACCATACCTCTATCAAGTCCTTGTTTCTTATGACATTGGTTTCTAAAAATAATCGTAACTTCATTAGGCGTAATCCGAGCCGATTAAAATTTTTTGTGATAACTACTTATTAATAACTAAGTAATATATATAAAAATGCTGAAGGTGATCCAAGTTGATTTTTTTAAAATGCTTAGCAAAGTTAAAAGTATCAAAAATCTAAAAATTTTGAAACTCGACTTTAACTTGGAGAAAAAAAGTGTTTTGGAAGTAGCTGAAAGGTGACTTTATGTGTAAATTTATAGTACTTACCAGTCTCCTCAAAACTCATTTTGTTATAATCAAAAACGTAAAACACTTCAACCACAAAACTCGATTGAAAACGAACAATGAAACGTAGAACTGGCGGTATTTTTGACAGGTTCTGACAAGTCAAATTTCAGTATTGCTGTGACAGGCAAATCAAGGCTAATTTGATTTAAGTACTATACTTACTTAATAAAGTTACTAATAATCTACCCCCTGATAACATTAAAACAGCATCAGTACAATGTTCAAAATTCCGTTGTTTATGAATTTTGGCCATAGGACACCACACTGTGCGTCAGTCTTTGGTGAATACCTGGAATTAGTTATCCCTACCAAGCTGGATACTTATTTCGGTGGGCGATTCTCCGACATGTGCACTATTGGTCGAAGACTTGTCTTGAATTCGTTTTATTACCGGTTTGTTACAAGTACCGAGGTGGAGAGAGTTGTCATGAGTTTCCCCAACAAAGGCTCTTGTGGTTTCGACTCTATATCCATTAAGTTTATTAAACGTGTTATATTTAATATTTCAACCACATTGTGTGACCTGATTAATGTTTCGGTGTGTGCTGGTGTATTTCCGGACAGGCTAAAGAAATCCATAGTTGTACCTATATTTAAGAGGGGGGATTCTCTTAGCATGGAAAACTACAGGCCTATTTCCTTAATGAGTTCCTTTTCTAAGATTTTTGAAAAAATTGTTTACAATCGTATTTATGACTTATTTGCAAATATAATATCTTAAACGACAGGCAACATGGTTTTCGGAGAGGCATGTCTACGGAAACGGTGCATTGATCTTGTACAGTATATTTCTAATAAGATGGACAAGGGTGAATTTGTAATTACGTTGTCTTTTGACTTGACACGTGCATTCGACACCGTTGATAAACAGTTTGTCTCTGCTAAACTAGACGCCCTAGGACTACGTGGTAATATAAACGCATTTATAGTTTCATTTCTGACTGACAGAAAATTTTCTGTAAAAATTAAAAATGTAATGTCGTCGGATTTTAATCAGAATATTGGCACACCTCAGGGAAGTATCTTAGGTCCCCTGATTTTCCTACTCTTTATTAATGATCTTCCTGACTATATAAGTCAGGGCCAGGTTTTTCTATATGCAGATGATACTACTATCGTAGTATCCGATATGTCAGAAAGTCACTTAAAAAATAAAATTAACATTGTGCTAAATGAGTTTTCTAAATGGTGCTTTGCTAATAAGCTAATGATTAACCATACCAAAACTGTAGCTATGAACTTAAGAACTATTCGTAGAGAACCTTGTGATATCAGCATTTCCTTCGATGATCATGATCTTGAGCTTTCCTCATGCGTTAGTTTCTTGGGTTTCTCTATGGATTGCCACCTTAATTGGAACATTCAGATGGACAATGTTTGTAAGAAGCTTAATAGGGGAGCTTACGTAATTTCTGGTCTCCGTAATTATGTTGACAGTACAACAATTATTAATGTATATTATGCTTTCACATATTCTGCAATAGCTTATAACATAGTAGTGTGGGGTCAGGCCTCAGATATAGAGAGAGTATTTATAATACAAAAAAGAATTGTTAGAATCATTTTTAGTATACCTTTTAAAACATCTAGCAGAGAGACATTCAGTTCATATAAACTTTTGACAGTTGCTTCAATTTATCTCTTAAAATTATTATCATATATCCATCGAAATAAAAATCTAATTCAAATTAACAGTAATTTTCGTGCGTATGATACAAGAAATAAAAATAACTTCTTCTTAGACAAGCATAACTTAAATATTTATAAAAAATCACCAATCTACGCTGGGAGTAAAATTTATAATATGTTACCTTATAACATTAAAGCAATAAATTGTCAAAATAAATTCAAAAATAAAATTAAAAGCTTACTTTTATCACAGACTTTTTACACCACAGATGAATTTTTCACTTTTTTGAGAATAACCCATCATAATATGCAAACTGAAAACCTTTTTTTTCCTTGTTTTGTTGGACACCGCACTGCAGAAGGGATTTTAACTCGAGGAAAAAATTATATACTATGTTTTGTGTTCTATATTTAGATATATCTGTTGTTAGTTTATATTAGGTACTTGTCATATGTCTATTTACGTTTCTATTTGACGTGTTTCTTTCTATATTTATAGTGCTCGAAACCAAATAAAAAATTTGATCTTGAATTTGAATTTAGAGAGGTACTTCTATTTTTTTTAAATAACACATCCTTCTATTTTATTTAAAACATCGATAATTAACTTGCCAATATATAGCCATAAAAGAATCGTATTAGTCCTGGGAAATTAAAGAAAATTAATAATGATTGAAACGAACTCATTACATTTTGTATTTTTTTTTAATCTATTTAGTATTTGCTCTCGGATTGTAAAAAATTACATAAATAATAAATAATAAGATAAAACAAAAATATATTTAAAGTTATTACAAATGTTAAATTTTTGTGGATATTTTGTTTAGCCACCTATTTTTATTCCTGAATTTTAGTTCGTTTGTATGGGGGGAACACCGAAAAGGATGGAAAGTTTCGCTCACTACATCATGAAAGAAATTGGTTACAAGTTGCCAACTGGAACTACCCTAATGGACATCAGTCAGTATTCTTACCGGTACAGCATGTATAAAGTGGGACCCGTCATATCAGTTAGTGTAAGTATTGATTTCTCTTAATCTGTTGTCAATGTTTTGAGTTTGAGCATGAGTTACAAGATGATGTTTGATCTTTTTGAGTCTTTTCAGCCATCCTTGTTAGTAAGTACTCCTACAAGGGTGTGCACTGGTCTTAAATTAACCTCTTCTTCCATTTTAGATTATGTGGTAACTGATAGATAAGAAATGATCAGTAAATGTAATAACTTTGACCCCGGTCTCTCTGAACATTTTGTTTACTGCCGTTTTTCTATTTTTCTTGATATAACCGACACAGATGTCTATTTCTTCCGTAATATTGGTCTTTGTAGTGTTGAAAATTGTTCATACTATTTGCACAGTTTATAAGGAAATCAAAGGTCACAATGTCGATGAAAACTTTAATGAATTCTTTTACAGCTTTTACTGGAGGTTTGAGGTCTGTGTATCCTTGCAACAGAAAAAAATTATAGATGGAAAACAAAAAATACCTTTTCAGAGGGATTATATATTGAATTAGAGGAACCTAAAGGGCTTAACTGACATAGAACGGAAGCTTTCACGGCTTTGGTCAATTAAGAAATCATGGTTCTTGGGATTAGACCATATTAAATTAGAATCTATCAGACGTTTCGCATTCGATTGCAAGAGGCATCTTCAGGGATCTTTACTCCATGAGATTTGTACACTGAATGAGCTCGGAGAGATTCAGGCGGGCTTTATACCCGCCCTGTGCTCACCGCACCGTTACCCTTTGTTAAGATCGATTTCCACGTGTGATATAGACCGTAATCCGTATCTCTATTGATATTTTTTATTTGTTTAAAAATTTTAGTAGATTCTATAATTTTTCGTTTATAAAAACCTAGAACCGATACTAGAACCTTGGTTTCCTTTACATTTATAATATGGTCAGTGTTCAGCTACAGCAGATTGAACAATTTGTTTCTTTTTAATGCACCGTTCAAGTTCCTTAAGTCTAGTTGATATTGAACGTCCTGTTTCTCCCACATACATCTCTTCACAGGGGCATTCTATATACTCCTTATGTTTAGAAAGGTACAATATCTTTCGGGGATCGCAAGCATTGTCCAATCTTATTATGTGTATTGAAGATTGTACGTATGTTAGACCGCCGAAGTAATCGTCCTATTTTGTCTGTAGTGCCATGTATGTAGCGAAGAACAACACTACCGAATGGTGGCTCTTTATCAGTCTCCTTTGGTGGTGTTGGATTACTATATCTTCTAACTGACCACGTAATATCCTCAGTGCAATAGCCATTTCCTCTGAGAGCTTCGGTCAGTTTCGATGTTTCCGATCTTAAAGAATCTTGATCTGAAAGCGAAATAGCTTTGAATACTAGTGAGTTAATAACCGATTTCTTTTATGCTGGATGGTAATGGGACTTTGCATTTAAGTATCTATTTGTATGCGTCGATTTTCTATATACAGAATGTCCTAATATACCATTTTCTTCCTTTGAACACACACATCTAGAAATGGAATCGCTCCATTAGATTCGATTTCCATCGTAAACTTGATATTATGCTGTTGTTGATTAAGGTAGTCTAGAAATATGAGGAGATTATCATGTCCATAAGGCCAAACAACAAAAATATCGTCTATATATCTGAACCAGTGCTTTGGTTTTAGTGGAGCGGATGTTAGAGCAATATCCTCAAAGACTTCCATAAAGATATTCGCCACAACCACAGGTGATAGAGGAGATCCCTGCTGCCTCTGCAGTTTGTTCATAAAAAGTTCCGTGAAAATGAAATCAGTAGATGTAAGGCAAGCTTCCACTAAGTCTGATAAGTTCTTATCAAGATTATTATTATCCAGTATGTCTGATATAATGGAAATTAAGTCGTTGGCAGGAACATTAGTGTATAGTGATTCTACATCGAACTGGATTTTTCCCACGAAATGGGGAGAGTTTTTAATAAAAAAATCTGTTTTTCCAGTAAATGGATTAGGAAAATTTGAAAGATATTTACCTAGTTTGTATATGGACGAGTCTATTGCACTGATGATCGGTCGAAATGGTACATTGTCCTTGTGTGTCTTCGGAAGTTTTAATGATTTTTTTCTCCGCTGGTGGTAGACTGGATGCGTTGATCAGATCGGTAATGCGCCTTTCTATTCTACTTGTGGGGCCTGCGTGCATAACCTTATGGGTGTTGCTGTCCAACAGTTGAGTAACCTTTTCCACGTATTCCGTTCTGTCCATGAGGACTGTGGCGTTGTACCAGATACAAATGCCCGGAAACTATTAGAAATTCACCTGAAATTAGCTTCTAGAATAAAAAAAAACATATTTACAACTTTTACACTTAAGCAACAAAAGAAAATTGAAGCCTCCCTGAACAAAAAAAATCCAGTGAAACTTCCGCAGAATACAGTTATCAACTTGTCATCGAAGCCGTTATCCAAAGCAGAACATTCCGTCCTTTCCAAAGGCCAATATTTCGCAATAGCACCGAGTAGCATTCCCTTAGAAGACAGTATCCTCTGTTGAAGCAGCAATCAGAAGATTACTAGTGGAACGAGCCGATGAAGTCCGATATGAGACAGCGAAGATCACTAAAAATTCAAAACCACCGAAGTCGAACCTCTCCGCAGCCGAAAAAACAGCAATGAAGACCTTAAATGAAGACGCAAAAATTCTGGTACTTCCAGTAGATAAAGGCAATGCCACAGTCGTTATGGACAGAACGGAATACGTGGAAAAGGTTACCCAACTTTTGGACAACAACACCTTTACCACCAGCGGAGAAAAAATCATTAAAACCAAGCAGCTTCAAGATTCCCAGGTTCTACGGTCTTCGGAAGATACACAAGGACAATGTACCACTTCGACTGATCGTCGGTGCAATAGACTTGCCCACATACAAACTAGGTAAATATCTTTCAAATTTTCTTAATCCATTTACTGAAAAAACAAACTCTTTAATAAAAAACTCTGCACATTTCGTGGAAAAACTTAAGACAATCCAGTTCGATCCCGAAGATATTTTAGTCAGTTTCGATGTAGAACCACTATACACACATGTTCCTGTCAACGACTTAATTTCCATTATATCAGACATACTTGATAATAATAATCTTGTTAAGAACTTAATAGACCTAGTGGAAGCTTGTCTAACATCTACTTATTTCATTTTTCAAGGAACTTTTTATGAACAAACTTCAGGGGCAGCTATGGGATCTCCTCTATCATACCTTTATGGAAGCCTTTGAAGATATTGCTCTAACATCCGCTCCACTAAAACCAAAGCACTGGTTCAGATATGTAGATGATACTTCTGTTGTTTGGCCCCATGGACATGATAATCTCCTCATATTTCTGGATTACCTTAATCAATAACATCATATTATCAAGTTCACGATGGAAATTGAATCTAATGGCGCGATTCCATTTCTAGATGTATGTGTTCAAAGAAAGGGAAATGGTACATTAGAACATTCTGTGTATAGAAAACCGACGCATACAAATAGATACTTAAATGCAAATTTCCATCACCATCCAGCAGAAAAGAAATCGGTTATTAACTCACTAGTATTCAGAGCTATTTCGATTTCTGATCAAGATTCGTTACCATCGGAAACATCAAAACTGACCGAAGCTCTCAGAGGGAATGGCTATTGCACTGAAGATATTACGCGTTCAATTAAAAGATATTGTAATCCAACTCCGCCAAAGGAGAGTGATAAAGAGCCACCATTAGGTTGTGTTGTTCTTCCCTACCTACATGGCACTACAGACAAAATAGAACGATTACTTCGGCGGTCCAACCTACGTACCGTCGTCAATACACATAAGAAGATTGAACAATGCTTGCGATCCTCGCAAGATATTGTACCTTTCCGAACAGAAGGAGTACATAAAATTGTTGCTCCTGTGGAGAACTGTATGTGGGAGAAACAGGACGCTCAATATCAACTAGGCTTAAGGAACATGAACGATGTATTAAAAAGAAACAAATTGTTCAATCTGCTGTAGCTGAACACCAGCACAACAGTGGCCATATTATAAATGTAAAGGAAACCAAGGTTCTAGCATCGGTTCCAGGTTTTTATAAACGAAGAACTAGAGAATCTATTGAAATATTTAAACATACAAAAAAGTTCAATAGAGATACACAAGTCGGGTATAAAAGCCCGCCTGAATCTCTTCGTGCTCATTCAGTGTTCAGATCTCGTGGAGTAAAGATACCTAAAGGTGGCTCGTGCAATCGAAGACGAAACGCCGGATCTAATCCCAAAACCATGATTTCTTAAAAGGCTTAACTGGTTGAAAAACTATACAAATATATTATTTCACGAATAAAACAAAAATTCAAGGCAAAAATAGAACCAAAAAAGTCTCTGATCCACATTATAGTAAACTAACAAAAAAACCCGGGAAACTGCCTTGATCTTCGGAAGTTATCTCTCCTTGGCGATAGGGAAAAGCTTACCAATTATTTTGATGGAAACTTTTCTCATAATTGAGTTTTGACTAAATATCATGTCCCAGTTTCAATGTTTTTTGAACATATTACTATTAATGAAATAATTGATACAATGAATAAATTTTCAAATAAGAATTCTGCGGGATTTGACGATATCCCCATGTCATTTATTAAGAAAGTTATCGGCGAAATAGCTAATATTCTTGCTATTTTGTTTAGTGTTTCAATTGAGTCTCGAGTATTTCCCGAATGCCTTAAAACTACCATTGTTTCGCTAAAACCGCAACCCATTGGGTCTATTCTACAAGAAGTTGCCAATAACAAGTTGAAAAGTGCATCGCGATATCTTCTTTAGTTTCTGAGATATTTCTCTTTAAAGTTGAACCGAAAATTTCGTTGGTGCACTAGATGTGTCCAGCAGTTTAGTTTCGAAATGCATAATACATCTTCTTCAAAATAAATTTGCATTACTATATAGAAATACTACTTAATACAAGTTAATAATCAAATTCATCAAAATACAAGAATTCTAACCACACTACACCACAACTTGTTACGTTCTGGTCGCGCGTTTCGCTAACCAAGTTATCATCATCAGTAGATGACGTAAACTAAAGTAACTTATCCTTGGTTGCACCCAACTGCACCGTTGTCAAGTAAGCAATGGCGGGAACTATAGGGAATAGGCCCTCTATCTTCATTTAGTGCTTTCTTATCACATTTAACTATTTCTGTACTCTCAAATGCATTCAATAATCTATTATCAGATACATTTTTAATTAACTTAAGATTATTTATTCCTATTTGGTGGTTGTTTTCTAAAGCGTTCTTTAAAACGAATGTTTATGGAGCGTTTAGTTGGCCCAACCATTACAGCTAATTTCATAGATGCCACTCCTGTCCTTCAAGTCGACTTTGTCTTTAATTTTTCCAAGAAGATTTTGCAAACGGTTCTCCATTTTGTAGGCTACTCTAAAACCTACGTTTTTAAATAATTTTTCTAGACCTCTCGTATATCTGGGATCATATGGGATTACTGTGAACTTATTGGGAGCCTCAGGTGCTTGAAGAGTAGTGGCATATTTTAACATTTTCTTATGCTTATGTCTATTTACTAATTTATGTACAAAATTATCATTATATCCACTACTTTTAGCTACATTTTTAATCCGATTCATTTCATTGTTAAAACGTTCTTTACTTAACGGAAAATTGACTAACCTGTGAGTAAGAAATGAAATGCTGTCATTTTGTGTTGACGTCAGTGAAATGAGTCGGATGTTATATACCTATCAGTATTAGTAAATTTCCTATAAATATCAAATTCTAATTTATCGTTATTTCTAATAACTAACGTGTCGAGAGAAGGTAATGGCCCATTGTTCTCCTTTTCGTACGTTAAATTAAAAAAGGTAAAAAGGAGAATGATGGGCAATTACCTTTTCTCGACACGTTAGTTATTAGCAATAAGGATAAATTATAATTTGATATATTTATAAGAAATTTACTTTTTTTTTAACAATGAAATGAATCGGATTAAAAATATAGCTAAAAGTAATGGATATAATGATAATTTTGTACAGGGTGTTCCAGCGAGGACTGAACAGGGACCTATTTTCGACCTTCCTTGTATTTTGGAAAAATTCAAAATAGCCAATCGATGTATTTTTTCTTGTAGAATCCAAAAATATCATCGAAAAAATATTTGAACCAGAAACAAAAGAGTTACGCTATCATCAGGTGTTTTTTAAATGGAATGTATCGTTTTTTATACGATTTTTGGAAAGAGTGATTTTTTTTATGTCCGTTCTGATTAAAAGATTTGATTTTGCGATAGCTGTTTATATTACATTTTAATGTTTTACAAACTAAAATTTTAGCTTCACCTGTTTAAAATATAAGATAGGTTGGTATAGGTGATCAAGGTAAAATGACGTTTGAATGCTTTGTCAATAAAAATTGACATTATTTTAATTATTGTCAAAGTCTTCACCTAAAAAATATATATTTGACTCTGATCGAAATGAAATACTCTTTGGATGAGAGATTACAGATTGTTATGCTATTTTACAAGTGCCAAGAAAATGCAAGAGAAGCAAGAAGAAGATTTATTGCAAATTTTCATAGAAATATATCCATCAATACAATTCTAAGGATAAAAAACCTATTTGAGAACCTATTTTACATGATAGAAAAAGAAATATACAAAAAAGAAGAAATCGAGACCAGGCCATTATAAATTATTTTCAAGTTAATCCAACCAAATCTATTTCGGATGCAGTTCGGGAAGTTCAGTACGGTGGCGGTGTAAGGCGCAGAAGAGTTACCCGAGGGACTGTTCACAGGACTCTGAAAATTCATAAATTTAGGCCTTTTCGTATCCTTCCACTTCAGCACCTAACACCGGCACAAAAAGAACTTCGCTTCCAATTTGTTTCTCAAATGGTAATTCGGCAAGAAAACGAAGACCCTGATTTATTCAAAAATATTGTGTGGACCGACGAAGCTACTTTCACAACATCGGGAGTATTCAACAGACATAATAGTCACCACTGGGCCGTTGAAAATCCAAAAAAGTTCCAGACTATTAAATTTCAAGGGAGGACTTCCATTCATGTTTGGTGTGGGATAAAAAACAATAAAATTTTGGGACCAATATTTTTTAACGGGACTTTAAATGGGCACAGATATTATGAGTTTTTAGAAAACGAAATTGAAAATTTTTTGGAAGACTTACCATTGGCAGAATATCAGAATTTAATTTGGCAACATGCGGCGCCTCCTCATGCCGTGCATGATGTGGTTCAATTTTTAAATCGGCGCCATAACGAATGGATAGGGCGAAATGGAACATATGCTTGGCCGCCCAATGGCCCCGACCTCTCAGTTTTGGATACATTTCTTTGGGGCCATTTAAAGAACGTCGTATACAGACAACGAAACGAAAATATTCAAGAGATCATGGGAAAAATTGTCGATGAAATAAACCGCCTTAACCAGGAAAATCATATTGTAACAGCAAGTCTAGAAAGGCTACAAAGGGGTTATCGATGTTGTTTCGAGAAAAACGGCGGTCACATTGAAAACTTATGTTATTAGTAGTTTTATTTTATTATTTAATAATAATTTTTTATTGAATTTCTTTTTCTATCATGTAAAGTTTTATTTTCCTCAAATAGGTTTTTTATCCTTAGAATTGTATTGATGGATATATTTCTATGAAAATTTGCAATAAATCTTCTTCTTGCTTCTCTTGCATTTTCTTGGCACTTGTAAAATAGCATAACAATCTGTAGTCTCTCGTCCAAAGAGTATTTCATTTCGATCAGAGTCAAATATATATTTTTTAGGTGAAGACTTCGACAATAATTAAAATAATGTCAATTTTTATTGACAAAGCATTCAAACGTCATTTTGCCTTGATCACCTATACCAACCTATCGTATATTTTAAACAGGTGAAGCTAAAATTTTAGTTTGTAAAACATTAAAATGTAATATAAACAGCTATCGCAAAATCAAATCTTTTAATCAGAACGGACATAAAAAAAATCACTCTTTCCAAAAATCGTATAAAAAACGATACATTCCATTTAAAAAACACCTGATGCATAGCGTAACTCTTTTGTTTCTGGTTCAAATATTTTTTCGATGACATTTTTGGATTCTACAAGAAAAAATACATCGATTGGCTATTTTGAATTTTTCCAAAATACAAGGAAGGTCGAAAATAGGTCCCTGTTCAGTCCTCGCTGGAACACCCTGTACATACATTAGTAAATAGACATAAGCATAAGAAAATGTTAAAAGATGCCACTACTCTTCAAGCACCTGAGGCTCCCAATAAGTTCATAGTAATCCCATATGATCCCAGATATACGAGAGGTCTGGAAAAAGTATTTAAAAACGTAGGTTTTAGAGTAGCCTGCAAAATGAACAACAGTTTGCAAAATCTTCTTGGAAAACCTAAAGACAATGACAGCGATCTCAAAAATGTTGAGCAAACTAAACGCTCCATAAACATGCGTTTTAAATAACACATGGCACATCAGGGGCGTGCGGTGAAATTTTAAGAAAGGAAAGCAATTTTTGGAAACTTACCTATTTGTAATGTAATTCGATTCTTCGATCATTTTTTGGAAATTCGTCAATGACGTCATCATAAAAACGTCGATGTTCCGACATATTTTGGAGAAGTTTATTTTCAATGGACTAACGAAATTTTTTATACGTTTAAGTATTGAAAAATTGCGTTCTACTGATGATCTTGTGGCAGGTATTGTCAATACTAATTCATACAATTTCGACACTTCGGTGTAGGCATCTTCCAGCTCCTTGTCTTTTAAAAATTGCATTAGTTCCAAAGCGTTATTTTTTGCGCTAATGTCATCAGTTTCGTAAATCACTTTTAGTTCAGATCGCAGTAACACTCGGTCGAAGAACTGGCCATAATGAAGAAGAAGATATTTAAACGCATCTTCTGGAAAAGTTTTTCCTTTAAATGTATCAAAATTGCAGAGATCGAGGAATTTAAAATCATTTAAACCGTTAAATCCATAGTTTATTTGTTGCTGAATTTGATCGATTATTTCATAAAAGAGGCGTCTGTATGATGTTTGAACATCTCCCACCTTGTCTGTTCGAAGACGCTTGGCTTGTGGCTCTACATTTAACGTCATCGTTTTCTCCCAAAATAGGTCAAAGTCATCTCTTTTTTAACTTAACATGGACTTAAAATCATCCACTTTTTTTAGGCAAAAAGCAATATCATTTGTTTTAGTTTGTAATATATTAAAAACATTGGCCGGGAATGGAAATATTTCTGAAAATATGTTCAACAAATAATTAAAATTAAAATCTCGTTTCAAACAGTCCAAAAACCCCCTCGAAATATTTATTGCTCCTGAGTCCCACGTTTCATTATTTTCTATTATATTCTCATATAGTTCAATCAGTGATTCACGATTTTCAGATGCTGTAGATACACAAGTCTTCCATTATAGTTCCACCTAGTAGGAGCTACTTTGGGCAATCGTTTGTGGACAATGGAGTCCAAAGCTTGTGTACGTTTTGTTGACTTGGAAAAAAAAGTAGCCATGCCACTTAAAATAATGAAAAATACTTTACACTCTTTAATGTGATTGATGGACTGGGATAAAACTAAATTTAATTTATGAGCAAAACAATGGACAAACACAGAACTTAAGAAAGTTTCTCGAACTTTAGCTTGCAGACCCCCTAATTATACTGCCATCACTGCAGCTCCATCATAGGTTTGAGCAACTAATTTTTTCTCTCCAATAATTTGTTTAGTAACGTTATAAACTACGGTATATAATGCATCTGCTCTACGATTTTCGGACACATTCTTAAAACCCAAAAATCGCTCTTGAATACTTCCGTCTGTTTTAACGTAGCTATAGATAATTGGCTAAAATTAGTGATATCAGTTGTTTCGTCCAGAACAATAGCAATGAACCGGGCCTCGCCAATCTCCTGCTTAATTCTTTTTAGAATAATGGTTGCAACAGCGGAAATTAAATCATTCTGGATTCGATTCGACGTTCCGCGAAAAACGCTAGACTACTCTAAATGATTTTTTAAGCAATCATCATATTTAGTCATTAAACTAAGTAAATCTTGAAAATTTCCTCTATTTGAAGAAACCCTTGTTTCGTCATGACCTCTACATCCCAATTCGTGCTTTCCGAGAAAACAAACAACATCGATAAGTCTTCTTAATATTTGCTTATTTTTTATCGACTAGTTCATTGTGTTGGCGGTGACTAATTTCCAACTGTTTATTAAGGGCGTGTTCAATTCTGGTTTTGCCGAAGACTTTTTCTTTTATGACGGCCCGCAAATGCGTTTTGGACATAATGTGTCTTTTTACAGCTTTATGGAAATTGTTTAAATCGGAAAAACCAGTTTTATTCCAGAGACCTTTCTTATTTTCAAAAAGTAAACATGGCCAGCAAAATAATTTACTTATATTTTCACACACTGTTAGCCATTTAAATTGTTCGCATTGTTTTTCCGGATAAAAATGTCTAATACAGTTTTTCATTTTTGTGGTTAAATTTTTCATAGGCGGTTTTGCCCTTCCTTTGGAAATTATTTGAAGCTTATCAGCAAAGTTTATTGTTGAAAATCCCTTTATTATTAAGACACACACCACACATTCACACACACTCTTCTTATTAAATTCTCCAACATTTTTAACGTTATTACCGACAGCCGAAGTTGACGGTATTTGCATATGCACGTCCGTATTATTGTCTTCCATATCGCACCATGCACGACGCGACGTACGTATCACACAACACACGGATAGCCGTTCAAACAAAGAACCTACTCCAACGATAGCTTCCGCCCCCACTTAAAGCACGCGACTGAAATGCAAAAATTGCAAACAGCCGGTGGAAAGTTCAATAACCTCTGGCTCAATTCACAGGAAATCAAGCATACGGCCTGCATAGGTTCTATTCCATTTTCTATTTTCGCTGGGTCGGAGTCAAGGCCGCATTTATTATGGGCTTGAAAATTTAGATATTTTAGTATTTTTAATATAAACTAAATTAATGGTTTGCTATTTCAAAAATAACATTTTAGAGGATGTTTTGTAATTTTTTTTTGGAGAAACACTGGACTGTACGCTCCTGTGGCACATTTAAGATACTGAAGTTAAGTTAATTAAAAATGTATCTAATAACAGATTATTGGATGCATTTGAGAGTATGGAAATAGTTAAATGTGGTAAGAATGCACTAAATAAAGACAGAGGGCCTATTCCCTGTAGTCCCCTCTATTGGTTACTTGACAACGGTGCAGTCGGGTGCAACCAAATGTGATCACATTTACCTATAAATAGTCTCGCTTAGGATAAGTTACTTTAGTTTATATCATCTGCTGATGATGCTAACTTGGTTAGCGAAACGCGCGTCCAGAACGTAACAAGTTGGGATGTAGTGTGGTTAGAATTCTTATATTTTGATCTATCTTCCACCACAGGTTCCAGTGTTAGGACTGTACGTAAAAGAATGTTTACTAATACAGGAGTAGAAAAATAAATAAACGGTTTTTTTCTTCAGCACGGCATGGGAGTACCATCGATTGGAATCCTGTTGCACGAAATGATCAAGCTCATGTACCACGCGAAAGCCAGAGATCCCGTATTTTTCCGAATTGGAACATGCGGCGGACTGGGACTCGAACCTGGAACCGTTGTCATTTCGGACGAGGCTGTGGACGGACTAGGCGAGCATTATTATTCTGTGGTAAGAGATATAAATACTTTTAAATAAAAAAACAAATCACTTTTATTCTATCATTATTATTATTATTATTCTTTGTAGCCAATATTAGGAAGCGTCGTAAAAAGGCCTACAAAATTAGATAAGAAATTGGTGCGGGAATTGAAAGCGTTGGCAAGTCCTGATGATCCATACGAGACGACTGTAGGGACCACGATGTGTGCTGAGGATTTCTACGAAGGTAAAAAACTCAGTAGAACATAGCGTAGTCACTTTAATGTAATAATATATAGGGTTGTTCAAAAAATTAAATCTTATTGTATAGCTATACATACTTTCTCTTTGTAGTCTTGTTTTAAAGAGAAAAGGTTAGTCCCTTACTGCCACTAAAATGTTAAGACATTTTAATGCAATGTGGGTTCAAAATGTGCTGGAACCTTTTTGGGACATCGAATAAATACTTTCAGTATTACGTTTTTAAGATCTGTCTGCGACAGATGCTTCAAGCAATTCAATTCATAAGGAGGCTCTACAAAGTTCCCGGAGAAGCATAGCGTTGACCGTTTAATTAGACGGAGATCTGAAAGCAAAAAAAGTCTCTGAAATGACAAAGGCCAAACTCAAAGTCACTGGTGGGCCAAAAGCATGAAGACCATCGACTAGGTGGGCCGCAAAACCTTATCTTAAAGAAGACAAACTACTGAAAATCTTGAGAAAAAGTACTATTATAGGACAAGTCTGTTTGTTAAATTTCCAATAAAAAGGACATTACAAAAAAACTACAAACTATAAATTCTTTTGCCAGATATTTGACATCTTTAATTAAGTTGTCTATTTGTGGCGCGAATTTATCGGCGGAAATAACTTTTAAAACTGCGTCCAAGTGTGCAACCGTCAATCGCGATCTTGCGGGAGATCTGTTTCCTTTCATCAAAGAAAATAGTGGTTCACACTTATAGGTACTTCCAAACATTGACAGGATTTTACAGGCAAATTTTCTCATTTCTTGGTATTGAACAAGCAAGTACTTATAAAATTCGAATGTACCATACACTATCAAATTTTTGTTTTATATGGGTCTGACACTGAATCTCAATTACTTCCATTTGCAAGTGAGGGGAAACTTTATCAATATCGATAGTGAAAGGACCAATAAATAGAGAAAAATTGTTGTCTTGGGTCTTAAAATCCTGAAAACGCTTCTCAAATTCTGCCAGAAGGTTTCTCATTTTCTCTGAATATATTTTGTACGATATTGGGACACCTGTGCTTTCCTGATATGCCTTACAAGTCAGAAAATGTTACAGATTATCCTCTGCTAACTGTTTTTCCCCCAACATCATCTTACACTTGAAAGCTTTCACATGATCATGCATATCTGTAATAACTTGACGTGGTCCTTGCAATTTCGTATTTAAGTCCGACAAGTGTTTTGTGATATCCACCATCTTGTAAAAAAAGTACATCGCATAATAAGCTGACATCTTCTCCTTTTGTTTCCATGAAAACGCGTATTTCTTCTTTGAGTTTCCAAAACCGGTCGAGTACCATAGAACACAAAAGCCATCGCACCTCTGCATAATATGGTAAACCAGTGTACTCACTATCTAAATCACGTAAAAATGCAGAAAACTGTCGCTGATTAAGGCCTCGTGACCTTATGAAGTTTATAATTTTTTTCAGTGACTTTAACACACTTTCCAACTTGATCACTTTTGAGCATAAAACTTCTTGGTGGATTATACAATGAATATGATGAAAATCTGGTTTGTCACTGCCCGTTTCTCTGATTGTTGCAACGGAACACAGTTTTGACAAATCTAAATTGTACTTTTGCAGAAGTCCATAAACAGCATTGAAAATATCCTTCCCAGTTGTTGTATCACGCAATGGTACTAATTCCAGTAGCTCTTCATACACATTGATATCTGTATCAACCGCACGAAGAAAAACAGCGAGTTGCGCCACACCACACACATCCGTACTTTCGTCACAGGCAATAGAAAATGCAGTGAAAGAGTCTGATTTTGTTTTTATCTGATCACTTATATTGGCAGCCAACTCAGTAACTCTTTCAGCGACAGTATTCTGGGACAAGGATATATTTTGAAATGCCTTCACGCTCCCGGGACTTCCTCAAATAGGTTTTTTATCCTTAGAATTGTATTGATGGATATATTTCTATGAAAATTTGCAATAAATCTTCTTCTTGCTTCTCTTGTATTTTCTTGGCACTTGTAAAATAGCATAACAATCTGTAGTCTCTCGTCCAAAGAGTATTTCATTTCGATCAGAGTCAAATATATATTTTTTAGGTGAAGACTTCGACAATAATTAAAATAATGCCAATTTTTATTGACAAAGCATTCAAACGTCATTTTACCTTGATCACCTATACCAACCTATCGTATATTTTAAACAGGTAAAGCTAAAATTTTAGTTTGTAAAACATTAAAATGTAATATAAACAGCTATCGCAAAATCAAATCTTTTAATCAGAACGGACATAAAAAAAAATCACTCTTTCCAAAAATCGTATAAAAAACGATACATTCCATTTAAAATACACCTGATGCATAGCGTAACTCTTTTGTTTCTGGTTCAAATATTTTTTCGATGACATTTTTGGATTCTACAAGAAAAAATACATCGATTGGCTATTTTGAATTTTTCCAAAATACAAGGAAGGTCGAAAATAGGTCCCTGTTCAGTCCTCGCTGAAACACCCTGTACAATTGTACATTTTATTATACCAATCGTTGTTGCAGTGGTGCGCGCTTTCAAAAACGGTTTTCAACTTGTTCGCGGGCCGCATTATCTGGCTGTTTTCAAAACTGATTTGGGCCGCAGAAAAATGCTCACTGGGCCGCATGTTTGGCATAGCTGCTCTAGCCAATCAGGCTGTCGTAAGTACGCTGTTAAACATGTAGTGATACCGAGATAATTATATCAATTGTATATAAAGAAACATTATGTTAGTCAGTCAGCTGTGTGTTAAGACGAGGCCGATCAGCCATGTCGAAAGTATGTAGCGGATGTCTCTTTATCGCCCCCCTACAGCTTTTATTTATGGAGATAGAAAAAAACTTTAAATTTAAAAGTTGTAAGGTTCTACCTACACCAACAGGATTTTTTTAAAATCTGTTAAAAAAATAACAAAAATATATATACCGGGTGTCCAAGTAAGAATGGTCTCCGGCCATAACTCGGTAAGCCTTGATCATAAAATTATTGGGAAAAAATATTTATAGGTAAATCGGCCAAGGAAAATCGCTGGAAATTGTTTTCTAGTTTGAAAAATGGGCGCTAGGGGGCGTAACAACAAGTCAAAAATGAAAACGCCGAAAATATAAGCATTGCATTCTTTAGGCAATTATGAAGCTTTTTGCTATGTATCTTTTTTTTTGTATTTTCAGTAATAAAGTGGTGAGGGAAGGTCAAACTTTTTTTCTTTCAAACGTTTATATCTCTGTTTTGGATGAACCGATTACATTGAACTTAAACAACAGAAAAAGCGTTATTTTTTTTGCTCTTCACGTAATGATTCTATTAGTGGTCACTAGATTTTTTTTTCGTAATTCTTCAAATAATAAGAATTTTCTCAAAAAAATCAAATGGTATGATATGACATTTTTATTATAATTTAATTTATGGTTATAAAAGGTATCGAATAGTCAAATAAAAAATCCAGGTGCGTATTTAAATTAAAAAAGTTGATGATGGTCTCCCGAATTCGAAACGTCGGATTAAAAAAGTGACAATGATGAAGTGAAAATTATTTTGATCTATCATTTGAACTAGGCCTAAAATAATAGAAAAACCGTAAAAGTTATTTTTTGTTTTTCTAAAATTGTAGGCTTAGTTGACATGGCAAATGAAAATAATTTTCACTTCATTGTCACTTTCTCTCTTCTACAAATTGGTGAGGTTAGTTATTCATTCCGACGTTTCGGATTCGGGCGACCATCATCAACTGTATCGTGTCTTTGGCGTAGTCTATATTGAGATCCCCGACAAATATTACATATTTATGAAACTGTAATTAACAGTTATCGAATTAAAAAATATATTACCTCACCACTAGGAGGACGATAACAGCAGACAACACAAACATCACCAGCAGTCACACCACACACCTCGATATGTATCTCAACCGTGGCATCCCTAACCACACCACAAGATTTAGACATGTCAAACAGACCTATCTTGATGGTTAAATAGTTAAATGTTATACATTATTCGTTTCAGGGGATCCAAAACTTTTCAAAACTGATATATCCAGGTTTCTATTTAAAAAATAAAGTTGATGGTAGTTGTCCCGGGACGAAACGTCTGAATTTAAATTAATCAACATTTTATAAAACAGGCAAAATAAAGTTTATTTTACAATATTTTTTCGTGATATCTCCGAAATTGTTGGGAAATTTTTAAGTTTCTTAGCCGCATTTTATTACGCACTACTAGATCAGCTATTTTTTGCTTCTGTCAACATCCTTATATGAGTCTATTATTTCCAGGACAAGGGCGAATTGATGGAGCTTTTTGCGATTATACGGAAGCCGACAAACAGATATACCTCGAAAGTCTAATGAAACAGGGTGTCAAGAACATCGAGATGGAAGCAGTGCCTTTCTCCGCTCTTACCCACCAGGCTGGAATCAAAGCGGGTATCATTTGTGTTACGCTACTGAACAGGCTTAAAGGAGATCAGGTACGCAGTTTTTTTCTTTCTTTTTCAGAGGCGGATCTAGGATAATGTCGAGAGAGGGGGTGAGCGAAAAAATTAAATACGTATAAAAAAATGAGGATTTTTTTTTGGTCGTCTATTTTCATTAAGGTGTAAAGCATGTAAAACAAAAAGAGTGAACCTATAGATGCCATTCAGGGCGAATTATGATTTTCATTTGATACGGATGGCTAAATCAGAACGAACCAGAGACATTTTCACGAACAGGGTAGGGGATACTTTTGTGACATGTGTTCAACCTCTTACTACCAACACCCTGACAGGTGTGCAATTAACCCCCACAATCTTAAGTTTAATAGTACCTTGTTTGAAAGATAAACCCCAGAATTATCAAGAAAATACATTTAAAATGTGAATTAATGACTCTGGAATTACTTACAAATTAGTTGATTAAATTCTTCCATATAATAGTAAAATAAATGTTACACATATTGTAACATTTTGGAGTAATTTGGGGGCATTCGTCGACTATCTGATGTTGCAATTCTTCTAAAGAGGCTGGCTGAGTTGAACAGACTTTACTTTTTAAGTGACCCTACAAATAAAATCTAGAGGAGACAAGTCTGGTGATCGTGGAGGCCATTTAAGTCCACACTCCTTCCAATCTATTGCCCTGGAAATATTTGATCCAAATACTGTCTTACGGTCACTGAAGAATGCGGAGAAGCTCAATCTTATTAGCACATTAAATGATTTTCAATATAATCATTATAATTTTCATTTCAAGTAGTTTATTGTGTGCTTAATTTTGGAAATATTCACTTATTTTGTTTCAAAATCAGCCCCCAAAATTTTTCTGATCAACCCAAATAAAGCATCGTTTGTTAGCGCTTCTTGGTGCTTAGAATAGTTTAGTTAGTGCATTCTTATTTTTGTAAATATTCGCTTATCTTTATTTCAAGGTCAGCCCAAAAGTTCTTCTAATCGACCCAAACTAGGTGTCGACCTTATATTGCCTGCTGAATTTTGGAAATATTCACTTATTTTAATTCCAAGATTAGCCCCCAAAATATTTTCTAATCGGTTTAAACTAGTGTTTTTTGAATTTTATATATGAATCATTAACCATGAATAAAAATGTTTTACGTGATATCAGCTAATGCTCAAAATAAACGGAATTCTTCTGGCAAGTTAACTATTTTTTTATTTCCTTTTTTTTAAGGATTGAAATTTTAAAAAAATGTCTAAATATGATTTTATTGATTATAACAAAATACATTGTTCAAAATAACATAACAGAAGTAAAAGAGTAATTTATGGTCTAATCAAAATTCAGCAGGCAATATTTAAGGTACCCAGCATTAGCAATATACAGCACTAAAGTCGACATCTACATTGGGTCAATTAGAAAAAAATTGAGAGCTGACTTTAAAATAAAAATAAGGGAATATTTACAAAAATAAGCATACACTAACGAAACTAATCGAAGCATCAAAAAGCACAAACGACGCTTAGTTTGGATTGATCAGAAAAACTTTGGGGGTTGACCTTAAAATTTAAAAAAATTGTTACTTGCGAAACTAAAGAAGTACTAACAAATAATACCAAATTTGAGGGAATCGGAAATACTTTGAGGACTGAACTTCACAATTTTATTAACAAAAATTAATTAAAAAATCCGAACTATTAATATGCCAATTTCATTCAAAGAAAAAACCAAATGTATGTATATTAATATCAAAAATTTTAACTTACACAAGTTAAAAAGTGATTTAATTCAACTTAACGATTAAATATCTTAAACTGAAGATCCTGACTTGAGATACAATGAGGGCATAAAGTCTGGAAAACTTGAGATATGTCAAGAACTATACAAGTTGGGTAAAAAAGTTTCATATAAAAGTTGTATAGTTCCTTACGATTAATGATTCAAAAATGTCTTGAAATATACAGGGTGTTTTAAAATCAAGTTACATGCCAAAACTTCAGAATCTCTAATGGAACACCCTGTATCTTATTCCGTTTTAAGAATCTACATGAAATTCTGATCATATTTTATTAAACATACCCTATCCCTAAAGTCAACTGTTTTTGAGATAAAAAAAATGAGAAAACTGTTTTACAAAATTTTTTTAATAACGATTAACAACGATAGTCTAAAATTCTAAATGATGCGTTTTAACGTAATAAATGCTGGAACTGTTGTCCGTTCACTTCTTGACAATATCCTAATCGATTGAAGAACTCTTGTTGTAAATTTCGAATGAAAGTAGGGGGGATTTGTCGGATTTCATCTCTTATACGATTTTTCAGCGCATCGATATTAGGAGTTCTGTTCAAATAAACTTTGCTCTTTAAATATCCCCACAGAAAATAATCTAGGGGAGTTAAGTCTGGGGACCTGGCCGGCCATTCGTAGGGACCACGACGTCCTATCCACCTGTTAGGAAATATTTCACTGAGATACTGCCAAACAGGTAGCGCGTAGTGAGGTGGTGCTCCATCTTGTTGGAACCACATTGCTGCAGTAGGCATATCGGGCTCATTACCTGGATACAATTGAGCTAAGGCAGGAATCAACTAGAGTTTTAAAAAATCAAGATAAATTTCTCCGAAAAAGTAGGGACCTATAATTCTATCTTGAATATTGCGTATGAGCCACTTGAGCCCAATGGGGATTCTCTGTAGACCAATATCTACAGTTTTGTCGGTTGACAGAACCATTAAGAAAAAAGGTGGCTTCATCGGAAAATAAAATATTTCTATAAAAGAATGGATCCAGGTTGCACCTCTCTTGCATACTTTCGCAAAACTCAAGTCGGCGGTCAAAGTCGTCTTCATTTAATTCATGGATTAATCTTATTTTGTAGGGATGATACTTTGCCGTGTGCAGAATACATGATAGTTTCTATGGGAGTTCTAAAATAATCCATCAGGTTTCACTATGCATAGGGAAATGAGTTAATTTTGTTTAAAGCCAAATTTCCATTTTCTCATTTTTTTATCTCAAAAACAAAAAAAATATTATCAGAATTTCAAGTAGATTCTTAAAATGAAATAATATACAGGGTGTTCCATTAGAGATTCTGAAGTTTTGGCGTGTAACTTGATTTTAAAATACCCTGTATATTTCAAGACATTTTTGAATCATTAATCGTAAGGAACTATACAACTTTTATATGAAACATTTTTACCCAACTTGTATAGTTTTTGACCTATCTCAAGGTTTCCAGACTTTATGCCCTCATTGTAATAAATAAACTCTTATATCCGGAAAATAAAAATTATTTGGCAAATCTAATTGAAAGTGGAGATAAATCTTACCATAAAAATAAAAAACAGCCAACAAATAAAGAATTCTGTAAAATTTATGATACTTTAAATAAAACCGTAAAGAAGATAATTCGATTTAAAAAAAAGATATTATTATAACCGAAAATTTTAAACAGGGAATCAGCGGAATCCATGTAAAATCAGCGAAAAACAAAACACAAATTGACCACTTTTATATTAATAATAAACAAACTGAAGCTGAAGGAGAGATTTGTGAGAAAATGAATAAACATTTCGTAAACGTCGAACAACGATTAGCAAAACAGGTTCCACCTGAAAATCCTCACGAATACACCGAAAATGCATATTCAATGTTTTTAAAATAGAAGAATGAAGTAACATTTACTGAAATAATAGATTCTTTAGATCATTTAAAGCCTGCAGATATGACGACATACCAGTAAAAATTATTAAAATTACCAAATGTGAAGTAACTCCAATTTTATGTCATCTAATCAAAACCTTTTTTAAACAAAAAATGTATCCCAACAATTTAAAAATTGCTATATCTAATACCAGTGTGGGGCGCTGCGTATAAAAAAAACAATAAAACCATTAGAAAAATTACAAAATAAGTCAATAAAATGTATTTACCGTTTACCATATCTGGAGCTCACAATTAACCTATGTAAGCCTAAAAATAAACAGTTCTATTATGTATAAAACTAAATTGTTTATTTTTATTCATTTATTAATAATTCTTTATTTAGCACCTGGCTAATAATACAAGTATGTATAAACAAACAATTGTAAGGCATATCCATTAAATTAAATGTAAACAAAATTATTAAATATGTCAAATATAAAAATTAAAATTAAAATAACGATACATCGATTCAATAGAATAAAACTTATTAAAGCAGAACAGTACACTCTTTTAAAAGAAACAAAATCTGTAAAATTACAACATATAGTCAACATTACAAATACGTCAAAGTTTAAAAACATGTATATCCTACAAACCTATTCAAAAGAAAACAATGCTAAATATTACATCTTATTAAAATTAACTATTTTATTTTGCTTCATGTATCACTCTCCCTTCAAATGCTCCTTTAACCTGTGTTTAAATGTATTCAAGCTACTTATATTTCTAATATCTACAGGTAGGGAATTAAAACCAAGTAAACCTTTACAGTGGCGGCTCGTGAGTATATTGAAGGGTGAGGCTACATGAGGTTAATTTTGTTTAAATGTGAATAAATTTCCACGTCACCCATGCGGTATTATTCTGCGACGCGTTGACCTTTTTTTTTTAATGGAGGTCATCGCCAATAGCCCTACTAAATCATTAAAAACTAAAAAAATAAACTCTAAAAAAAGTAAATAAAAAGTAAACAAAACAAGTAAAATATGTACACCTATCACTAAAATATAGCGGTGATTGCGATAATAAAAACATAATTTAGTTTATTAAAACTTAAAATAAATAGTTGTATGAAATAAGATAAAAAAACTACTTTTTGTTCATTAAATCTATACGTCTTTTAAGGTTGCAAATTTATCTATAATTTGGTCGTAAAAGTTTTGGTCTTCACTAAGTTCTGACAGTAATTCCTGCTCTATTGACATCATTGCTAAACCCGAAAGCCGTTCTTGCGTCATTGTGTTTCTTAGGTAGGTTTTGATCCGTTTAAGACATGAAAAATTTCGTTCGGCCGATACACTTGTTGCGGAAATAGTTAAAACTAAATTAAAAAGCTTATATGCTTCCGCAAAAATTGCTTTAAAATCTTTAAATAACAAAGCTAGACTTTTTTCGACATCTAAATTTGAAAATTGTTCATCCCTATACAATACAGAAAGCTCATTCTTTAATCTATCTCTGTCAAAAATGTTTGGATAATTTTTTAATAAATTATTTAATAAGTCGTCTGGAAAGCATTTAACATATTCCGAATATTTTGTGCAATCGACTAAAGCAAAGAAATTTAAATTATTTAAATTTTCAAACCGCGTCCCTAATTGAAGAATTATACAATCTATTATTTCGAAATATAATATTTTATATTTAGTAAAAATATCACAAAGTCGCTAGAACATTACCCTCGACGTGTGTTAGTTGGCAGAATAGTGGCTTTTTTAGCAATATTGAAAAGTTCTTTGAAATGGTCCTCGTTTCTAAATTCAATAATTCGTTGCTTGGCAAGGTTTCTTTGCGAAATGCAGTAATTTATATCTAAATGATTTAACTGTAATATTTGAAACAGTACATCAGTGCAACTAAAAATTTGTTTATAAATATGCGTTAAAAGGCAAAATTCGAAATCATTAAAATGCTTTAGAAATCCTTTTGCACCAGTCATTAATAATAGTTTCAAATACTATAATTAAATTGTCCCATTTATTAGCCACTAAGTTTAAAATTTTAGACCGTGTATACCATCGCGTTTCTACAGCTCGCGGAATTCTTTTACCTACTATCTGATTAAGCACAAAAGACCGTTTTGGTGATTGGTGGAAATAATTTGGTATTCCTAATAAAGTGGCAAAAAATATACGACTTTGGGTAATCAGTTTTGTTCCCTGTTGTAAAACTAGATTTAATCTGTGGGCGCAACAATGAGTAAACATAGCTAAAGGAGCAATAGATCTAACTTTTGTTTGAAGCCCATTTATTTCACCTGCCATAACACTAGCCCCATCGTAACACTGCGCGACCAATTTATTTTCAAAGTCATAAGGCTCTAAGCTGTTTTGTGTTAAATGAAAAAGGCTCTCTGCCGTTCTATTATCGCTAACGTCAAAAAATCCTAAAAATCTTTCTTTTAAAGATCCGTTGGTCACATACCTAACTGTTATCGAACACTGTGATTTTTCTGTTATATCAATACTATCATCCGCAATTACGCCAAAAAAACAACAATCGGTGTCATTGATTTCTTTTTTTATATATTCTTGAATATAGTCATCTATGCAACCAATTAGTTCATTTTGTATAGTCTTAGATTGTCCCGTAAAAATATTACTAAATTTAGCACAATGTTCAGTAAGTTCGGCATTTCTTTTTATTAAGCATGCAAATATTTCCTTAAAATTGCCACGGTTAAAAGAATCTGCTGCTTCATTATGACCTCGAAATGCCAAGTCCTGTTTACCCAAAGTAATAGTAACATCAGTTAAATAATTTAATAATAAACGGTTTTTTTTTTCATTATAAACAATTTTATTAAGACTTGCATTTTCTTGTAGTGCATCCGCAATAGTCGCCCTATTTTGCTCCAGTCTTGTAAGTGCTACCGAATTTTTAATATGCTCTCTTGAACTTTCATGCGATTTTACTGCTCGTGAAAAATTTTTTAAATCTGAATATCCGCCCCCTGAACTCCAATTATTTTTGACGCAACCTAATAAAATACAAGGCCAACAATATAAGCTTTCTTTATAAATACTTCCGCATAGCCACCTATAAGTTTCGTACCAAGATATTTGAAAAGTTCTTGAATATTTTTTACCTTGCCTCTTATCGTTAAATATTGCTGAAATTTTCGGCGTCGGACGGCTACCTAATATCAGTTTCTTTTCAGTTTCGCTTCTTCTTAAAAAAGGCGTTTCAATTAATGAAGCAATAATGTCGTGAATAGGATTCATTTCAAAAGCAAAAAGCAAATACAAAAAATGGAACGGTCCAACTTACCAAATCAAAACAAAACAAAAACTTACTCACGCGTATTTATTCACCTAAAAGACAGAACGCCCTCAATCAGCGATTATCGCAATCTCTTTCCTATTTCTTTCTCAGCCGCACGCACCACGTAAAAAGAAGCCGTTGGAATATTTCGCTAGTCATGTGATTTAAATAACCAATAAAAGCATATCCAAGCTACAGGTTTATCGCCTCAAGAATGCAATAGAAAACGCGTGCATCGGCAATCGCCATCCCGCTCTGTCGTAATCAGGTGACTCGCCGGCATCGGCACCGGCCGTTGATAAATAGGTCAGAAGTCGAAACTTTCCAAGCTAAAATTATTTCGCCTCATTCGAGAGCACTTTCTTTAGGAATGGGTTTGCACGGATTGCACGGTCGGTTTTTTGATGTGGTCAGAATTTATTTTCTAAAATATTTATTATGGGATTATATTTTGTTTTTTTTTTTTTAATGTTATTATGTTGTAAAACTGTTAAAAAGTATATTTCTAATTGGTAATAGATAAAAAGTTATATAAAAAAATTCTCTTTTCCTTTATTTTGGGGGTGAGGCGCGGCCTCAGAGGCCTACCCTGACGAGCCGCCACTGAACCTTTATGGTAAAGGGAGTTTTCAAAACTTTTTTTTTTGAAAATATAAAAAATATGATATTAAATTTTATTAGAAATAATAACATTCATGACCATAATACAAAACAAACTGGTCGTTTTTCCACCAAAAAATTTAGAAGTAATTTTGACAAACAATGTATATTACACAGTGGGGTTAATTATTACAGTAATCTACCAAAACAATTAAAAAATATTAACAAAATTGATGCTTTTAAAAAACACTTGAATCATTTTTGCAGAATTAATATCGTCAGGTTTAATTTTTTTTGTTTACAGTCTTTAATTTATTATGTTTATTTATATGTTTATATGTTAATTGTTAAGTAGTTCCCTACTATAAACAATGTTGTTTCTTAGGAATAACTGATTGATTAAATAAAAATAAAGTATATAAAGGAATATTTCCAATATTAAGCAAGCAATAACTTGAAGCACTAAAAGGCACTGACAAAATCGATCAGAAAAAATAAAGCATTGACACTAATGAATGACATCAAATTTGGGCAAATCGAAAATACTTTTGGAGCTAACCTCATGGACCTGATGTTTTTCGTTGAAATTTTAATAGAATCTTATGTTAAAATTAATACGTGACCTCAATGATCAGCCACCATAATTTGTAACCATTGCCTAGGTATATTTGTAGATAAAAATTTACTCTTGACGACATTAATATATCCGGTGGTATATTTTTATAGACGCTCTTCGGCTATAACTGGCCAATATTCCCATTTATAATTATAGGGCGTTAATAAGAGCATCATAATTTTTAGGTAGCCGCGCCGAAAGAAGTGATGAACGAATACCAAGAGCGGCCTCAGAAGCTGGTGGCGCGTTACATAAAAAGGTACCTACAAACGAAGGGCCGGTTAACCTCCTTCGACGGGCACGGATCCATCGCCGTGAAGAGCCCCAGGAGGTTCAAACTGGTCCAGCAGGAATCGCAGACGTTCGAGTAATTTTAATTTGTTCTAAATTTTTGTTTCTTTTTTAGTCGTTTAGGTATAGCGTAGCAGTCAAGACGTGTGCTCGACAGAAGAGAACTGTACCTTTCTTTGTTTAAATTACCTCTAACCTTTAAAAGGAACCAAAGACGGTGGGGATTTTCGGTAGCGGATATTGTTGTGAAAAATAATTAATGAAGAGGCGTATAACTACACATACTCATTTTGAATACCAGCATGAGTTTGTTAACTTAAAAACTAATAAAACCATCAAAAAGTCGGTAATTGAAATTTACATATGTAGTTAGATTGAATGATGCTGACGACTTGTTTGGGTATAAATTCTAAATTATCATTAATTATTTTTTAAGCGACACTATAATGTGTAAATCAGAAAACAAAAAAAATTGTAGGGGGTTGGTGGCTGACTTGAATAGTTGGTTGGTTGGTTGATAGACTACGGTCTGAATCATTAAAATTCCTATTCTAATCTGTATTTGTGCTATATCGGCCCAGTTTTGAGTAGTCTATTATCATTTCTAGTATGCATATAGACCTCAAAAAACGTGACAAACTGAGTAGTAATCATTGAATAATTTTTCCGACGCTTAGTATACAGGGTCTGTTCAAATTTAGTTAACTTATGGATTTTTTTCTTATTATCGACTTCAGCAAAAAAAGGTTATGCTCATATTAAAAATAAGAGTGATTTAAAAACATTGTTTATTTTATTTATTTGTTACAGGACTAAAAACTACATAATTTTACGAGCAATGTTTGAAGGAATTTTTTACATGTTTACCATTAGTTTTCTTAAAAACCAAGTCCATCATCAAAAAAATTCTAAAAGCTTTTTGACTTGTATTTGCAGGCTTTTTAATTTAGTTGTCTCAAAGTTGGAATTTCATTTTTTTTTGCAAACTTTTATTTTTGTATTTATTTCGTACCCTGTATATAAAATGACATTATTTTTTAAATTAATTTATTTTGTAGATAGGTAAAACTTTTTGAGAATCTAAATTTATTAATGGGAATTGTTTTTTTTTGTTCTGACTACTTGCTTTTTAATTCAGCAGTGCCACTTCTACCCTAAACCGTTGGCAACATCGGTTTCCTAAATGGAATACTCTGAAGATTTTTCGGGAATAACGGTCGGTAGTTCCGCTTAAATCTCATTTATTGTCAAGCAACGTTTCGATGCCTTTATTGCATCTTCTTCAGGCTAAAACAATCATAATTTTACATACACAAACAATTATATCAGACTAACAATCCTTTTATATATTAACAATAAGCATGGTATAAACCTGGTTAATCACCTACGTAACTGTCTAAGATTTAATCACTACATTAGTTATAGCAATCATTTTGTTACAAAGTGATCTCAACCATGGAAAATGCAGATATTACTTTTAAATTATTACTTAATTATTCTATATTCAAAAACCATGTCGTGTCAAATATTTCTAAGAAATATCACTAATTATTAGTTGTTATGGACATAGCTGCCTATGATTATTATTTTTTTCGAACAATTATTAATTTTCTTTTATTAAAATATGCAAATTTCCTGAGTCTTCAACAACCAGGCAACCCCGCTCAGAAGAAAGTAACCCCGCCCCCAATACAAAAGGTTAAAGAAACCGTATGACATCATGCTAAAGGCAAAGACATACACATCCGTTACTGTTGGTACCGCTGGGTTCATTTTTTGTGACCAGCGAAATGTAGTATTGTCGATTTGAGTACAGTTTCTTTATTCATAGGCTGTATTTAAACACAAACTGAGAGAACTTAGTTTGTGTAACTATCTGCATATATCAGTGTAACATGAATACTTTACAGTTGCCCATAAACAGTATTCGTCAAAAAACACAAACATGGATTTTTGACGCATACTGCTTATGGGCAACTGTAAAGTGTTCATGTCACACTGATATATGCAGATAGTATTATTATTAGTTTGTATTTAAATACAGCATATTAATAAAGAAAATGTACTAGAATCGACAACACTGCTTTTCGCTGGTCACAAAAAATTAATCCAGCAGTACCAACAGTAACGGATGTGTCTGTCTTTATCTTTAGTATGATGTGGTACGGTTTCTTTACCCTTTTGGATTGGAGGCAGGATTGCTTTCTCCTGAACGGAGTTGCCTGGTTGTTGCAGACTCAGGTAATTTACATATTTTAATAAAGGAAAATTAATAATTGTTCCAATAAAATAATAATCATAGGCAGCTATGCCCATATCAACTAAAGTGATACATCTTCCATCTTGGAAATATTTGACACGACATGGTTATTAAATATACAATAATTAAGTAATAATATAAAAGTAATATCTGCATTTTCCATGGTTGAGATCACTTTGTAACAAAATGATTATTGTAACTAATGTAGTGATTAAATCTTAAACCGATACGTAGGTGAGTAACCTGGTTTATACCATCCTTATTGTTACTATATAAAAAGCCTGAAGAAGATGCAATGAAGGCATCGAAACATTGCTTGGTAATAAATAAAATTTAAGCAGAACTACCGTCCATTATTCCCGAAAAATCTTCAACCTAATTACTAAGATAGGACGCAAACACCACACAACTCTGTATATTATTGGATTTTCCTCAACATTCTAAATACCTTTTATGTTACAATAATTTCCTCTACCTAAATTTAACTGTTTCCGAAAAAATGACCCTTGAGAATTAACGTATTTGATCCTTTGAAAATATGTTGTTTCTCATTTTTTTGTAAATTTAAATTTTGTAAAAAATCTCCAAATTAAATTCAACACACGTTTTCCAGATAAAAATGTTCGATATTTTGTCATCTCGTCCCATTTTTACCTGATCATGGCGAATTTTTATTTTTTTCAACACTGTGTATATCTAACCTAAGATTCAAAAATGTCAAAACTATTTTTTCTTTATAAACCAACTTTTATCAAATATAAAGTTTTCTGAGAAATCAATAGTAAGAAAGTTTTCCATATGTAGTGAACATTATGACCCACTACTTTATAGGAACGTCAGCACAAAGGAAAAATGCTGGTTTTGATAATTACTTTTTTTTAAATTGATGTGCTTAAAATAGAGAATTTGAGGAAAATCAAGCTAGTTGGTAGTACTTGGAACCCAAGTCATATTCAGACGACCTGAACCAATACTACAACCTTTAGTGAAGCTTTTCTAAGTTAAAAACCGTTTTACATCTAAATCATGAGTCCTCCCCTACCCTAAATACCCCACTAATAGTGTTAGCAAAGAAAAGAAAATAAGGGTATATAAAATATATATTGTCAAATACGATTTGAGGCCAAGCGTTATTTTTGGAATTAAAGTTTTTTTAATGCATTTAGAAGACTAGTTTATAATTTTAAGGGGATTTTTAAGTAGCTGGGGCAGGGAACAGCACAAATTTCGCGAAAGTTCTGGGCGCTTTTGAAACTTCTGGATATTTTCGGCGACTTACATAAAGTCGGCCTAAATTTATGGTTTTTTGATAAGTTGGCAACATTGTAACTATATCTTCAAACACACCATCGAAAAATTCAATGAAATTTGTTTGCTGGAATTACATTTCTTGTTTCTTATACGCCTTGATACTGACATAAATGTTCTATCGTTTGGTAATTCCCTGTCTGAAAACTTTAACCGATAAATTATTGCAGCTAATCGTGCGTTTTGATACGCTTCACCGTTAATATTCAAGTGTTACATGTATTTTCTAACACAAACAAATTTCATTGTGGCGTAACATTTCTGTGTGCGAAATTTCCATGAATAGGCATTGACATTCAAATATTTAGATACAAGTAAAATAAACTGCTCAACTATGCTATTTATATAAAAATGATTTTTGCCGTATAGTGTAGAAAAATACAAAATATAAAACAAAATATTGACATATGCATATTGCCTTTAGATTTACGAAAAGCTTTTGGCATTGTAAATCGCGATATAGTATTAAGGTACATTTATCAGCTGGGAATTAGGGGTATATAGTGTATTCAAAATTATTCAAAAATTATGTGTCAAACAGAATACAATTCGTACAAATTAAAATTATTAAAAGTTCAAATGTATTAATAAATTGTGGTGTCCTACAAGGATCTATAGGACCTGTTTTTTTTAATATACATTGATTTGATGTCTAAATTAAACTTTAAGGGTAATATTAATTTGTTTGTTGATGATACTACGATTATACATTTTGACAGAACTACTTTAGAAATTTACAAGCAAATTAACTATGACTTAAATCTAATATTATCATGGCTACAATCACATAAATTATCTTTAATTTTCAAAAATCCACCTTTATGTTTATAAGTAAAACCAGTAAAAATAAAAATATCTCTCCTTTAAAATTTTTGAACGAGGAAATAAAATATTCTAAAAGTATAAAATTTTTTGGTATGTATTTTAATGAAAATTTAAGCTGAAAAATACGTATTGAATATTTCCAAAATAGCCTATAATTGGTATTTTGAAATAAGATATTATATACCTTTAACATTTTTAGAAATTGTTTATTTTTCATTAGTTTATTAAAAATTACATTACTTAATTTCAGTTTGGGGATCTGCTTCTTCAAATAATCTAAATCCTTTGAAAAAAAATACAAAAAAATTATTAAATGCATTCATAAACTACCATATTTAGAACCTACATCCAATTTATATAAACCTAAAGAATATCTAGACAAAAATTCGCTTTATGAATTAAAAGTTTATATGTTAATTCATTCTATAAATCTTAAAATAAAACACTTAATATCGCATTGCATAAGACAAATACAATACACCAACACAATACTAGACAAACAGACGATTTACAGACATTATTAATAAAAAGTAATTTTGGAAAACGGTCAATTCTATACAGTGGCATTACCATTTACCAAAGAAAATCAAGGAAATAAATAATCTGGAAAAGTTAAAGCAAGTACTAAAAAAGTTTTTCTGGAATAATGACTTAAAAATTTATGTATTTCATTTCTATTATTTGTTGTTTTTGATGTTAAAAATTATTTTTTTTACATTTTAACTTTCTTGTAGTTCTCTTTGTATTATGAATATTTTCTTATTATTTTTATATATTTAGTTTAGTACTTTCCCAATAACTATTAATTGGGAATAAATTAATAAAAAAAAATTCAAAATTCATATCGAAAATATTGAATTTTAATAAAAGTTAAATCAATTTTAAAGGTTCGATCTTTTTGTTGAGAAGTTTTTTGTTCAAAATAGGAAGTTTTTATCCCTAAACTAAATAAAGAATAGACATTGATGAGTAACAAAATAAAACGAAAGCACAAGTCTATCGCCAATACTGAGAGTTGGTCCCTACTTGGTTCTCTCCACTCTTACCAATGCAATGTAAGGTTGGGAAAATTATACTCAAGCTTTTTGCACACCACACACTTACGAACCATAATGATAATAAAAAATACAATTCTTATTAAATATAATGCAATTACAAACTCTTTACTACTTTGTTTACGTTATTCTTAAATTTAAAAAGAAAATAGTGGCGTACTATTTTTTTATTTAGAAAATCAGGGATAGT
The DNA here is from genome assembly GCA_030620095.1 of Kuschelorhynchus macadamiae. Classification (NCBI taxonomy): domain Eukaryota; kingdom Metazoa; phylum Arthropoda; class Insecta; order Coleoptera; family Curculionidae; genus Kuschelorhynchus; species Kuschelorhynchus macadamiae. The sequence goes on along the minus strand of JAUTXW010004642.1, from coordinate 356,840 downwards.
TACCCATACCTGTACCCATGATTGAAGTGAAACTGCTTAATAGTGTAAATATATAGCGCTTTTAAATACCTATGACGTTGTACCAGATCTTAATCAAATAATTCTTACAATTTCTGAATTACTAAACAAATAATAATTTTTTGTAAAACTTTAACACCCTGTAACTCGAAAAACAAACATCTGAATACTCATATTTATATAAACTTTTCGTCTTATTTATTTACAAAGAATCTCGCTTTAAACGTTGGCGCATGTTTTTTGAAACACCCTGTATATTGCATTAACAAATTTTAAACTATAAAAAAAATAAAGGGAATAATAAAATCTAAAAAATGTATGTATAAACTAAGTTTTTATTCTTAAAAATATTATTTATATACGATGTTTACAGGGCTCCAAAATATTTACGATGATGTTATTTGCTTACAACGTTGCCAAAGTGACAAGAATTTCTGTGATTATTTTAAGATATTTCTTTATTGAGATCTCGTAGAAAAAGGTGGCAACCTTAATGAAACCCTCTATATCAGAAACTATAGTTATTATTGAGTTTTATATTTAACGAAATATAGTTCCTTTGCAGTTACATAAATAATAACAACTTATTTATTGTAAGTAAACCGCAAAATATTCAGTAGTTTGAAAAGCAGCCTCAACTTAAAACCGCGTATAGGTAGTATTTATTGCATTCCATTTGCTAATAACTGTTACGTAGAATATAGAAGAAACTTATTATATTATATTGTTAATAAACGTCAATATGTACACACTTGAAGTATTGCTAGTTCGTAAGACATAAACAAACAAATATAACAATTGTTAAGGCGAATATTTTTACCGATAAGTTTTGTTATATTGATGATGATGTTGTAGTTTGACAGTTTTTTAGAATATATTATGTATACTAATAATGCTGCCTGGTGATGTTTAGGAAATGGAACAAAACATTCGCTCTCTATAGGTAAGAGAAATGGACGACTTGACGACATATCATAATGGCGGATATTTTCGCTTCCCGATATCACACTTATACCGAATTTTTAATATGCATTCCAATTTTCGTTTTATACTTGTCTATTGTGTCTATCACTTTGTTATTCAGTGTCGTTATATTAGGTAAGTTATCACTAAACCCTCAGTTTTTACAGTATAATAATAATGTTTTAAATTGTCATTCATGTAAAAACAAGTGGATCGAAAATATTTAAATGAAACCACAGTAGAATATTATGATTTATGTAGCACATATGTTTCAATCCTAGCGACTGCGCCTTATCATTTAGTGAACTAAATCTTAATTTAGAACTGAAGCTTTCACGGCTTTGGTCAGTTATGAAGGCATGATTCTTGGGTTTAGACCAAAGAGAAGTCCATCATAGAGAAGTGACATAAATCGATTTTAAGTGTACCATGCTTCAATAGTTTGTTTTACTGTTACAAGTGTCAGATCCACGTTGTCACGGCAGCTTTATACAGGGTTCTTAGCGACCTGGAAAAGTCAGGTAATTCAGAAATCGGACTAAAAATCAGGGAACTTACAAAAAATAATAGAAAGTCAGGGGGATTTTATACTAAACCTGGAAAAATAATAAAACTTGTATTTCCACCAGCGTTCTTGATTGTTTTTAGTCAAAAATTATTTCTTCGCGTTTATATAACTATAATTATATTTAACATATATATATTACATAACTATAATTTATTTAACATCCCCGTATATTCAGACTTGCCCGCCGGCGCTATTCACAATAACTTATGTAGTGTGACTTTCTAGTGGGAGCATATTATGTTTTAAAAGATTCACCTGCCAGGAGAACTAGTTTTATAGCTCTTACAAATTGTGACAAATTCCCCTCTAAATTTGGTAAAATTAGATGAGTAGAAAATGTTCGAGTCTGTAAAAGGGCATTTTTATCTCTTCTTAAAATTTGGATGGAAGATAAAGCCACTAAGCTTCCATCAAATGTTTCAGTTACTAAGACAAAAAAGGCTTTAAATAATACGATTTTAAGACCAAGACTCACATTTTTTCACACATAGTGCTACCATTTTAGAACCATTTTTTAAAAAAATCAAAACGATAAACCTATAGTTCCTTTTTTGTATAATGATCTATTACAAAATTAATCGAAAATATCTTAAAAATACAAGTTATGGATAAAGGTCTCCAAGAAATTTTAAAATTTCATCCCATTGAGTGGGCGCCATATTCTTCAGATTTGACAGTTCCGGATTTTTTCCTGTGGGGATACGTCAAGGACAGGTTTTATAATCCCGATCCAGGATCTTAAAAGAAAGGCCCGAAATATCATTGAAATGATTCACCAGAATAGAGTACAGGATTGTAGAAATCACGACAAATTTACTTTATTTGGATATTCCGAGGTGAAATTGAAGGAAAAAGTAACTATGTACATGAAAGTTGGTAAAAACACGAGTAGTATAGGACAGGCGGTACTGGGACATCTCGATGGCATGCCCCGTACCATTCACCTGTCTTCAGCGTCTTCGGCGACACCCTTTTCACCTCCCCTCACCTGTCTTTGGCACTCACCCCGCTTCGGGTCACCACGCCCCTCTGACGTCACATTTCCCGCCAATCTGTCTCGTGTCATCTGTCACCCTGGCGCCATCTGTTCAACTTGCGCCATCTAATTTTCTGCTGCTCGCGCCTTCACCATTTTACCAACGACGTACTTCTGCAACACGTCACGTCATCATCGAACTTAAATGGCTAAATATGAAGATTTTTAAAAAATGTCAGAGAGTGATTTTTTCACGAATACGAGGGAAGTAAAAACAAATATAATCAAGATTTCTTCTGGTCTCTTAAGGTTTTCTGAGGACGAGTTGTGTAGGCCCATGCTTTATTATGAATAATTCACTTTCTCATGGCAGTTTTTTTATTTTTATAAACCCTCTAGAATTTGTCTTCTGTCTCAATCTTTGAGAAAGCAATTAATTTAAATATTTGTAATAATTTGGAGAGGTGAGGCGTGGCTATAAGTGCCTTTCTAGATCTTCCAAAGGCCTCTGATAGCATAGATCACTACTCTTTGCTGCAGAAATAGGAGGAGTATGGCTTTAGGGGGCCCACCTTGAGGCGACGGCAGAGGGTTTCGATTTATAAGATTGGCAAAGATTATCTTTCGGGTGTTCGAAAATTTAACTTGGGCAAACCCCAGAGAAGTGTGGTAGGACTACTCCTATTTGTCTTTTATATTAATGACTTGCAACTAGCAGTATCATCTCCATAATTGCATTATGCAGATGAACTAATATCCTAATTGCTGCAAAATCATTCGAAGAAGTTCTAGAGATAGGGAAAATATACAGCAGAGGAATGGTTTTCAAAAAATAAACGTGTTAAATACAGACAAATCTAACTTTGTGGGTTTTAGAACTAAACCTGCCCGTGCTGAGGTGCCAGAATAAGCTTAGATTTGATGTTAAGTTTTGGAGAAACAGCGTTCAAACTTGGAGGATCTTTAAAATCCAGAAGAGGTCACTCAGGATATTATTAGGTTTAAATAGACTACAGTCTTATATGAGAAAGTTTGGGTAGTTTTGGCTATCTACTCTACCGGCTGTGTATGTTTATGAGTGTGTAGTATTTTTTACATGTTTATGTCCGTAAAATCGATAATTCAGATTATTAATGAACTTTTTATGTAGGCTTCCGCACTATAGAAGGGTATTTACGAGAACCCATTACAACCACCTTTTTTTATTTTTATTTATTGTTTTTTTTTTATTTTATTTTTTTTTATTGTTTTACTCGGTGCTCAGATTCTTTTATTTCGGAGGCGTTAGGGCGTGAGTTCAAATAATTTAAACAATATTGTGGGCGCCAGGCCTAGAGTGGCCAAAGAGGTTGAGCAGAAAAGAAAAAAACAAGATAGATACTAATGTACGCTAAGACACAATACTTAAGTTAACTTGTAATGTAGCTTCCCAAAACCTTCCAATTCCTGCAATGGACAGATTATAAATAAAAGAATGAAATACTAATGCAAGGAAATTTATTGTAAATTGTATATAAAATATAAGCATAAATATCACAGTGGTATTAAATGTTGTTCAACACAATCAACAGTAACAACCAAATCACCACATATGAGGTAAAACGATAACTACATTATTCATGAAATTAAATGTGCCAAATGAAATAATATTTATATCTTTAAGTTTAATATCTTGAAAGTACTGAAAAATTTTGATACATAAATTTACCATAAAAGTTAAATGAACTACCAGTAATTAAATATTTTGATTATTAAAATTTAAATTATGCAAAACTGATTAGGTGGAAAGATTGGAGTGAATATTTAAAGTATTAAAATTTTAAATTAAGTAAAATGATTAGATGGATAATTGAAAAGAAAGAGAGAGGGCAAGGATACAACCTTGAATTAAATTTTATTTTCTTAATTAAGTTTTATATTTGTTACCAAATATTGTTGAAAGAGCATAGCATGAATGTTGCAAAAACCAGATTTAATAAATATTATTTTATAAAAACCTCATATGAGAGATGCAGATATTAGTATCATATACCGATATTGGCTGAAAATTACCGATAATAAGAAGATGGGCTGTAATGCAAAATATATTCAAACAATCATAAAACTATAACAGGTGGCTGAAAATCACAGGTAATTTTAGGAAGTACTGCCCATTACAAAAAACTTAACACTTATGACACTAAGACATGGGTACCCAATATACACTCAACATACCTAATATAACTTATACTACGAAAAACATAAAGTCTCTTATTACCTATAAGCTATGAGCACTTACAAAGCAATTATTTGAAAAAAAAACAATAAGAGTGTTTTACAAAACTCAAATTTAATAAAATAAGCCGGAAGATGCAATGAATTCTTTACTCAAAATCAACTAATTAAATAAAATACTACAAAGTAATACTTTGGAGAGTTATAGGTACCGAAATTAGAATAAAAGTTTATAGTTACTGATTTGCAAATGAATTCATGAGAAACTATTTAGAATTAAATTGGTTAATGACTTAAAGTGACTTTATAAAGGTAATTCTAGTGCGAGAAGGCTGAATAATTGAAAAATTAGCAACGAAAGATCAAATTTCTAATGTACGCTCAGGGTAAGTAGAACACCAGTAGTAAAGCTACCTTTTATAAGCTAAACAAGGAAAGGTACTTATCTTTAGACTCGGTGTTGGGTTGGTTCCCTAAATGAAGACTTTCCTCAACGCTTCACAGCAGCGGTTAGCCTATAAGCTCAACCAAAAGGAGGTGGTCCTCTAGACGAGCAGACTGCAACGGAGGCCCCAAAACAGCACAAGCCAACAAGGAAAACCTCAAATGCCCCGTTCCAGCTACGCCACGGTAGTCCAACCAGAATCTAAGTTTCCAACTTCCTGCCTGATGTCCCTAAGTTGACCTGCCTAAGCCACTGTTCTTCCCACAATAAAAGAGTGATGTTGATTTTATTGTGATTGCGATATTAATTAAAATATGCTCCTGCTGTAGGTTAAAAAGTCCTTGTAGTAGGATAAAAGCTTCTTGCAGTACGTTAAAAGCCTGAAAAGATAGAGAAATGTGCTGAGTACCAACCCACGTGGCGACTATTCCATGAACCATCTCCTTAGCAAGATTTTCTAATAATTTTGAATGACTAATTACCTGATGTTATGGCTTTGAGTAGCCTTGAAGTGCTTTCCAATCCCAATTAAGGCTTCATAGAATTCGCCGATCAGTAGAACTTCTTACACGTCGTGTAAAATGGCGGCACAAAAAACTATGAGAACTAACACTTCATTATTATTCTGCAGAGAGGTAGTAAGAGAGGATCTCTTTGTTCGGTCCAAAGGTTTTATAGTCCTAACATAGCGAAAAAAATGATGTATCCTGTTCCGGTACATGGTACCAACCTAGTACTCTCGATGACAGAAACCCTCGACAGACATTAAAAAAATCACTTTATCATCCCGAAAAGTCTCAAAACATCTCCCTTTGCTACGGAACACCACCATCGATCACCACTAACGAGACAAAATCAGCTGATATAACCTCAGACTTTGAAAACCCTGACATAATTTGGAAATAAAACATAGGGTATAACGGGTTGCCTGCAGTAAGGTGTCGCCAAACAACGATCTCGGATTTTATTAACATTAGGGACTTGTCGCGTCGTTGCTTTATTATTTACGATAATTATTGGTTTGTATTTTATATATTTGACTGTCTTAAAAGAAACAAAATATCAGATATTTTGTGAATAAATAGGTGATAATTAAGAACTTGACCGTTGTAATAATCATTTTCAAAATGATTGTTACACCATCTTTCAAAAGAGTTATATAGTAAAATAATAGATTAAGGATCTCGAAAATTCCTAGTTACCATAAGAACGAAACCAAGCCTACAGAATGCTCGAAGTAATAAGTGAAGTTTTTTATAAACATGCTGAACAAAAACTAGAAGCAACCCCTGTTTGTGTATTGCGATATATATCGGCTAGATATGAGGTTAGAAAACCTCAGGTTTTCGTACATACCGATAGCCCAGCTTGGCAACGAGAATTAATTTTCAAGAGAGGTACGGGCTAAGACATCACACGTGGAAACCAATCGTTTAACTGTCAGGTATAACAGCCTAAATCTCTCCTGAGCCCACTCAGTGTTCCGATATCGCAGAGTAACGATTCCTGAAGATGCCTCGTACAGTAGAAGGCGAGACGTCGGAAAGTGATTCCATTTTAACATAGTCTAACCCAAGAGCCATGATTTCTTAACGTATCTTAACTAAAGTAACTATAAGCTCGTTTCTTATCGTTTAGACATCTGGATTTAACAGTTATTATACCAATTACGTCACGGTACTTTGATTCCTTTAAATGATGGGAAAAATCAGTGATAATTTACCTGGTGTAAAAATTTCGAGGCTTCCACGCTTTTGATGTATCTATCTATTCTAGTAAACAAATTATATTAAGAGCTAAGAACATACAGAGTGCTTGAATAATATCTAAAATATAACGTTTTTTATGTTGGTAAAAATGCTTTATAGATTTTATATTTTAATATAATTACAACTATGGAAACTCTGTTGATTTTGACAATATAAGAAATGTCATAGTTTTAAATACTATTCGAGCATCCTGAATATTATTGTTAATGATAGTTAATATAGTAATTAAGGTGTTCGAATTATTGTAACCATATATTTTAACTATCTTATACTTTTCAATAACCATCTAATTTTAAGATAGACCAAAGTATAAATTCGGCTACGTTTAAAACAATATCAAATTAGATTAAAATAAGAAAGTGAACATACATATACGAACACGATCAGTAATCAAGATATCATTAATTCGTTGGTAATAAAAAGTTTTTAAGATAGTTACACATTAGTTACATGACATAACTGCACCAAATTACGTCCTAACGTTTTTTTGAGAAAGGCCCTTGCAGACATTACAGGGTGTTCCTAAATATTATGTACAAACGGAAGAGGGTGATTCTTTATTTTATGACCGAAAATTCAAAACGCTTCGTTGTCGTTTTACAGGGTGTTGTAATTTCAATATATTTTTAGTTTTTTCTTTATAGCTCCTGCAATTTTTGAGGTATTTATCTCAAATTTTGGTAACGCAGAATCTACAGGGTGATATTTTTTCAAGGGTCATGCCCTCTTTTCTCCTCCTGAACTTTTTTGCGGTACGACGCTAGTAGATTCTAAAAAAAATAATTTTTCTATCCTATTTAAAAACTTTTTGTCTTCTTGTATTATCCTTATTAAGAAAAAAAAAACGACTTTTTGTAATTAGCTAGATGAAACTAATTTCTTTGAAAGGGTCTTTAGTAGGCTATATATTTGGGTAATCTTTTTTTTTTATTAATTTTGACATCTGGCATTTCAAAGTTGTTCGTTATAATCTCGTTACAATGACAATTTATACGAAATCTGAAATGGCTGAAAATGCATTTTATTTATCTATGAAGAATTTCCCTCTTTCTCCATTGTAAACTAAATACATGGTCTTATGCTATTTAAGTGATAGAGAAAATCTGTCAAATGACTGTTATTTGCAATCCAAATAATAAAAGTATCGCCCACATACCTAAGTTAAAGTTTTGACTTGATTTATGACAGTATTTATTGCGGACTCTTCAAACCACTCCATATGAATATTAGGCTACCACCGGAGAGAGAGATGACCGCATAATAATAATAATAATAATAATTTATTCTTCCATAAAATCATTTACATATGACCAAGGTTTTGTCAAAAATTATAACTAAGACTAAAGTACACAATTAGATACCTATATATATAGATAAAATGACAAAAATACAGAGTTATCACAAACAATAGTGTATAAATATAACAAAGACCATTCTTCTTTACGACTATGTTCCTAAGTCGTCTAGATATTCCTACAGTGAATAGAATGCCTTTTCCGCTAAGTATTTTAGAAGTTTGCTTTTAGCCCGACTATAAGAAGTGAATTCCTTTATAGTAGCAGGTATTCTGTTGAAGATCCTTGTGCAAGCGTAGTATGGTGATTTTTCGTAGAAGGTGGAGTTATGGATTGGAAAAACGAGATTGTTTCTATTCCTGGTTGGGTACTGGTGCAGTTCTGAAGTTCTGGTAAAGCGTTCTTTATTTTTATATATATAAAGGGTGCTTTTATATATGTATATTGAAGGCATCGTCAATATCTTTTGCGATCTGAAAACTTCCCTGCATGTTTCCGTTAGTTTTAGTCCCAAGATTAAACGCATGTTTCTGTGCCACCAAAATCCGATTCACATCGACAGACTGTCCCCAGAGCATTTCATTATAGCTGAGGTGTGGATACACTAGTCCATAGTAAGCCGTTAAAAGCGTCGTAGTTGGGACACCCTGTTTTAGTTTTAAGAGGGCATAATATGCTTTGCTCAGTTTATTAGAAACATGTTCTAGTTGCATTTCCCATGATAGTTTTGAGTCAATGAAGGTACCTAGGTATTTTACTAGTGACTCACTATTATCCAGTACAACCTTTGGTATGGTCTTGTAGAAGGGAACTATGACCGATTTGTCTTTGTTCAGGACCAATTGGTTGGAGAAGCACCACCTGTTCATGTCCTTCAGGACTTATTGAATTTTTCCGTGTAACTCCACTGCATTTCCTGCTGAGATGCGAGGTTTGGTATCATCGGCGAACTTAATAGTCATGTCTGGCATTTTGAGATCATTTATGAATATCAAGAATAGAAGTGGCGCCAGTACCGACCCTTGTGCTGCACCGATATTCAAGTCATGTTCGTCTAAAGATTGACTCTCAACTCTTACCAGAAGTTTTCTTTCAGCAAGAACTGATGCTATCAGCGAATTCGCCGTTCCACATATTCCAATACTGTCAAGTTTCTTGGACATAAATTCTAGGTTTAGACTGTCAAATGCACGAGATAGATCGAAGAACAAGCCCACCGCAATGCGGTCGCGCTCTAGTTCTTTAAATATAAAGTTGGTTAATTCAAACGATGCAGTTTCCGTTGATTTTTTGGCTTGAAAACCATGCTGTTCTGGTTCGATAATTATATGCTATACTCGTTCAAAGATTTTTGAGAAGCTACTCAGTAACGATATTGGTCTGTAGTTTCCAATATCTTGGCGGTCTCCTTTTTTATAAATAGGAACAACGACAGCCAATTTGAGCGTGGTTGGAAATTTTCCACCACTAAGTGAGGTATTTATAATTGACTCTAATGGTTCTTTGATTTCGTCACATACTTTCCTCAGGGCACGTGCTGGAAGTTCATCTTAGCCAGTGGATTTTTTGTTTTTAAGAGACATTATTGTTCTTTCTACCTCATCACTTGTTACGGGACGCAAGAACATTTTCTGTCTTACGCTTGAGCATGTAGTTGTTATAGATGATGTGTTGTTGGCAAAATGGCTCTGGATTGTTCTGGTAACAACATTAGAAAAATAATCCGCGAAGGTATTTGCAATAACTTGTTTATCTCATATGACTTCCTTGTTTATCACAATGCTCTTAATGTTATTAGTTTTGTGCCTGCCAAGTTCCGTGTTTACAATGTTCCAGATAGTTTTTGACGGATTTATGGCCTTATCGATTATGTTTTTGTTGTGGTTGCTTTTAGCCGCTGCAATGTGTTTTCTCTAAGCTTTCCTTTTAGTTTTATAGACCGCTTTCAGCTCATTTGAGTTGGTAAGTTTCATTAGGTCGTAGGTATCTTTCACTTCTTGCCTGTGGTGTAGCAGTTCCTCTGTCATCCATGCGCTTTTCTGAGGCCTTGTTTTGTTTGAGGGGGTCTTTTAAGGACATGTCGTGTCATAACGCCATAGAAAAGTTTTCATAAAATTTTTAAAAGCCCTGTCAACATCCACTGTACATATGTTATCCCAGTTTTCGTGTCTCAGTTTTTCCTTGAAGTCGCTCATATTTTTGTCTTTTAGTAGTCGTATAGTCCAGTGTCTTTTTGGAGTTTCTTTGGTTGTGGTGTTTATATCAATGTAAAGCTCCAATAAGCTGTGAACCGAGATGTGGATAGGAAGGTCATCTCTTGTGAGTAAAACCCATCTTTCACTTGAAAAGTTGGAATTACGGAGACAGCAGTCCAATAGTTCTATCACACTATCCAGAGGCAACGTTGTTCGTTCGAAGATTGTTTCCTCTTCCCTCAACTTTTGCCTAATTTTGTCTAATGATTCACATATCGGAACATTTGTGTATAAAATGTCTACATCAAAACTAACAAATATGTCTTCTTGCCCTAATGTGATGTCCTTAAGAATATTTCAAAATGGTATGGAGTGTTGTAATTTCAATATTTTTTTTTAGTTTTTTTCTGTAATTTTTGAGGTATTTACCTCAAATTCTGGAATAAGGTTATACAATAGGAGCAAACGGTTGTCAGAATCTACATGGTGATGTTTTTCGGGCGTCATGCCCTCTTTTCTCACCCTGAAAAAAAAACGATTTGAAGTAATTAGCTATAGATGAAACTAATTTCTTTGAAATGTTCTCTAGTAGGCTATGCCTTTATTTGGATAATCTTTTGTTTTATTGATTTTGACATCTGGCATTGCCAATTTATACGAACTGATACGGGTAAACCACATATGTTCGAACACCACAGATCGAAGAAGCTGTTCAAAATGGAATAGAAGAACACCCAGAGACATGCACTAGAAAAAAAATCGTATTATTAAATATTAGCAACTAAGTTGTTTGGCGTATCTCGTATGATATTCTGCTATACCCTTATCATATTCAAAGGGTGCAGGCAATCCTGAGATTTTCCTTTTAGGATTAATTTCTGGTACCTTAATAGGCTACCAGCAAACTCAAACTTTGATTCAATCATCTTTTTTACTGCCGAAGACAATTTTGCAAAAACTTCTATTATGAATTCCAACCATTTATGGGCAGACGAGAATCCTCATGGAATTTCTTTTTACCAACACGAATTGCTTTTATTACTTGAAGACTTACCTCTTATGCTGAGAAATCAAATGTGGTACATGCATGATGGCGCTCAACCAATACCTACTAAACAACGAGGTCTACGCACTTACGCGTGACGTCATCCCATTTAGGCCTGTTATTTCCATACCCCTTATTAGAAGGTACGGGTTATTTACAGGGACTGTAAAATGAGCATTTTTTTTAATTTCAACAAATAAACATTAATTTATAGAGTTTATTTTATGAGTTTTTGAATCTGTCAAATTTATTCGGTTTCGCTATAGAATTAAAATGTCAAAGGCGACTCTTAAGCGATTACTCGTTTTTTTTTGTTACACGACGAGGAACGCACGAACTATTATGCACAAGGCACTCCAGAACAGAGTGGACTCGGTAAAGCCGCTACCTACTAAACCCCTCCGTGTTCTTACCCGACAGCGTTTGTGTCGCAAAATTTCAAACAGATGTCGGTATGATTTTTTGCTTACTAATTTTCCTATTTTAGCCTATTAGTAAATTGTCAAAGTCGAGTTATTTGTCAAAATCGGGTAAGGTTTCAAGTCCAGGTAAGTAGTATAGGCCTGTGATGAGTCCATATGATCAAGAATATAATAGGTTATTATTATTGTCAAAATCGAGTATGGTTTCAAGTTTGGGTAAATGGTATATGCCTGTGCTGTGGTGAGTCTATATGATCAAGAATATGTGGTGAGTCTATATGATCAAGAATATAATAATTGATGATACTTCCTAGCAATACAAAAATGTGAAACTGTTTTAATTTCATAACTACCTATTTATTAAAAGTCTGTAGTTTCCTTTTTTTTTGTTTTTATTTAATAAATTATATGTTTAGACCAATAATTATTAAGAAATGTATTTGAAATGCTACTAAAAAATATTTTTGAAACATTAATTTTTAGGTGGGTTTTACAACTTACAAAAGGAGTTAAAAATTAAAATAACTTAAAAACAACTCACAAAGAAAAGATTTTTTTGTTGTAAATATCCAAAAATGTATCTTCAAATTCATCAATTAGCTTTCTAAATATAATATATGCGGTTGAAACTACATCTACTACCTGTTCTCGAGGATATAAAAGAGCACGTCGACTTAAGGAATTAATTAAATTATAAGAATATAGAATATAAGAATTTAAAGATACATTTCAGTAAATTAACAGTGTCAAAAAGGTAAATTAAGGGTCTTACTGGGTCAATACGATGTGGAAATACTATACTGAGTTAATTAAGGGGTGAAAAATTACTCATTGCTTTACTGTTTACTGCATTATTGTCACTAACTGTACAAAATTCTATGTACCCAATTTCTTCTAAATTTTCTATAATAGTTTTGATAAAAGTATATAATATTTCTGAATTAAGTTTAGCTACAGGAGATATATGAATGACTTCCGTAAGGCTTGAGCAAAGACTAGTGATCATAAATGCTACTGCAGCTGATGCTAAGGTATCTTTATTATTTACTGATGTTCCTACGGTATTGCCTGCCTTGTAATCCAAGGGTTCGATGTGAATTTCATCAACAGTTAATGTTATTTTTCTTTATCTGTTAAATATTGAAAAATGTTATATAGGTTAAAAAAAATTCTTTCATCGATATGAGGACCTGTTAAAAATGTATTACACATAGATTTTACTGTGTTACGATGAGGTAAGATAATAGGAGCATGACTTCCCAAATATTTATAGCAATGAGGGCTTATTGTTAACAAAATTCTTTTGAAGTACTTAACAAATTTAACTGTTCTGAGAGAAATTTTAGATTTTGAGTGAGTTCGTCAGAAACTTTTAGGTTTAAAAGAATATCAGTCACAAATTTAAATTTTTTTTATATTGTCATTGTCAGACTCAATTTTATCTGAATTGGGAGTTTCTGTGGGAGTTTCGATAGTACTAGGAGTTGACTTGACTCGGTATGGTTTAAATCACGAGTTTCACTAGAATCAGGAATGTCGCTATCAAGATTTATGGGTATTGACATCATCATATTATCAATTGTGTCAATTAAACTTTCTATTTCAGCCAAACTGCTAGATAAAAATGCTGATTTTAAATTTGTTATTGAAACACAAACTTATTGACCATATAAAAATGTTTCTAATTTTAAATCGCTATTTATAACAATTGCCCAAGTTATTAGGGGACCAGGAGTATATTCAAGTTTAAATAAAGTTATTTTATCTGTAACCTTTACCGAAAACCACCCTTTCCTTAAATTCAAATTTCGAAATACTTTTAAAAACTCTTCAAAACTTTGAAAACATGTAGCCTCTCTATATAAATTAAACTCTTCTTCACTTTGCTCTATGGCTTGCAAAATATGTAGTTCATCAAGATTCTTATTTTTTTATCTTTACTTTTGCGGTCAAGAACATTTTTTGACAAATAATTGGGGCAATTTGGGAAAACCGTTGTTACAGAATTTTCTTTTAATCGGAGTTTTTTTAATATACTGAAATAGTTTTACCTGTTCTCGGATCCTGTTCTGACATATCCCAAATTATACTACCTTTAAAAAAATGTAGCTCGCACACTTTAGTTTTTATTATTGGGCACTAAATCGTCCCGCGGAATTGCTCGAAGCCATTTTTTTGCTTATCACTGTCTTTCGGGAAACTAAACACGTGAACTTTTGGTCCGGTTTTGTAATTACCCCAGCATAACACTTGAATGATGATGAACTTAAACATACAGAAACTAATAAATATAATTAATTATTCACCAAAAATTGAGACAAAACTACTCGATTTACTCTAATTCACGAACAACGACATCATAAAAATGGCACTGTTTTGTTTTCGGTTAGCAAGTGCCGGTTGTCGGCCAGTATGTCTAATGGCCAGTTATCACGATACGACATAAGCAAAACTGCATTGGTCTATGCTTTAATGCATTTCTTAAGAGGGAGGCGACTGCAGGCCTAGATGTGGTGACGTCAGGCCTATTTTAATTTCATTCGTTGTTTATTAGGTATGGCCCAACACATTTTTCTGTATTGGCTCGGGAGTATTTAAATGAAGTATTTCAAAACCAGTGGAGAGGACGAGGTGGATCGCAGCCATGACCTTCTAGATCCCCTGGACTAAATAGCCTAGATGTTTTTCCCATGGGGGCACCTCAAGTCACTAGTGCATACATCACCGGTGAATACAGACCGACGAAATCAAATAATAGATGAAACCGTAAAATATACTCCCGGGGTTTTTGAAAGAGTGCAAGAATCATTGCGAAGACGATCGGAGGCCTGTATAAGGGTTTTACACAATTTTTTTAAAGTAGCTTTTTTGTCTTATTGTTGTTAAAAACCTAAATAAGTTTTTTTATTAAATAAATCGTTATTGCTACAAAATCCGGGTCATTCCAACTTTAATTTTTAACTAGATAGTGAAGAATAAAATGTCAAAATCGATACAACAAAAGATTATCCAAATAAAGCCATAGCCTACTAGACCATTTCAAATAAATTAGTTTCATCTATCTAATTGCAGAAAATTGTTTTTTTTTTTTCGATAAGTATGGAAGATACGAAAAACTACAAGAGGACAAAAAGTTTCTAAATGAGATAGAAAAATGATTTCGTTCTTTTGGAATCTACTAGCGCCGCACAGCAAAAAAGTTCAGGGGAGAAAAGGGGACATGACCCCTGAAAAAATATCATCCTGTAGATTCTGACAACCGTTTGACATGTGCCATCATGTAGCTCCTATTGCGTATCCTAATTCCAAAATTTGAGATAAATACTCCAAAAATTGCAGGAGCTAGAAAGAAAAAAATAAAAAAAAAATATTGAAATTACAACACCCTGTAGATCGCTAACAAAGCGTTTGCGGACTTTATTCAGTCATAAAATAAACTAAAGAATATTTTTATATCTATATTACATTTTTGGATTCTATGGTCAATTCTAAGTGTTTTTGAATAAGGGTACTATATGTCTATCTTCAACTGTTTCTGATTTATTGATGTTTGAAAATTGACATTTTTGCTTCTTTGGGACGTCATAGCACCTGAACGGTTGGGCCTAGAGCAAAATAAGTTTCACATTCCTATCTTAGTTTTGGATAAGCTATCTTATGATACCAGTTAAACAAAATAATTTCTGTTGAAATTCTTGATATATTGGCCCAGTCCAGTCCAAAATGGGACCCTATTATCCTATTCTTCAGCAGGCCGCACCACACATTAACTGTTCTCCTACCTTGAGTATGAACTTCCCTTGTGAATTCGGGATTTTCTTGTGCCCAAGATTTTGTCGATTTGGTAATCCACTAGTTGAAAAGCTTACACATCGGTCCATAATATATTTTCAAAAAAGTTTCTTTCGTTATTTATTCTATTTAACATAACGTTGCAGAAATTGAGTCGTTGATTCTTATGCCTTTGAGTTAATTTTTGAACATTATGATATTTATAGGGCCTAAATCCATATTTCTTTAAAACCTTCCTAATATATTCACGTGAAGTTCTTTTTACTCCGGAACGGGCCTGCATGTCCTTAGAAGTAGTTCGCAGTGACTAACTCGGATTTTCTACGTGATGCAAAGCAATATTTAAATCGTGATTTTCCCTATTATTATTTAGTTCCCTCTTCTTTCTTTGCAAATCTGAAATTGTTCTAAATTTGGTGAAAATATTCTGGATTGTCGAGCTTGAGGGAATGTAAGCACGTCGCGTTACAGAAGCATTATAATTATTTTCAGCATACAAACAAACAATTTCTCGTTTTCCTGCCACAGAATAAACCATTTAAAAAATATATATCAAAAAGAATTGATTTAGTTCTATTAACAGTGATTTAAATGTCAAAGTCATTTCAGAAACATTTGTTAATATTGTTTATTTCCATAGCCAACTGCTCAAAAAGCTGTTATTTTATAGCCAGTAATTTTACAGTCTATAATGAAAATTGATTTTTAAACTTAAATAACTCGCAAACGGCTAAACCAAATGTCAACTTGTATTATATATTTTGAATTTGATTGAAATTTACAGGGCATTCCATTAAAAAAAATTGTATTTTTTGTCGTTCCTCGTATATATGAAAAGTTACTGTGAATGACAATGTAGATTTATAACGTAAAAAAAAAATCCTTTGTATGTCAGTATTTTTATTTTTTTTTTGTACGACAAAAAATAAAAAAGTTACGGCGGTGCCATTTTATACGAAGTCACCCGGTACATGATATTTAGGAACACCATGTATATGGTGCAGATTTCGTCTGCCTGATTAGAAAAGTTTACAGGCTCAACTGAATCCTGTCACAAATTGATGAGATACTACGGGAGCTTGAATAGGTTTCGGGTATATGATAAGATTATGAGTAAACCATCTACTGTTCTAAGGTTCCATTGTTAATTTCCCACTAACTAACTTGAAAACTTTTTGTTGCCTCGATCCTTCATTAATTCATGGTAGACGTTAAAATTGTGAACGTAGTTAGATTAAAACATGTGGCAAGGTTTCAATTTTTTAATGATAAAATGTGTATACATTTCTGACAGTTATATATATTTTTTGAAGATTTAGTATGTAAAGAAAAAAATATCTGCATTACCTACTTCTCTATTCTCTTTTTTCAAGATATATGTTCAGATCTTTCGTCGTTAATATGTCAAGTAATATACGAATCCTGTTTATACTACTGTTAAGGCTAGAATAGTTATTTTCCTAACCAGTGCGGAAAGTGAAACTTTCCCGCCGCACGCAACATTCGAGTGCGGGACACTTTCCGAAAAGTTAGGAACAACATTTTTCTACTAGCGGTACAAAAACCTGCGATATCATCCAAAAAGAAAATTTAAAAATACAATTCTGGATAAGACTATTATAAGTGTTAAATTTATTAATCAAATATAACATGTTTATATCTTTCTTTCTTTTTCAATATGGAGTCGGCTGCCACTTTTTTGCTTTTAGCGCGATTCTTCAGGCATTAGGCAGGTAGGATGTCCATCAACAATTACGATTCCAAACCAGTTTTGTTGTTGGGAAAAGAATAATACAAAAATTGATCTAATTAGAATGATTATTTTTATTATTATTCACATAAGAATATGCAAGTGAACACCCAATAAAATGTGACAAATACACGGTGTTTGGATTTGGAAATCATATGAATAATATGAAAAGATAATTTCATATTTTATTATTTTAATTATTTTCGGAAATATTAAGCTCTAGCCGGTTTAATATTCGAAATGAACGCACTGTCCCTTTTTTGATTTGCGGAATCATAATATATATGTAACTCTCTGCGATAGCCGTTGATTTCCAGCCCCAAGTCGCTTGACATGAGTAAATTCTTCCCCAAAATCAGCCAACATGGTAGCCGAGGATCGACAAAACTATGTGTACTGCTCTGGATTTCTGAGTTGTAGATATGCAGCTATTTCTGAAGGCATTTTTCAAAATGAATTTATTCCAACACATTGTGTACTGCACACTTCTTTTCTATTCTGGTCAAAAAACTGCCTGTGCTGAGTACATCTTTTTTGCAAACTTGCATATTTTCGATACAGTTGTAAATAATATCCCTCATTTATTTCATCGGATACTACAAACATTCTTGAAGTGTTATTTTACTCTCAGGAATTGTGATGATTATTAAATTTCCCTTATCCTCTATGTCATAGATCAAGGGTCTTCAACCGTTTTGAGTGCAAGGGCCAAAAATCGATTTCACATCGTCCGAAGGGCCACAATAGTCCACTTTATTGCCATATCAATAAAATAAAAAAACATATAATTTCAAAGTGTAATAATCTTTATTGGTTAAAAAGTTCAATCAATGCGATTGTTTATTTTTGACAAGTGTGTCGATATTTGGTTTTATTTTTGTAGTTGCAACCGGCAAACTTCCCTCCAGATGTGCGTCTGTAACTGTCCACCTTGTATTAGACTTCACATTCTTCATACGCGAAAATAGCTGCTCGCACACATATTTCAGGAAACGAGTTTTGATCGACATTTTGAATAAAAATCAAGAAGACCCATGTCGAATTTGTCTTTCGATTCCGAATTACACCGCAAATCGATAAGCTCCATCTGACAATTTTCTTGCATGTCTTCAACAGATACACTGAACTGTCGGGCAAAGAGAATGATGTAATTTTCAATCTCTGAAGTCAGAAAACCTTGATTGGAACTCCTTTTTGAGTAAATCTAGTGCTGCGACGTATTTATCCACATCTCTACCTTCACAACTCTTCAGTTTAGGAAAGTGCGTAAACTCTTTTTTCAACAACCGATTTTTCTATAAATCCAGTTTAAACTCAAATGCCTTCACAGTGACAAGTAGGCTGTTGATGAGATTTTCTTTTGCTTATAGTTTGATGTTCAAGTCATTGAGGTGAACCGTGATGTCCGTGAGGAATCCAAAGTCACGCACTCGGGGTCACTAAATTGAAGAACTGGTTTCCCTTTGGTTTGGAATTCTCTGTAGTCCAGGCCGAGTGATTTAATGAAGTTTTTACGACCACTTTTACCACTTCATCAATATTTGTGAATTTTGCAGATTTTGCAAGATTTTGTTGGTGAACGATACCATGGTAATGCATCAAAGGAAGATATTTCTGCTGTTTTTTTTATCAAACCCACGAGCCCTTCATTTGTTCCTACCATGGATGGTACACTGTCTGTTACAACTGCAGAAAGGTTTGTCAAGTTGATTGACAATGTCAGCTGTTGATGCTTTAATAAAGAAGATCCACCTGCGCTAACTACTATACTAACGCTAATAAGTAATTCAATGTAAAGCACATTGAAACGAAATTTTACCGCGTGTAGAAAAAAAAATTATTTTGCCTTGAGAAACAGCCATTGTTATTTAAATATGTATATGCCAGTTAAAAATGTTCGATTGGACAATACAGTTGTTGAAGTTAAAAAAAAATCGAACAACGAAAATTGTGTTTCAACTACTTTAGTAGACGCTTGTAAGCTGAATTTGCCTAAATATAAGCGTTGATGTTTTTTTGTTATTATTATTAGGATTATTATGAATATCTGTTCAAATGATTTAATTAGGATTTTAATAGGATACTTAGTAATTGCTACTGATAAAAATTATCGAAAGGTATCCAGAATACTCAAAAAAAAAGAAAAACATTGAAATGTTTTCCCACCCATATAGTTCATTATCGGATAAACACTTGGTTAACATGAATTTTCATCAAATAACGACTAGTTCTGTACAATAAGAATCAGTCAATAAGCAGTTTCTCATATCCACCAGGAACTGTTAAACCATTACCATTTAGGCTCGGATTTTTCCTACTCACAGTTTACCGAATTTTTAGTGAAAATCTGCTTTTGAATAAATGATTTCACAGCATAATTAGTAACCTTGTAAGGGAAAAATCAGAGTTTTAGTATTTCAGTATTTTATAAGAGGACATTGTTATATATACCATATGTGTTGGCTTTGAATAAAATATTTAAGATAACTTTTTGTTTAATTCATCCTAGTAATGTCAGCCAGGATTTCTGTTAAATCTGGCAGCAGCGGAAAGTGAAAATTGTCATGTGTTAGGTTTTACATTGGAGCTGAAAATATCAGCCGGCCAACCGTAGACACATGTTTCTAACTTAAGGTCTCCCTTCCTCCATATAATCAATTAGTTAAGAGACGGGTACAACAACAGCGCCAAAATGAATACACAATTTTTGAAATCAAGTCTTCGTTCTGCCTTACTAGCAAAAAGGTCAATGACTCGTTTATTTAAGTCTTCAATATTATTAAGAAACACTTTTTTAGTTGATAACATTCCCAAGGCACTTAGTCTTTCTTCTTTCATAGAGTTGCGCAAAAAAGTTTTTACTCTTTTTACCATAGAGAAGCATCTTTCAGCTTCAGAGGCTGGCATAGGTGTTGTCACTAAAACTTCCAATAACTTAACAATTTCTTGAAAAGCGCACCTCATATCTTCCTGTGAAACCAACGATAAAAGAGGAACGGCTTCAGAAATGGTTTGCAATTCTTCTCTTTCATAAAGTACTTGCAGTTCTGTTTTTAGACAATTTTTCTCTAAAAATGGTTGTAACTAACAACAATTTGTCAAGAAATTTTTTTTTGGTATTCGATAAAATGTTCTTTCATAATAATGCTGTCAGATGTCCTGTAAAAGTAAACCGAGCCTTAATAATTGTGTCCATTTCCTCACGAAATTTTTGCATTGCGTTTTCGAAGTTTTGTAGATCTTGTTTAGCCTTGGTATTAATAATCTGCAGTCGCTTGAAAATTATTTCGACATGTAGCATGATTTTATAAAAAACTGTCAACCAAAATGTAAAAAAGTTGATATGGACCAGCTTGTTCAATCGTTGAATTCAATTTAATATTTTTGTCGTTCTCTAAAATATCTATAACGTGTATTAGCTAATTTCGGTATTCAAAAGCTGTATTAATTCCTCGAGAATGAAAATT
The DNA here is from genome assembly GCA_030620095.1 of Kuschelorhynchus macadamiae. Lineage (NCBI taxonomy): Eukaryota > Metazoa > Arthropoda > Insecta > Coleoptera > Curculionidae > Kuschelorhynchus > Kuschelorhynchus macadamiae. The sequence goes on along the minus strand of JAUTXW010004642.1, from coordinate 335,921 downwards.
CCATCTCGTTTGTGATGATCGTGGTAATCATCTATGAGCTATTTTGGGTTGTTTTGATTGGGAATTAGAAATAAAGCCACTTATATGAAAGTAGATAAAATGAGTTTTATTTTTCACACACACAATAACATGCCTGTTGCGTCCGTATGCCAAACAAAACTGAAAACTGCAATGTTGCTAGATTGAGCACAAAGAAGTAGGAGCTAAGAAAAACTTTTTTCCCCACGTTTTGTAAAGTTTTCAAACCAAAGAATCAAATAAACAATAAGTAAGTAAATCTTACTGTCTACTTATTTCAAGTACCTATATACTTATTTTTAACACAAATCTTATTACGTAATTTTTCAAAAACATTTTTACAGAGAGCTTTAGTAAAAATATCAGCTTCTTGAAAAACAGTGTTTATGTATTTAGGCAAGATCAGACCACTATCAAATTTCTCACGAATATAGTGAAATTTTACGTCAATATGTTTTGACCTCTGGTGGAACTCTGGAGTTTTTCACAAGTTTGATCGCACTTTGATTGTCTATATATAAAGTCATAGGTAGCACTAACATGTCTTTTTCATGAATGTCTCTGAGAAGTTGATGCAGTCACAAACTTTCTTTTACAGCACTAGAAGCAGCCACATACTCCACCTCAGTTGTAGATAGAGAAACAGTGCTTTGTTTTCTGCTTGACCAGGTAACAGGTCCACCTGATAGTTTGAACAAATATCCACTTGTCGATTTTCGAGTAGCACGATCGCCTGCATAATCCGAGTCGCAAAAACCATGTAGAGCACTGTCAGAGGCATCTTGTTGTAGATATAATATTCCATAATCTGCGGTTCCAATTAAATATCGTATGAAAGGCTTAATTCCTCTCCAATGTACTTTTGTGGGGCTGTTGACAAACCTACTGAGAACTCCCACTGCGTGTGAAATATCTGGACGTGTCACAGTCGCCAAAAATAGCAAGGATCCAATAGCCTGTCAGTAGGGCACTTCATCTTCAGATAAAACATATTCTGCCTGAGCAGTAAGATCGGTGGATGGATCTTCTGGAGTGGAACAGGAATTTGCATTTTCCAATACGAATTTTGAAATTATCTGTTTAATGTAGCTCTTTTGATTAATAAATATCGAGCCTGTCAATGGATTTCTTTGTATTTCTACACCAACATAATATGAGAGTTCACATATAGTAACATCAAATTCTGATTTGAGCTGCTTCAGAACTTGTAAAATTACCTCTTTACTCTCAGAAATAACCAGTCCATCATCAAAAAATATAACTAGAATAACTTTAATTTTATCTATTCTATCTGATTCACATCTTTTAAAACCATATTGATCTAAAAACAGATGAAACCTTCTGTTCCAGCAGCGTGGAGCCTGTTTCAGCCCATACAGAGACTTGTTGGGCTTGCAGACAACATCAGAATAACTTTCACCTTGTTTCAAGCCTTCGGGTATATACATGTACACGTCTTCATCCAATTCACCATATAAAAATGCAGTTTTGTATATCAAACTGCATTAATTCATAACAGTTTTGCGCCGCGACAGCTAACAACACACGTATAGAATCGTAACGAGTTGTGGGCGCAAATATTTCGTGATAGTCACTTCCGGCTGTTTGCGAGCATCCCTTGACACATAATCGAGCTTTGTAAGAGAAACTTTGCCGTCTGTGTTTCTTTTACTTCTAAACACCCACTTCGTTTGTAAAACTTTCACGTTTTTAGGTCTAGGCACAAGATACCATGTTTGATTTTTATCTAGCGCCTTCAGCTTTTCGTTTATCGCCCCTTTCCATTGCGAAACATCTGGGGAGGCAAGAGCTTCGTCGTAAGTTTGGGGTACATTTGTTTCAGCAAAATTTAATTCATAGTCCGTGTATTTTGCTGGTAGTCTGATACTTCTAGAAGGCCTCAGTACTGGTACCTCTGGTTCTGGTTGCTCACCGTCTGGATCATATTCATTATTTTCGGGCTGAATTTCATTATTTACTTATTTATTTATTGCTAGATTATTGGCACGGATACTAGTCCATTTGCCAGATTGCTCTCCGTCCGGGGCTCAGAGTCGTTAAATCGGCGACCCTCGAAGTCGACCCTGCACCTTAATCCAGTTTGGAGACGTTATCGGTAGGATATCCGGATGGCGAGCTCGAAGCTCCCGAATACCCCAAAGCACTTTTCTGTTTCCTTTTTAAATTTTGAAATGCATCTTGGCTTCCACTAGATGCCCCTTGAGAGTACTACTGATATCACGAGATGACCCTTTCTTTCAAGCTATCCCCTTACCCCTCCCACTCCCGCCACGTAGCGGCCGTTACGCTAATATTCTATGTAGAACTGCGGCAGACGAACGGGATAGAATGCAGGAACAACTAGGCCTCACACGTTCACAGCGTCTGCTCCCTTTCTAGCGGGGTCGTTAGTTTCCACTCTGAGCTGTTGAGTCTCCCGTTTCCCCCCGAAATAAAGCAGCAAAACCGAACACGTGGCACCACTTATGTTAACAACACAGAGGTCTGCATTCGAGGAGACGAACCGGAAGACTGCATTATTTACTTCGTTGCTGTCATTATCAAAACAACAATCGTTTTCGTCGAAACGCATGGTCGCGGATTGGTTGCTCGCTGACAGATTGTCTACGGCGTTGCCAGCTCCGCTACCCGATTTCTCCAAATTCTCGTGAAAAATTACGTTTCGAGAAATAGTGATTTTTCTCTCAGGATCGAAATGTCTATAGTTCGTGGAGTTGTTATCGTACCCGACAAAAATCAGCTTTCTGCTTTTTTGGTCAAGTTTTGTGCGTTTAATGTCCGGTATATGCGCGAACGCATCACAACCGCATATTTTTAGGTGTCCCAAAAATGGCTTCTGATTCGTCCAGATTTAGTACGGCGTCGACCCGATTGTCTGTTTGGTTGGCGTTCGATTTAAAATATATACCGCCGTATTTACGGCCTCTGCCCACAAATATTTTGCCACGTCGTTTTGACACAACATTGAACGAGCACTTTCAACAATTGTTCTATTATCGCGTTTTGCCCCCGTGTTTTGTTCCGGGGTGTAGGGGGCAGTCAGTTCCAGGGTTATTCCTTCTTGCAACAAGTAGTTTTTAAAATCAGTGTTGGTATATTTGGTACCATTGTCCACATGTAAAACACCGACCGATTTTCCGAACTTGTTTTTCATTTTATTATTATGAATTTTAAAACACTCCAACGCGTCCGATTTGTGTTTTAAAAAATAAACCACCCTATACCCTGAACATTCCTCTTTCATTAGCATAAAGTACCTCGGACCTGACACAGATGATACGTTCATAGGACCGCACAGATCGCTGTACACTCGTTCGCCGAGATTTAATTTAATATGTTCTTTGTTTTGATTAAACGGTAACTTGTGACTTTTTCTTGTCTTTGTCACTTAAATTTATCCCGCTTACATAGCCATTTTCGGCCATGGTATATATCGACGCAATGTTCAAATGGCCTAGTCTTTGATACCACACTTTTAGACTGTCCTGTAGCACTGTATTAGCGAAATTTACTATTGTACGAAACAACATTTTGTAGGTGTTGTTACTGTCCTTTACAGCTACTGCGACCACTCCGCTACTGTCTAAAATTTCTGCGTGCGTATTGTTTTATTATTTTCATGTTCTTCCCAGTAACCACTCCTTCAGAAAATAAATTTCTTTTCAAATCAGGCACATACAGTACGTCGTTGATTGAGGCATTCCACCACTCACCATTTAGTAGTTTCTGGATTCTAATGGTGCCCATACCTTTTACTTGAATTCTTTGACCATTCCCTAAAACAACCGAATTGTTCGTGTTTTCATCCAGACTCTCGAAAAATTCCTTTTTATGGCACATATGCGCTGATGCGCCGCTGTCCATAAGCCAGTGATCATCCCACGTCATACTAATGGACATGGGTTCATCTCCTTCGACATTGAAGGCAGATTCTTGCACTTCGGTAAATGCTGAGTCAGAATTCATTTTCCTGTCACCTCCGCCATTTCTTCTGCTGTTGTTGAAACGGTTGAGATTTTCACGCGATTGAAATCTATCCGTCTCATTCGAATTTTGCTTATTTTCATTAGCGTCGTCTCTCTTCTCCCCTGCAGTTTCTCGTAATGTGCCCTCTCTTTTTACACCTGTAACAGATGACATTTGAGCGCGTTCCCTTCTTCTCTTTCGAATTCTTTACCGACAGCGTTGCCATTGCAACTTCGGATTCTTCGTAGGCGGTAAGATTATTTTCCTCGTCGAGAAATCTTGACATCAGATTGGCAATGTTCTGTTTTGAGTCATCCAATGAGAGCCGTGCTTGTCGAAAATTACGAAACTTGGGAGGCAAGGTGCTAATTATTTTCATCATTATTACGGCTTCACTTATTTGCTCGCCAGCTTCCTCGGCATGCTTCGCAAGGCTTTCTACTTTTGCAATATGCTGTGCAATGGAGTCGTTTGCATCCATTTTATATTGGTGAAACCTTTCGTGCACTATCATCTTATTGGTTTCGCTCTTCTGAAGATATATGGAGTCGAGTTTATCCAATATTTCTTTACTTCTTTCGCAATTTTCAATCAGCGTTATCTGATTAAACTCCATCGATGCAGTCAGGATATACATAGTCAGCGCATCCTTTTTGAGCCATATTTCTTGCCTATCGGCGTTGTTTTCCGGCATCTTTTTTGACCCATCAGCGATGGCTCAGAGTCCTTTTGCCTTCAGAGCACATTTTATTTAGAACTTCCATTGCATGTAGTTCTCACCCTCAAATTTTCGCGCAACAACATCTCTATTTTCCGCCATCTTATCCCGTACACGACAAACAATGTACCGACCGACCGACTTTAATCACTAAAAAACTAGTACCCCGAAACACGACTGTACTGTCTTTTCAATTCCCACCTGGGCCCATAACTTTTTGGGTTGTTTTAATTGGGAATTAGAAATAAAGCCAGTTATTTGAAAGTAGATAAAATGAGTTTTATTTTTCACACACACAATAACATGCCTGTTGCATCCGTATGCCAAATAAAACTGAAAACTGCAATATTGCTAGATTGAGCACAAAGAAGTAGGAGCTAAAAAAAACTTTTCAAAACAATACATTACCCAATACTATATCATCCAATACTTTCGTTCTTTGAGGTGACGTAGAAAAAAAAGAATAAATTCCAGTCATATGAGCAAAAAAATTCGAACCGATGTATTAATTGAAGCTGCACTGTTCATTTTCAAGGTTAATCTAATGAGCATAGCAATGCACATAATTTGCTAAAGTACGTACGTGGTATAGTTGGCGCATTACCTTTCTGGAATGACGTCATTTTTGGTTATTTTTGTTTGATTTATGTTAACTGACAGTGACAAAAACATTTTGAAAAAACTCATTGTCGTTTCTTTACAACAGTCAATGCCGGTTTTGGTTATGTGTCTTTCAGAATATATTCACAGCTAATAGTTTTGAATATCTTGGCTTTTTTTCAATTGGAAAAAGAGCAAGCTAAAAATGGAATCCTTCCGCAAACTGATAATATAATTGAACGAGCTTCAAATGCAACAAAACTTAGCCATACAACAATCATAAATATTAAGAAAAGAGGAATAACGAGCGATGAATCCTTTACCTCCAGAATGTCTCAAAAGCAAAAAGAGGTAAAAACAAAAATTACAGATTACTTAAAGAACAAAATAAGAGATACAATCTACTGCATGTATGCGAAAAATGAATATGTTACAATGCAGACTTTGCTTAAAAAACTAAAAGAGATAAATGAATATTTTAATTTTTCCATCACCTCGCTAAGAAAATACGTAAAAAGTATTGGTTTTAAGTGGAAGAAATCAAATAATAGAAAATACCTGATGGATTTGCCCCACATCGTCCACAAGAGAATCAATTTCTTGAGGGAATATGTCAAAAATCAAAATCTAGGACAAGATGCTTATACCACCGTATTTATTGATGAGACTTGGATTTTTAGTAAAGGTTCGTTTAGAAACAGCTGGCAGGATAACACTATGTCTACAAGTTCTAAAAAAGCTAGTGAAGGTCATCGATATATTGTAGTTCACGCTGGATCAAAGGAAGGATTTATTAAGGGGGCCAGTTTAATATTTAAAAGTGGACTAAAAAGCGGAGATTATCATGACAATATGAACAAGCAAAATTTTGAAAATTGGTTTAAAAATCAGCTGGTACCAAATCTTTCTCCAAAAAGTTTGATAGTGATGGACAACGCAAGCTATCATTCCGGCCTTTTAGAGGATATTCCAAGAAAATCATGGACAAAGCAGAGATTGATTGGATGGTTAAAAGAAAAGAACATTGACTTCCCAGAGAGGGCCATGAAGGATGAAATATGGAGCATTGTAGAAAAAAATTGTAACATTGAAAAAACATTCTACCTTGACGAATATGTGAAACCTTTGGGCCACAAAATACTAAGACTTCCTCCATACCATTGTCAATTTAATGCTATTGAAATGGTATGGTCTGAGTGTAAGAGGAAATACGACCAATACATTGCTAGTCTGAAGGGGACACCATCGGAAGTTTTGGCCATGTGGGAAAAAGCGATAAATGAAGTATCTTCAGAGCATTGGAAAAAATATGTCAGCCACACAGAAAGGGTAATCCAAGAAGCTTGGAAGACAATACAGATATGTGATGCTTCAGACATTGCGCCACTTGTAATTAGTACCGACGAAGACAGCAGTGACGATGAAGAATTTAGTTCTGATTCTGAAGACAGTGAAGGGGAGTAGTTTTTATTTTTAAAGTTAGTTAGTTATACATTAATTTCTCTCTTTTAGTTTTTAAAGCAAAGTCTGCATTGTAACATATTCATTTTTAGCATACACGCAATAGATCATATCTCTTATTTTGTTCTTTAAGTAATCTGTGATTTTTGTTTTTACCTCTTTTTGTTTTTGAAACATTCTGGAGGTAAATGATTCATCGTTCGTTATTCCCCTTTTCTTAATATTTTTTCAGTATTGTCTGTAATTGAGAATTAAAATAATTTTGATGAAAATGGGTAACTGGCGTCAATTTATTATATTGCAAACAAAGAATAAGACTGAGATGAAAGAATTTATATTAGTAAAGTCTTATTTGCAAAATAATTTTAGTTTTTGAAGTTATAATAGTTATTTTTGTATTAAGTGTGCAAAATGAGGGTTTTTTTATGGCAATGAGAGTGTTAATTTTTTGCCAGCCATTTTCGACAAGTTGCAGCGCTTTCTGTACAGAAAATGCCAATTTTAAATTCGCTTTAGCCAGTGCTGAACGCACCCCTCCTATCTACATCACAGCATACGTTTAGGTTAGGAATCATCGCTGAAATATAAATAATATAAGAAATACGTTATTTGAAACCAGCGTGACGTCATTCCAGAAAGGTAATGCGCCAACTATACGATAGCGCAATTGATTAGAGCGATGCAGAGGTGTGGGTTCGATCCCCGCTCGTACCATAACTTTTGATGTTGATTATAAATATTTTCAACTTAATTGTTATGCGTAATAATATTTTGTCTATAAGCCGAACTTAATTGAGTCATTATATTTGATTTTCCGAGCAAAGAAAAACTAAAAATATTATTTATATGTACCGTCAAACGGGGTGAAGCGGATCAAAATTTCGAGTATTTTGTAAATGTACTAATGATGGGTACGGAATAAAATTCTGAAAAAAATATATGTTATAGCTTTGTTATTTAGCTACACGATAACGTTTTTTTTTAAATTTTTATCTCAATAAATTTTTGAGATTTTTTTAGTTAAATACTGCTTCACCCCCACATGAGGGGTGAAGCGGATCAGTCGCGAATTTTCATGTAACATTCACTTTAGACCCGCTATGGGTGAAGTGGATCACAAAAAAAGGTAGAAATACCACATGGATTTAATAAAAAAAAAAAATTAAATTAATAATAAAAGACAAAAATATGCTTATCTGTTTATTTTGAAAGTGCAAATTCTTAAACGCTAATATTATTAAGAAATCACACAACTATAGGAACCTTTGTTACTATAAACTAACTAGAGTAATAACTTAAATATAATTTGAACCAAATAAAACAAATGAATGTATATAATAAATTTGTTTTTTATCACAATGCAATCTATATTGTGATAAAAAAACAAATGTATTCTTATTCTAAATTAAAATCCTGCACATTCTGAAAAACATATGTTCCTCTTCGGCCTAATTTTCCCAAAACTTTCGTAACTATTTATTTTTTATTGATTACGGAAATGTCTGAGACGTCCGGGAACACAAAAAAAACTTATTTTTCAGTTTTTTTCTTTCTCAGCGCATTAACAGAATATTCTTGTCCATTTATAGCTTCAATTTTGGCTATAAACAGCCTATCTCTTTTATTTGTTTTATATTTTACAATGACAAAATCGCCAACTTTAAAATGACATGATATCGGATCGTCTCGAGAACAACCTGGAGTTTGTTCGTCTAGTTCTGCATGATCAAGAATTTGGTCTGGAAACCTTTGATCTAGGTCCAATTCTTCTTCCTGGTCTATTCCCCTTTCTATTGCCTCGATTTCTAGTTCTTCTTCTAACTGGTCGCTCATTATTGTCGGTAAAAGATCAGACACTGAAACACTTTTACCTGCTGGTACACTTAATTTTTTCCCCCGTTTTGAAGCTTCTCCACTTCCAGTTCTCATTTGGCTTAGATGGTCAACAATTGTGCTACACCAAGCTCTTTCTATTTGCTGTTCTTCTTGTCTTTCTTCGGGCCTTGCTCTAAGATGTCTAATTTTTTTTAAAACAACGTCTGGCTGAAATGGTGATATGCCACATGCCTTAAATCCTGCTAATGTATTGGCTTCTGATCTTGCACCAACAATTTTTATAGTGTCATTCAATAAACGTGGAAAAACAGTCTTGGGCAGGACACCCCGATTTTTTAATTTCCATTTTTCAAGCACACTACGCCAAGCAGCTTTAAATGGCCGAAAGTAAGCTACATCCAACGGCTGTAGCATATGTGTAGAATTTGGTGGCAGCAAAACAAATTTTATATCATTATTTTCACATTGTTGGACAACATTTATAGTTAAATGGCTGTTGAGGTTGTCGCCAATCATAACTTTTGGCCCATCCAATGATCGCAAGTATGGCAAGGCAATTGTTAGGAACCATTCTTGAAACGAGTCACTGTCAAACCAACCATTAGTTGTTCGGCCATATCTCGATCCAGGATAGCCTCCTTCCATCCACCCTGGATATAAATGTTTGGCCTTGTACACCACGTAGGGTGAAAGAAGTGTGCCATCTCCAGCAACGGCAAACATTACACTTGTACTCGATTTTGAAGTGTCAATTATTCGGTGTGCATGCTTAATACCACGTTTTACTACAACTCTGACTGCCCCTGGATCGTCAGCAAAATTAGTTTCGTCAAAATTAATTATATTTGAAGGAGGCACACCTTCAATTGTTTGTCTCAGATTGGAAAAATAGTCCTCCACAGTTTCGTATGATACAGCAGCCCTCACTCTCTTAGTATTTTCTGCTAATTTTAATGTTAAATTTGGATGCCTTAACATAAAGCTTTTGCACCAGTCGTTGCCGGGAAGATTGTCCTTAAAGCGCTTTTCTCTCTTGCCGCACATGTTTAAAAATTGCTGTACCATAAATCGTACGTCGTAACTTTTAAGAGGAAATCCCCAGTCGGCGCATAACAACAATACTTGAACCAACTTATTTTCTTCCTCGTCGTTTAACACTTTTTGACCACCATATTTGCCCATTGCCCTACCGTGAATTCTCCTATTTAAAGTTGTAAATGGAACTCCATAATTTTCAGAGGCTTGCCGCATACTCATCCGTCTCTCGCGAACCGCCGCCACTGCTCTTTCTAAATATACTGGGTCATACGTCCGGTTAGCCCAAACCCCCAACTTCTTTACATATGTTCTCGGCATTTTAAAAAATCTAAAATGAAAAATATTCTTATAATTATTATATTGTTAACAACCCCAAAATTTGTACCGCTATGTATCTTTTTACACGTAATACCCCTATTGGCTCTGGGTATGTTGGGTTGCATACAGTAAAAAAAAAACTAAAGTAAGTGGTTAGCTGTCTTTCTGTTAAAAAGGGTCATCCATTTTTATAAATGAAAGTATAAATATGTGTAATAAATTACAAAAGGAAGGGGGGGGGGGCAAATACAGGATTCGGTTTGCTATTGATTATTATAACTAATAAATATTCACTTCAATCTTATTGCTATAGTTTCATGTAACTAAAAGTATAGTTTAATATCATTATTAATAAATATTGCTTCTACAATCAAGTGATCCACTTCACCCCCTAAAATGTAATTTTTAGGTAAAACAGCAAATCAACATTAAATTAAAAAAAATAATGTCAAACCAGAAATAGGGATGTGTTTAAAAAGGACTAATTTTTATATATATTAATACTAAAACATTGTAACACCATTCACTTCTCATGTGTAATAGTTTGTTTTCAGATTTTGCAAATTCCCGAAATTTCACGCCTAAATTCAATAAAATACAACGAGAAACTCACCTGTTATTTAACACTCTTTACGCGACACTAGCTCGACGTATACTGCCCGCTATCGGTTCGACCGGTTAGCGCGCTTCCCAGAGTGGGAGTGAAATTTGGTGTCCTTGATCCACTTCACCCACTCTGATCCGCTTCACCCCGTTTGACGGTACTTTGCTGTTTCACGAGTTTTAATTTTCTCATAAATATGCACTAAATCAGTAACCCCATGCCTTGTCCATGTAGAATCACCACCAAACAAAACACAAACGAAATAAAAAAAAATGCATTGTTTTGATCGCATCCACAAATCTAGCTATTTTTCGAATACATATTTCGATTAAACTTCCTTACGCGGCCTTTGAAGCTTAATTGACTGAAATGAGGTGGAAGCCTTCTGCGTTTTGGTTAGATCTAAATCGGGGAGAGGTCTTCCAAGCTCTTTGATTTGAATTTTTTCCTCGAGCGATCGCGTAGAAAAAGGTTTCACTAATAGACTGTTTATTTTATTCATTTTGCCTCCAACGAATTGAAAACAATAGGTACATAGGTATTTAATTAAATTAAGTAAACTTTAAAAAACTCGCAAAATGTTCAACTTATGTGTTTTAATGCAATAAATTTCGAAAAATTTTAAATTAAACTAATAGAGCAACATTACTATACGAATTTTGGTCCATAAACAATGGTCAAATACTTATCAAAATGTTTTAGAAATTTATATTTGGACATATAAATAAATGATTAGGAAATAATTTAAACATTATGTCAAGACAAAAATATATTATTGAGTGCTTTCTTAATTTATGAAATTTTGTTATATGATATTCTTTTATGGATGCCCCAAATAGAAATAAGCACTTATCCATAATTGATGTATCTAAATGTACAGTGAAACCTCCCTTAACGGACACCTCGGAACAATGGACACCTCTGCTGAACGGACAATTTTGAAGTCACCGACCGTCACTATATGTATTCCTGTGTATTAAACCCTCTTGACAACGGACACGGACAGTAAAATTTGGAACACTTTTAATAAAAACAGTAAAATTTACCTCCTCAGAAATGACAGATGTTCAGATAATTTTTAAAAAAACCACATTTTATGTCGGTATTTTTATAGCACGGCATATTTAGTTTTGATGTTACATTTGTGCGATCAATATGTCTTCAAACAAAAGAACGTTCTTGAGTCTTCAAGAAAAAGTTGAAATAATCCAGTATGCGGAAAAAAACAAACTTAGTGTTAGAGTATTAGCCGAAAAATTCTGTGTAGGAAAATCGCAAATTAGTGATAATTTGAGAAAGAAGAGCGATCTTAACAAGCGATTCGCCGAGACCCGGAACATGAAAGAGAAAAAGAAATCTGCGAAAACTGAGGGTGCTGCCATAGACCAAATTGTCTACGACTGCACACAAAAAAAGAAATACTCGGTTCTTCAAGAAATCTTAGCATTGTATATACGCAGGAAAACGTTTCTTTATATTAAGTACTTTATTTTCTTAATTAGTACGTAATTTTTCTCAGTTTGAATAAATGCAGGTGGTTGTGGGTTAAGTGCTCATTGATTTGTGTCACCTGGAAGGAGAACTCCTGCACTAACTACCTCCAACCAGATGTTGAAGATCTAGACTGCATATATGGAGAGACTTTGCGGAGCCGAGTGGTCCAACACCAATCAAACGTCGACGTCTGTGAAATTTGTGTACCTACCTACCTATTTTTTTCCTTTTCATCTTAATACCTAAACACAATTTTTTTATTATGAAATATAATCATCACTAATTGATTTCAAGAATTGTGTTTCTTATTTGGGGGTACATTCTTTCCCCCACCACTTGAACACAACTCCGCTGGGGAGAAAATCTAGGATCGTAATATTGGGCAACAAATGAAGCTATTAAAACCTTTTGTGGCAATTATTTCCGATTTGGATTTTATGCCTACTGGCCTACACTAGCCTAGGAAGAGTTTTTTTGAGTGAAATTTATTATCAGGCGACTAAAAGGGCATTGTATAGAGCAGGGGTGTTCAAACTTGCACTGCTGGCGATCTACCTCAATATTTTTAGACTACTTACGATCGAGAGCCTGCAAGTATGTGTGATGCAGGGTTGTCGTATATACACGATACATACACCCTACCTACCTACGTAGGGTGTACCGTAGCATATATAGATATTAGCTTTCCGCACAATATACATTATTTTAGTCAAGGTTTGGGTTAGGTTTAGTTAGGTTCTTCTCTACAATATCAATGAAAAAACTCATAGTTATTCAAAATTGCGAGTTTATTGGTTGTTACAAAACAAAAACACAACTAAGGAGTGACTTTGGATATTGAAGCGTGGCACTGCATGTCCTCAGCATACTTTTCATAAGATGGTACGTAACCACTGAGTACTAATCGCAAGCATGATGACATATGATCGTCAGTTAGTCGATTGCGATATTTTGACTTAATTATCTTCATTTCAGAAAATGCAGACTCGCACAAGTAAGTTGACCCAAACATTGCTGTCAGTTGAAGGGCGATTTGCCTTAGATTCGGATATTTATCTTCAGATATAAAACACAACAAATTTGTATCAGATGCTGTAGCTTTGAGATGTATATCTGATATAATCTGCACCAACTCATTTTCAACAGAACATGAGTTCATATTAAACTGGCTTGCTATTTCGGTAGCTAATTCCTCAATGTTTTACATTTGCCAATTTACTACAATCATAAAAAAGCATTTCCAATTGTCCCAAAATATTTGATAATTCAGCCTCATACGTATCATAATTCAACTGAGGAATCCTTGCTTTCAAAGACGGAAAATGTTTCAGATTCTTTCTTTTCAGTTGATCTATCATAAGTTGTAATTTACTTTTGCAATGCGTTTACTGCGCTAATAATCTCAATAACAGTTTTTTCTTTACCTTGAATCTCCAAGTTAATGGTGTTTAAGTGCATTGTGATGTCAGTCAAAAATGCAAAATCAGTCAGCCATTTTTCGTTTTTCAACATCTAAGTGTCATCACCTCTTTCGTCTAGAAAAGCTGTTATTTCGGGCAATAATTCTTGAAACCTTTCTAGGAATTTTCCGCGATTCAACCACCTGACGTCCGTGTGAAGAACTAAATCAGGGTGTTCAGCTGACTCCCTATCTTCCAACTGCAACTTAAGGAGCCGCCGCCGTTGCAAGCTACGCGCACGGATGGAATTCACAATTTTTGTTGCAATGCCCATAATTTCCTCCGTGTTTAAAACTTTTGAACACAAAACTTGTTGATGTATAATGCAATGGATTGAAAAAAATGAAGGGAAATCTTCATTAGCTCGACGCAATGCCACAAAACCGTTTTTGTTTCCAGTCATTGCTGGTGCTCCATCGCGATCGGTTGTAATGCACACTAATTTATATATTGGTAGCTTGTAGTTTTTTACAAAATTGAAGAAAACGTGTCATATATATCTTCGCCACGGGTCTTCCCCTTCAAAGGAATGATTGCCAAAAATTCTTTCTTAGCCAATGTCATTGAATACCATCCGAATAAAAATACACAGCTGGGCAGTGTCTGTCATATCGGTGGATTCGTCGAACTGTAAAGAAAAGTATGTACATTCCATGATATCATTTTTTAGTTTATCTGCCATGGCCTGACTCATGACTTCAATACGCCTTGTGACAGTCGGACGAGGTAACTGAAGTTCTCTAATAGCAGTCATGATTTCTGTTTTATTTTTAAAATCTCCAAATAAAGTCTCAACCGCTTCAATAAATGCTTCCTTCACAACCGATCAATCTTCGAATGGTTTCTTGTGTTTCGCCAATATATGAGATATTTTAAATGACGCGATCGTAGCAGCTTTTGATTGTTTGGCTGGTTTTGTGAATATGGTTTGTTCTTTTTTCGAACAAGATATCAAATCACGTACTTTTCGTTTTCTTAATTCACTCTCACTCACTTTTATGAACCGTTTTATGATGCCTCTCTAAGTTACCACGCTTAGGTATTGCAACTGACACACGACAAATAAGACAAATGCACTTATCCTTCACCATACAAAACAAAAATTCTTCTTCCCAATCGTTATTAAAATGATACGTTTTAGATTTCTTCGCTGCGCTCATTTTGTACTATTTAATAATAGACTTTGTATCGACGTAGTATTGCCTTCAAGTTGCAATTCAGAATGACTCCTCCAATTCCTGCAGGCGCAACATTTATATCGGCGTGAACGAAAGTCTCGAATGTTCCCGTCAAACGCGCCGCCCGAAATTTCTAGAAAAGCGGCAAGAATAAAAAACGCGGCTTTTCTTTGACAAGTACCGCGCGTTCCTTTGATAAAGCCGCCTTTTGCCGCTAGCAGAGTGTTATTTTATTACGTAATAAATTTTTGTAGTTTAGTTAAGTACCTTCTTATTAATTTTTTTTTCTCGAGATCTACTCAAAAAGCACTCGCGATCGACCGTTTGAGCACCCCTAGTGTAGGGTCACAAAAAAAAATAAAACACTCAAAATTTTATAATACATCGTAATTTATTCTAACATCACTATATCTGACTGAAATCAGAACGAAAAAAAAAAGAAATATATAACAGCCAAACATTAAAAAATATTATGTATTATATTACAGTAATGTATTATAAATAAAAAAGTAGTAATTAAATATTTGAATGTACAGTTTATTAATAAAAAATGGTATGACTTTATTATATTTTAAATTAATCTGCGCACAGATTTCAATTGCTATACAGTTTATCTATTTGGTATATAGTCCAAATACTTGTGGTACAAAAATGACAACCAAAATATCTTATTATGATTGTTTAAACGACCTTTTAAACTAAACCTATAGACCATATCGTGTAAATATCAATTTTGTCTTTGATCAAAATAAAAATAAATCGCCAATAGTGCACATAATCATCAGGAGAGATCTTAACTGACATTTTTGATACTTTTTGGTATAAACTGTAGATGTACTGTTTATTAGGTTATCTAACAGGACCGGACTGGGCTGGCGGGAAATTTTAAAATTGGATCTGTCTGGCCCTTTAATTCAAATCTGCTCTTGCGTCTAACATTATTGGATTAAAATCACCAATTTAATAAGTTAATTTTTCCAAATTCTCTGTTAAAGGCATCGACCAACCAAGTGGAAGCCCTTCGTTATTTTCCACACTTTAGAATTCAGTCCGGTCCTGGTATATTATATCAAGACGAAAAGGACAGACAAATATCTTACGAACAATTTCGTATGTGTTTACTTACATCTTAGTATGTTACAATATTATACATATTAAACATTAAGAATATTGGAGGAAAGAATAGAGGAATCGACAAAGAATAAAACTAAAGTACCTATGAAAATTCAATAATCATTGCCACAATACCTAGTCCTGCTGTAATATAGAAAAATTAGGAAAATACTTGCATGTTGTACATAAACTTTAACATTTTTTTTAGAATTATTAGAGCTACTTTCGAACATAGAGAATATACATACAGGGTGTCCACGAACAACCCCTACAAAATGAAAGGGGTGATTCTACATAAAAAAAAACGTGAAAACATTTTCATATTAACCTAGGTGCGGAAATGCTTCTTTACGGAGATACAGGGTGTTGAAATATAAATTTTATTTTATTTTTTATTAAATATCTGTTGCAAATATTAAAATTTTCTCACGAAATTAGGCATGGGGGGTATTTTTTGGGTGGGGAATATATATTTCATGTGACACTTAGAGGGCGCTACGTACGCTACTATTATTTATGTAAATAAAACTTTTTTGGCGATGCACTTCTGGGTTTTTTACGAATAAATATTTTTCTTGTACCTTTTCTAAGAAAAAAGGTTTACTTACTCAATAACGCTAGAGGTAACCGTTCCCGAGCAATTTGCAAGTTTATGCGTCGATACAAGGAAAACAATTTTTTTAATAATAATAAACTAAGGTGTATTTATTTCAAGACAATATAAAATTAAAGGTAAGTATGAATTATTCTAATCTATAATAAATGCTCTACGTGATGACTGTTAGTTTGAAGTCATAATGTAATTTTTTTTTAGAGTGTGCATCATAAGTATTGACTAGTGTATTACAGAAGTATTAGAACCAAATAATTGTAATTTTACCACACATATCTTACATAGACTGTCTATGTAAGATCGTTGGACAAGAGCATAAAAGGACAATATACTAAACAGGTAATAATTACTGACGATATAATAATTGCGTTCAAATTAAAACAATTCTATCTCCCTGTTATTTTGTCTATGATAATAATAATAACCATCGATATTCAGATGTTATTTTGTTTCGGAAACTGTTAAGTCTGCTAATGCTCTTAAGTTCTGTGTTGACTGTAGAAAGTTCCATAATGTTCCAAAAATGACGCGCGAAATTGTTGCAAGTATTTTTATTAATTTTTCTATACTGTAGTTAAAATCTTTTCGTCACACCAAGGTACTAACTATTTACAGAAAAAAATCCAAATTTAGTGGCTAAAAAGTTGGTATTATATTTTTCATTTTTTACTCCATTGTATGAATAGTGAAATGATTCATTAAAATATATTGGAGCATATTATTTATTGTCTACCATATTAAAAAATTATAAGACAACACAATAGTTTACTTTAAACCAAACTATTTCTATAATTGGATAGAATATATACACAATTGATAAGTGTATTTTCAGTTTCATTCATTTTTAAGGTAAGATAGTTATTTCAAACATGTTTTCCATCTATTTCTTCGATTTTTTTTATTCCATTTTTTTATTATAGTCCTTAAAAATCAAAAAATAACATTAATAAACCATGATCCTAAGTTTCCAAGAATAAAGGGCGTGAAATCATACATTTATGAGCGAACATGGCTTGTTTTCATAAAGATTATATAAAATAGTGAAGCCATTTTAAAGAAAATTAACGGATTTTTTTCGTACTGCACACTGAACTGAAAACGAAGAATTTTTTTTTATACAGGGTGATTCATGAGGAAATGTCAATACTTCAGGTACATATTCAGGACCAAAAAATAAACATAAAAGTCTATATAAATAAGTGTCCGCAAGGCCTTAGTTCTCGAGATACAGGGTGTTAAAGTTTTTATTTAATTTTCCTATTTTTTAAATAAAATCTATGATAATGTAAATAATGGAGTGAAAATTGATATACGGGGGTTTTTTGGTATGACAAATTCGAATCTAATATTAGTATTGCTCTTGCTTGTAGGGGGCGCCACCTACATGTCTTTCTACTTCTTCGAACAATCACAACATTTTGGTACAGTCTTGTATTACATTTTTGAGCAAAACAAATTATTCCCTTGCCATTTCTACGTCAAAAAGGTATACCTGTTAAAAGTGGATACGAGCAACCGTTTTCGAGATATTTGGATTTAAAACAGTTTCGGCGCATGTGATTTTTTTTATCAAATTCACATAAAGTATGCATGTATTGTAAAAAAATAGAAGTGTGCCTTGCCTGACAGAACAACTGCTGCTTGGTGTTCTCATCGTTTTTCCTGTTACTTAGCAATAGTAATGTCAGTTACTAATAAGATCAAATTTTGTCACTGTCAATTTCTGTTCATAACTTTTATTATCTGACAATAATCATTTAAGAAACTTTAGAAACTTTTTTGCCTGTGATATTCTCGCATCGTGAATATGCAGATATGATATTCGTCTATGGCTTCTGCAATGGGGTCGCAATTCAAGCAGTCGCGGAGTACCATCGTCGTTTTCCGGATAGAAGGGTGTCAGATAGAAGAGTTTTTCAACAAGTTTTCACTACTGCTGGAGAATCTGGGATGTTTCCAAGTGCGAAAATTGTATCTGAAAGGGAATCGGGACCCAACGTTGAAGTAGACGAGGCTATACTCAATGACGTCGAAAATGATCCAAGCATAAGCACTAGGCGGATTACAGATACTTATCAAATAACACAATCGTCTGCTTGGAGAAATCTTCACATTAATTGTTTATACCCATTTCATTTACAACGGGTTTAACATTTGCAGGAGGGTGATTTTGAGTTGAGAATGCAATTCTGTAACTGGATTAATGAAGATCGAAGGTTGTATAGGTATGTTTTGTTCACTGATGAAGCACAGTTCACGCGTGATGGTATAAATAATCTTCACAATGAACACCGGTGGTCCTATGAAAATCCTCACGCTACAGTAGAACACAATTTCCAACATAATTTTAGCATTAATGTGTGGTGTGGAATGTTAAATGGTCATTTAATTGGTCCATTTATAATCGCCGGTAGTCTTACAGGAGAAAAATAGTTAAACTTTCTTGAAAATCACTTGCGAAATCTATTAGATGTTCCCCTTAATGTAAGACAAAACATGTATTTGCAGCATGATGGAGCCCCTGCACACTACAGTTTACTTGTAAGAGATTTTTTAAACCAAAACTTTCCATACCGATGGATTGGTCGGGGAGGTCCGTTTAATTGGCCACCTAGATCGCCAGACCTTAATCCTTTGGATTATGGTCTTTGGGGATGGTTCAAATCACTGGTATATTCCACTAATATTGGATCGGATAACAAACGCAGCACAAACACTAAGAAATGCGCCCGAATGTATCCACAGAGCAACCCGAGCTATACACCATAGAGCTGACCTGTGCTTAGAAGCAAATGGTGGAATTTTTGAAAATTATAAAACGTAACCTAGATTTTATTAAAAACAACTTAATAATAACAATTTTAATAAAAATTAAATACCTTTTGTTTAGTTTATGTCTGAGGCACTGAATACACACCTCAAAAAAATGTGTTAGTCTTTCATTTCAAAGCTTTTGTGCCAAGATGCGTTTAAATTTGGACAAAATAACAAACTTTTAAAATTTTGCGATAAAAAATTACATGCGCCGATATTGTTTTAAATCCAAATGGTTGCTCGTATCCACTTTTAACAGGTATACCTTTTTGACGTAGAAATGGCAAAGGAAAAATTTGTTTTACTCAAAAATGTAATACAAGACTGTACCAAAAAGTTGTGATTGTTCGAAGGAGTAGAAAGACATTAGGTGGCGCCCCCTACAAGTAAGAGCAATACTAATATTAGATTCGAATTTGTCATACCAAAAAACCCCCGTATATCAATTTTCACTCCATTATTTACATTATCATAGATTTTATTTACAAAATAGGAAAATTAAATAAAAACTTTAACACCCTGTATCTCGAGAACTAAGGCCTTTTATGTTAATTTTTTGGTCCCGAATATGCACCTGAAGTATTGACATTTCCTCATGAATCACCCTGTATACTCTATGCTATATGCATTTAATTTCAGAAAATTGTCATTTATTTGCGTCTTTCTGAGATAAAGCGCATACTATTAAATACTTTTGAAAAGGAAAAAAAAGACAAATTTTATATTCTAGAAATATACAGGGTGTTCCATTTAAGAAAATAGAGTCATAACTTTTTGACCTGACCCTGTATCCTAATTCCGGAGGCGCCATGTATCTTAAAAACTAAAAGGGCTATGAAAATTTTGTTAACGTCATCTTTAGTTTTACGAAAAAGAAGCACACTATGGCGAAAATGTCAACTTTCTATCCATAAAAATAACAGAGATACCCCACAAAAATATCCTAAATGAGACACCCCGAACTGGTAGGAAGTAAGTTTCATATCCATGAATTTTAAAAATCATTTCGCAATACTGGCATTGCAGATTATACAATACAGTGTGTCCCGAATGGCAGTGTCCAAACTTTAACAGCGCATTCTGCATTCAAAATAAGCTTTTTCTATATAAACATATATCGCAAATGCTCGAAATACAGGGTGTTAAAGTTTTAAGAAAAAAATTGTTTTTTGGTCATAACTTTTTTATTACTTGAGATATTGTTATTAAATTTGGTAAACAGCATTTGAATAACAAAAGGCATTTTTTGATTTGAAATATTTTTTAATTTTTCATCAGTGGCGTCCGTACAGGATTTTTTATTGAATATTCTTGAAGAAAAAATGGTACGCTACTGCTTTTTCTGAAAACAAAAATCATTCCTAAAATCCCCACTCAGTTTGGAGCAAATTTGATCCCTTGTCTTTTTTTCGTGCGGTGTAAGGATTTCGAGTAAAAAACTAAAAACCATTTTTATGTATGGCATAGTTAAAATTTCCATTATTGTTAATTTCAGTAGCAAAACCTTTAACCCGGCAGTACACGCGTGTCGGTATTAATAAATTTCGTAGTGACGCCACTGGTAAAACGATGATTGGGCTGACCTTCAGAGAATGCCCGAGACACCACCGTCTGGCACAACAATATTTTAGTTTTAATTTGGCAGTGTACAAATAAGGTGCTATTTTCTTGAAGTCGGTGCTTTTGACCGCGCGCGTGTAATTGAGTATTTGTGTTCAAGTACATACATTTTTAGACATTGGTGTGACTTTTAATTCCCTCTACGGTAAGTTGGCTGTATTTATGGTTTTCTTTAGCAATTTTAGTACGAATAATGTAGTTCCATAATAATTATTTTTAAATAATAATAAATAATAAATTTCCCGTAACTGCATCGAAAACGAAAACTCGAAGCAGAAATATAGTGACTCAATCCTCAGGAGTAATAGGAGCAGCTAGAGAAGCAAAAACAATTTTGGACGCTTGGCAATTATATTTTCCCGATTTTGTAATAGAATACATAGTCGAACACACAAACAAATATATTCAACATCTGAGAACAAATTACAGTAGAGAAAGGGATGCGTCTGATACAAATATGGAAGAAATAAAAGCGCTTATTGGTCTCCTCTATTTGGCTGGGGTCTTGAGGTCGTCACATCTACATTTGAGAGATCTATGGGCACAGGACGGAACCGGCGTAGAAATTTTTCGTCTGACGATGGGAATTAATCGATTCCAATTTTTGTTGAGGGCACTTCGCTTTGACAACCTTGAAGATAGAGAAGAACGAAAAAAATATGACAAGTTAGCTGCTATTAGAAAATTTTTTGATGGATTTGTTCAGCGATGCAAAGCCAATTATGCTGTAAGTGAATTTGTCACAATTGATGAAATGCTTGAGTCATTTCGTGGTAGATGTGGATTCAGGCAATATATTCCGAACAAACCTGCCAAATACGGAATCAAAATATTAGTCTTGTCGATTCCAAATCATACTATACTTATAATATGGAGGTGTATGTTGGGACTCAACCAGACGGGCCCTATAAAATTGATAATAGCGCTTCTGCAGTCGTCCAAAGGTTAGTTCAGCCAATTTCTGGAACTGGCAGAAATGTAACCTTCGATAATTGGTTTACTTCGATTCCTTTAGCGCTAGATTTATTGAAAAAACACAAACTAACTATGACAGGCACGATTCGAAAAAATAAAAGGGAAATTCCTGACATTTTCACCGCAAAGCTAAGGGAGCGTAAAGTTAATTCAAGCATCTTTGGTTTCACACAAGACATGACTTTGGTCTCCTATAAGCCTAAGGCAAACAAAATAGTTACACTATTGTCAACAATGCATTACACAGATGAGATCGATCTGGAGAGTGGTGATGCCTGCAAGCCAAGCATGATTACATTTTACAATGCAACAAAGGGAGGCGTTGACGTTATTGACGAGCTAAAAGGAACCTATTCTGTGTCACGAACAAGTTGTCGATGGCCTCTAACATTATTTTTCTCTTCACTTAACATTTCTGGAATAAAAGCCATATCGTTTATAGCCAAAACAACAATACCCATAATAGTCGTCGAATATTTTTGAAATCATTAGCCATGCATCTTATTACACCCCAACTTGAACGTCGCAGAGAAATGACTATGTTACCAGTAACTATAAGAAATCGCATAAGAGAAGTTTTAGAGAACAGCCCGCTGAAACCAGCCTATATAGTGTTCCAGGCAGGTGCCACTTTTGCTCATCGAAGAAGAACAGAAAAACAAAGACCCAGTGCGTTTTCAGTGCCAAAAGTACATATGCCGAGAACATACATCCCAACTCTGTCCAGAATGTAAGGAAAGTCAGCAATAAAGCTATATTGCATACATATTTTACGTGCCTATTAATGTACCGTCAGTTTTATATATATATTTTTTACTTTTACTCTTAGGTTAATGTTGTTTATTTTTGATATCTGCAAATAAAGTATATAATGATAAAAACCAAAATAAAATGCTTCTATGCAAAAGTCTGTAAAAGTTTTATAATTTTTACTTATTGCCAGCTGTTGTTGTTTTATTTATTTAAAGTAAACAGGAACTCAAAATTGGTCATGCGGTCGATTTGACCGTACGCGTGTAAAAACGTAATTTTTTTTACGCGTGTACTCTCGGGTTAAGGTGGGATTGTAACAGCAAGTTTTTAAAATTATTTGGTTTCCGATATATTTCAAGATATTTATTTCTGAACAACGTATGTAGGGTTTCTAAAATAAAAGCTTGTCTGACAACTAAGGAGAGATGACGTCATCGACCCGTTGTAATGGAGATTTGCATTATGTTTGGGTTATCAGGGTGACATCGCAGAAATTAGCAGGCAACCTATTAAAATCTAATGTTCTTGGTACTTACCATCATTCCTTCATTGTCGCCTCTTGGTATGCCATGATTGCATTTTTGTGATAATTGAACAATTGCTAGGTTCGTCTTTAAAGTATGACAGATGAGTTTATAATTCTAAAATCGTCGATTCATTTTGTAAAACGGTAATTAGAATTAATTCAATTTTGAAGATGATACTTCATTTTACAGAAACTACTCTTTATTAACCAAGTTCGTAATTAATTTTACAAAAACTAGAATTCATAACTTTTATTAACTTAGATCGGGAAAAAAATTTATAAAGCACTTTTTAACTGTGTCAGTGGCATGGCGTATAAAATTCGTATTGGCTCGCAAAGTATCACAGGCTTGCTCTATCCTTAAAATCAGTTCTTCTCTTGTATGAACTGATCGGGAATAAACTAAATTTTTCAAATAACCCACACAAAGAAGTTGACAGGTGTGAGGTCAGGGGAACATGGTGGCCAGGCGGTAGCTCCTAATCGTCCAATCCACCGTTCTGGATAATTATTATTTAACCACTCGCGATTTACAAGTGCAAAATGCGCAAGAGCCCCGACCATTTGAATCCAGAATTGGTTTCTAAGATTTAGAGGAATATTTTCTAGATATTGAAATAACTCATTTTGCAGAAAATCATTAAATAACTGTCCATCTAGGCGTGGTGGTAGAATATGGGGCCCGCAAAAAATTTCATTTATTACACCACACCAAACATTAATAGAAAATTCTTGCTGAAATGCTCTAGTTCGTACAACACGTGGATTGTCATGGTTCCAGATTCGTAAATTATGGAAATTTACTGAGCCGCTTCGGGTAAATGTGGCTTCATCAGGCCATAAAATTTTTTTTGAGAAGTTCTCGTCTTCCTCTATTTGGCGCAAAAACCAATTGCAAAAACGTTTTTCGGCATCACCAGGTTGTAAGTTTTGAACTGGGTGCATCTGAAATGGCTTCCTGTGATCTTTCCTCAAAACGCGATGAACCTTATTTTTAGAAACAAAAACTGCGTTGCCTTGTAAATTATGAGCTGCTCTTCGTAGGCTTAATGTCCTAACGTTGTCAAACTTATTTAAAATTACGTTTCGATATCGTTCATTTCTCCTACCTTCGTTTCTCGGATTCTTTTTGAGTCCAAAATTCCTAAACGTTAAATGCGTTTTAATGAAAACTTGTTTGCAAGGTAATCTTCTATTTGGAAATCTTCGTTGGTATTCCCTTACTGCTGCATTTGCATTTCCATTACAGAAACCATAAACGAAATGAATATCAGCATACTCAAAGTTACTGAATAACACCATTTTGAAATCACTAGTTAGACTGATAATTACCTTTTTGTATAAACTGTAATGTACCTGACATTTATTTACTCTAAAAACTCAAATGTCACACTTTAAAGATAAAATTAGCAATTGTTCAATTGTCACAAAAATGCAATCATGGCATACCAAGATGTTAAAGGTTTTGCCACTGAAATAATTAACAATAATGGAAATTTTAACTACGCCATACATAAAAATAGTTTTTAGTTTTTAACTCGAAATCCTTGCATCGCACGAAAAAAAGGCAAGGGATCAAATTTGCTCCAAACTGAGTGGGGATTTTAGGAATGATTTTTGTTTTCAGAAAAAGCAGTAGCGTACCATTTTTTCTTCAAGAATATTCATAAAAAATCCTGTACGGACGCCACTGATAAAGAATTAAAAAATATTTCAAATCAAAAAATGCCTTTTGTTACTCAAATGCTGTTTACCAAATTTAATAACAATATCTCAAGTACTAAAAAAGTTATGAGTAAATAACTATTTGTTTTCTTAAAACTTTAACACCCTGTATTTCGAAAACGAAGCATTTGCCGATATATGTTTATATAGAAAATTAGGGCTTATTTTAAATGCAGAATGCGCTGTTAAAGTTTGGACACTGCAATTCGGGACACCCTGTATAGATAATATAGTATATTTTGGTGTAACAACCTATTGTATAATCCTCCGAATTACTTAATTTGACTATTATTTTATTCTTATAAAAAAATAGAAATTTAAAGCCATTGCACATATTGCATATCTGTTTACAATAGTTGTAAAGAATAGTTGAAGTTGATTCAATACTAATAAAACTACCTTCTAACATTGAACTAGACAATGTTAAATATTGATAGTTGTCGAATATAAATTTCAATAGTCCAGATATGAATCTTTATGAATAATATTTCTTTACAAATCTTATTTTATAACGATTGTCTCTATGGCCAAAAATTAGTATTTGATAACGTGGCATGCGCCTGCGCAAATCGAAAATTTCCGCTGAGATATTTTAGAAATGCTTCACTTTTTTGTCAAATAACTATTTTTATCCCCATACATAACCAAACTGCTGGACAATTGATTTCGAGAAAGGAAAATTTCGCCTAACTTTCAAACTCGATGCTTTTGGAACTAGACCAAATAACGCCCTCCGGTTTTCAAGGGCTGACAGATTGACTTTTTGTGAAAAAAATTCCTATTTGAAAAATTTCTCTCAATTTTTTTAACTAACAATTTGAATTGAATTATGATTTGAAAAAAAAATGTGGTGTCCAGTGGCGTACTAATTATCGCCTATTTTCGAAATAATTTATTAATGGCTCAATTTGTTTACTTCACTTTAATCTTTGACATATTGTTAAGAAAGCAATTTTTCAAAATTTTGATACTTGCCTTTGTTTTAAAAATATGGTTTATTTTACATAACCATAATAATTTCTTCAACTTTTTCGTTCTAAACCATCCTGAATTGTTCTTACCGGTAAATTTTATTAGCAATTGTCACACCTTTCAGTAAGCGTATTTATTGTGATTAAAAATATCGAATACTATACGAATGATATGCCACGGCGAAGCCCAGAGGCTGTGTTTTACTTAAATTTTAGTTTTCTTTGTCGTTGTTATTTAATTTTAGCTTGTTGAATATTTTAGTTCACTTTGTTTAGTTAGTTCACTTATTTTAATTCGTTTTACTTTTGTTTGTTTGTTTAATTTAATAAAAAATTAATATTTAAAAACACTTTTTGTGTTTCGTCGTGCGTTTTGTTTTAAGTTTAAGGATTTACTTTTTCATGTAATTTTTTGTTTGGCAGAGAATGTAATTTAGAATCATTAACTTAATTTCTTGATACTGTTGTCAAAGTGGAAGAATTTTTAATTAAAAAAATTCGATTTTTCTCTAACCACACCGGAATCGGCTCGGAATATTTTAAGTTTCTCAGTGGCATTAATAATCATTAATTTCTATTGCTAATAAAATGTATCGATAAGAACAATTCAGGATGGTTTAGAACGAAAATAGACCGCGAATCGAAGGCGCATAGAAATGAAATTAAAAAAAAATTCTCGGAAAGTTACACACATTCAAACTTGAGATAAAAATCATGGACTTTTTTAACATCCTGCATTAAAAAAAATTACAGTTAAAAAAATTTTAAAATAGCTTTTTTTTTCACAAAAAGTCAATCTGTCAGGCCGTGAAAACCGGAGGCCGATATTTGGTCTGATTCCAAAAATATCGAACTTCAAAATTAGGCAAGTAAGTAATTGTCCAGCAGTTTATAAGCAAAATGCAGAAGAGTAACTCTTTTGAGAAATTAAGAAAACTGCTTTAATAACGGGAGTTTTCTTCAAAAAAAAACATGTTCAATAACGAACTAAAGACCATGTTTTGACATATTTTACTCATACAATGAAGTACTTAATTGTTTTTTGTTAGTTTGTATGAATTAAGTATAATACATTGTCAAGTTAATAAAATATTCTATGCTTTAAAATACATAAATATTCTTCAGGACATTCCAACAACCAGTTAAAGTAAACAAAAAACAATAGGTAACGGTCAAGACAAAATGTTTTTATAAAAAGGGGACACCATCTTCAGAAATGCGGTAAATTTAGTTAATTCTATTGAATTGGACCGAATTTGAAGTGATTTTAAGATACGGCCAGTAGGTGGACAAACTCTCAGAAACAAAGACATTAAGCAAAAATAATGCTAGTTTTATGCAGTCAGGATTTTGCAAAATTTGATTCAAATCACGAGCTCTAGGCAACTAATTATGCAGACTCAGTCAGAAAATGTAAGTCAAATTGAACAAGTGTTCTTATT
This sequence comes from Kuschelorhynchus macadamiae, assembly GCA_030620095.1. Classification (NCBI taxonomy): domain Eukaryota; kingdom Metazoa; phylum Arthropoda; class Insecta; order Coleoptera; family Curculionidae; genus Kuschelorhynchus; species Kuschelorhynchus macadamiae. Next base: position 308,657 of record JAUTXW010004642.1, on the reverse strand, counting down.
AATTTTATTCCAGACAAAAGTTTTTAAATGAGAGCTATTTTTGATTTAGTCAGTTTTGTTCGAATATGTACTGGGTTTAACTTATATTTTGACCTACTTACAGATCTGACTATAGGAGATACAAAAATACTTTAGAAACAGAAATATAGCATAGCTACGTGCATATCGCCAAAGGCGAAAATTTTTCGGGGTGCCACACCCAAAATGGCTATTTTTCAACCTTTTTATGATGGTAATTATCCATAGCTTTGGAGGGTTTTTTAATATTTAGGGGAAATAATATGAATTTATATGTTTTTAAATATTTTTTGTTCTTAAAAAACAGTTATGTAGCTATATCTTAAAACTAATTTCGATTCGATCGATGCAAAACTGCTTCCGCCTCCGATGATCCGAACGAACTAATTTACATTAATTCTATAACAAGCGAATAAGCGCCTGCAGCAGCAATTTTATGCAGCTCCCATCTCTATCTGACTTACGGATATTCATCATTGCGTTGCCATAGCAACTGCCGTAAACAAATATAAACGCGAAAGCCGCGTCGTGTGGGGGGAGTCTGATGCGGAATTTGTTACTGCTGCTCAACGGTCGCTCTTATGAAAATGTGTTCAGCGCGCTACGTTTTTAAGTCATTATTATTTTCTGAGTATATAACGCACTAGTTTTGATAGAAAATAATGGTATTATTAAGTAAATAATGTGAATTTATATAAAACATACTCCATTTTTATAATAAAAATGTAGATTATAAAATGCTTATGTAGGATTTTTCTTGTCTTTTGAGAATATTTAAAATTTATTGAAAAGCAGAAATAGAACTGTAATCGATATTTTTTTCCAGATTATAAATATACCAAGTCTGAAACCTTTATCTTTAGAAATAACCAAGAAAATTGACAGTGAATGTAATAGAAGTAGAATCTTTTTTCTGGAAGGGTTTTGTCAGTTTGCACGGTTGTGATTAAAGTAAATGAGTCAAACCTGGTATATTTGTAATTAGCACGAATACTTTAATTTAAGTGGGAGTTTGGGGTACCACAAGGATCAGTCTTGGGACCCATTTTGTTTTTGTTATATATAAATGACATTGCGGGTATTAATATATCTGGCAGATTCACCCTATTTGCGGATGATGCGACCATACTTTGGCATAACAGGGACAGTAAGGTCCTAAGTGAGAATATTAAAAATGATATAAAGATAATTAAATGTTGGTGTGATTCAAATCAATTATCCTTGAACTTTACGAAGACTAATATAGTCTCTTTTGGGTGTAACTTGGATGATATAAGTTTGGATGATGCTATACTGGACAATATAACAGAAAATAAATTCCTAGGTCTATACATTGATAACCAGTTAAAGTTCGAATTTCATATAACTTCCATTAACTCCAAAGTTGCTTCAAGTTGTTATGCCATTAGAGTAATTTCAAACAATTTTAATGATTACAGTACTGTAAGGAGCGTATACTTCTCCCTAATTGAATCGCACTTGCGCTATGCCATTTGTTTTCTGGGGGGTATGCTCCATGCAACTTTTCGAAAGTGTTTTTATTCTCCAGAAAAGGGCTGTGCGATATATGTGTAGAGCAAGGGTTCGCGATTCATGTAAACCTTTATTTGTCAAGCATGGTATATTGACGTTAGCTTCTTTGTTTATTTTAGAGACTGTGTGCTTAATTTACAAAAAATATAAACACCAAAGTCAGTTAAGAGATAGGCATAACTATAACTTTAGAGACCATGATTTGCTTTTACTACCTATCCCTTCTAATTCTCGTATAAAAAGCTCAATCATTTATAATGGTAAGAAATTGTTTAACCACTTACCCCAACACCTTAGATTGATACCATCTTTGTTGAAGTTTAGAAAGGAGGTTAAAAAACTTCTTTGTGTGAGAGCCTATTATCGAATTGATGATTTTTTTACAGACAGATTTTAGACACTTTTGTCAAATGCAGCTGTCAGAGTTTTAATTTCTTCGATTTTTAAAATGTTTAATCAAATTGAAAAAACATTTTTAGTAATCACATATGCAGAAACGAAATCAATAAAAATATACAGACGCAGATTTCGTACAGTACACCAAAAAAATCCCCCATCCAGAAAGTCGATTTTGTTATGGGTGCAACGGTTTAGAGATACAGTCTGTTTGGAGAGAATCAAGCGAAATGACAATCGAGCAGACATGCTACTGAACGTAGTCTTAGATGTAAGGGAAATATTAAGTAATAATAATTATAAAATATCTATTCGTAAAATAGCCAACACATTGATGATGTCGAAAAGTAAAGTAGAGCGACTTTTAAAGATAATTAAATTTAAGGCATACAACATTCAAACATTTCAACGAATTATACCCCACGCTTACGAACAAAGATACAAGATACACATGTGAAACCATTCTAGATTTAACGAGACAATTTCCTAATGCGCAAATAATAATATCAGATGAAGCAACATTTCATTTAAACGGAAAGGTTAATAAGCATAATTGCCGCATATAGGGAGAGAAAGATCCGCGAGAATTTGTCGAATTTGAAAGGGATTCGCCAAAAGTAAATGTTTGGTTTGCGTTGTCGATAACCAAGGTGTACGGCCCTTTTTTCTTTATGGAGGATACCGTCTTTGGAGCTAACTACACCAATATGTTAAAACTTTTCTTTTATCCGCAACTTAAAGAAGAAGGGATAATTAATGACATATATTTCCAACAAAATGGTGCCCCGGGCATTATTCAAACATTGCGAGAAATTCATTGGATTGGTTATATGAAACGTTATAGAATTAATTCCACAGGAAATATTTCAAAACTCATATGGAAAATTTTTCCATAGATTGACTAAGTGTGTGGAAGTTAATGGAGGTCACATACAACAATTGTTATAGTTTTTATTTATGTTCACGAAAATAAAACTTTTTACCTTTTGTTATTTTACTAAAGTGTATTTGTAGCAATAAAGAAATTTGAAATTAGGTTCAAAGCAAGAATTTACAAAGTTAATTTTAAAATCTAACAACTTAAAATAAATATCCTCAAACTATGTATTTTTGAAAAGAAGAAGTGTCGGGCTATCCAAGACCAAAAAAATAGGTATTTCTCCGCGATCCTAAGATAAATGGAAAAATTTGGCAACATTGACAAGAAAAAACTCGGGGCAAATCTAAGCCATTCAGTGAAAGTTATTTTGCTCTAGATCCAACTATTCAGGTGCTATGACGGCTCAAAGAAGCAAAAATGTAAATTTTCAAACATCAATGAATCAAAAACTTATTAAGATAGACATATAGTACCTACCCTTATTAAAAAACACTGAGAATTGACCATAGAATCCAAAAATGTAATCATATATAGGGTTTTCCGTTTAAAAAACGCAACATTCTTGGCGTAAGTTTGTTTCGGCTTTGTTTCTCATTCAATTGTTTTTTGTTACGATTTTCGAATTCTCCGAGCTAAAATACATCGATTGGCTATTTTCAATTTCTTGAGAAATACGGGGGGAAGTCAAAAAAATACCGTTTTTCCTCCTCCTGTACATGGAGCGGCACAATATCATGTCGTTGCAAAAGAAAAAATATTTTAAATTAGAATTCCTAAGGCAGTCAAAGTAAATAACTCAAAAATACAATAAAAAAACTATATAAAGCAATTTACCCTCTACCTACCTAAAATTAGAAAATTTCAACAAACACAACAGTTTTTCTTTATGCAGAAGCTTTTATCAAGAATAAAACTTTCCGAGAAATGATTTGTTTCCACTTTTTTCTGTGTGACTGGCAGATAAGGAAACATAATTTAGTGAAATAGGGTTATGTTATTAAATTTTTTCTAATTTTGTACCCCCGGTCTTCCTGACCCAGTACCTACTGACTTTTTACATTGTTCGTTATGCTAAAATTATCTTGTAAGACCGGATTTTTCAATTGGGGAATAGTTTAAGGAAGTTTTTAGATAACAAAGTAGCAGTATTTTTGCTTGAACTCTTACATCTGAAAGGATGCCCACCTATTTTGGGACACTCTGTATTTTATACACAAGCAGTGTGCCTTGTATGAAAGTAAATATTATGCATATTAATGAAAAGTTGCGGCGTTATTTTTCTAACCTAAAAACACATTCCGAAAAAAATGTCCATTCATTAAATAAAAAAAATTAAACTGGGAACAATTCTATACAGGATATACCTACTTATTTAGTTGTCTTTTTCAATAGTATATTTGCGATACATGTTTATGTATCTAAATGTCCTAAACATGTGCTACCTGATTTAAAACTAAGGTTATAAACGCCAAGGGAGGGTAAGAAGGGCAGTATTAGCTGTCCAAAAGTTTTCATCTTTCCCCCTCAGAATTCCTGGAGGCGTTTATAACTTAAAAATCCAAATTTATTTTAACTCTTACCGTATATAGTCTCTTTTCAGCCTAGGTTGTCAAAAATATGTTTAGCAGTCTTATCTTCATCTAGTCGTTTTTTTTTTTTTTTAATATTCTAATATGCGTATAAGTATATAAGGTGTACAAATAAATCACTGCTGTCCTATTTTGTGGAAATGGTGTCTCGTCGACTTCACACATACCCCTCGTATAATGTGCAAACTTTTATGATAAATGTGAAAAATATAGGAATCCAAATATACAAATTTTATTTCTAATGTTAACAGTTAAAGACGATATTCAACTCTTGGAAAATTTTTAATATTCTTTTTTTAACAACCATCTACAAGATGTATTATAAAAATGAAAAAAACACTTTACATATAAATGTTCATGGAGTTTTCCTTATTATCTTCTGGGATTATTAAAGTTTAAAACATATCCAAAAAAGATAAAAAATGTACACAAATTATGTTTTATCTAATGTAGAGATTTTTATATATTAAAACTGAATACATTGATACTTTTATCTTTAAAAAAATCTGAGAAAATCGATAGAAGCCTTTTCATAAGAGCCGACGTTTTCTTTCCCTCTCCCTAACACAAAATAAAAGTACCAAATCTGATCATTCAGACTTTTTTATTCGAGGTTATTTGCGAGTAAAAAATTGCACCCAAATTAAATCCAATATAGATTTAAATTCGAACTGACAAGTTCCTATGAACACTGCAAATAATTGAAGCGTATAAAAAAAAGAAAAAAATCGCTTTCTATAAATATAATCTATATGATGTTATAAATAAGTGGCGCCCAACGTGGGGCTTTTTGTTTGCTAATTAGTAAAAAAAGAACAATAAATTTCCTAGTAATTTTTCAACTTTTACCATATTGACATTTTGATAACCTCAAAAGATAATCTACACTATTGTGCAATTTTTTAAACAAAAAGGTACGTTTACAAACGGTTTTTTACGTTTTGTAGGCCTTATGTTTTGTTAACATTTTTGTGGAACGCGTGTTTTAAGGATTGCTGTGATCCGGTATATACGAGAGATAAGACAAAAGTAGTTTTTTTTTAAATTATCTTTCTCAAGAGCGAAAATTTGCAAATCTGAAAAATTTTGATTTTATATGTATGTACTTAATAAATGGGTTATTAGGAAAAAGCTAATTTCTCAAAATTTTGATATCTGATTTGTTTCTTTTTTAATTAATTTATTTATAATACGCACTTTTTTCAACATTTTCTCTCTAAATTAAACACTCTTATTAAAAAGGCTATTGTTTTAATCGTTTTGGCTTCTCCAAGGAGGTTCTGAAAAAAGTAAATACAATTTTGCCTTTCCGAATGTTAATTTTAGTTCAGAGGCGTACTAATTAATTTTTTCAGACCGTTACATAGCTTTCTTATTTTCTTAAATTCGGCTTTGTCTCCTGAATTCAATAAAGGATATTTTTACTTTTTCTTGTTATTTTTTATAAAAGTGACTTCAAACCTCGGGACGGTTTTTTCATTTTATGGAATTCTAGGCACTTTTTAAATAAAGTTATACTTAACTGAGTATGTTTTTTTCATTAATAATAAGTCTTCGTATACCGAGTGTCCAAAAAATATATAATTATTAAAACCTTTATACATGGTGAAGCACAACTTACATGCCCATGACATGCTACTGAACGATACTTTCTTTTTAAATGAACCTTAATTAATTCTGTGAAATTACACTATTATCCTACATTTTGCAAGTTGCATTTTTACCATTCTTTGCATATTAAAAAACAGTGTCGAATAATTTTTTAAATTTCATGCAAATATTATCCATAGACAGAATAATTTTTCAATATTTTATTAAACTCAATTATGTTAATGCATACATTTTTTAAATTTAAAATTTTGGGGAATTTCTTAATTATATATGTTATTTATCACTAATTTTTCGATACCGGTTGTATAAAAAATATATAAATAACATAAACTTTATACAGGTTGTAGCAAACGATGCTCATGCTAATTGGGATCTCGCAGAAAAGCAAGAGGTAAAAAAAATTTTAATAGCGACAAAGTTACACATTGTAAAACTTACTTTTTTAAGACTTTTTGTTGAAAACAAAGAACTGAAATATTTTAATTGATTTTAATTTTTTACTCACTATTTCAGGAGTGCATCATTAACATTTTTATTTCAAATTTTGTCTATTACAAAATGGCATTTTTTAACTTAGACGGTTCGGGCCCACTCACCAATCACGAATTTAAACATGATACTGTATGTTCTATGGTATTTTCTAAAGCTTTTGATTTTCCAACTGAAGATACCAATGCATTAAATACTGCATTACGTAAAAATTTGTTCAAAACATTAGATCCCACAAAAAAATATAATAAACACATGTCTACAAAGTTTAAAAAAGCTTTTGCAAGCAAACCATTTATATTAGAGAATTTTAAGAAAATACACTTTCAATTGCAATTTAGGGTGCTGTAGTTGTATCTAAATCCAATAGTTTTTTAATAATATCCGTATTTTTTAGTAAGTGTAATTATGCCATCATTAGGCAACGTTTAATTAATTAAAATTTAACCTTACTTTTGTTGGGGAATTCAGATATACAATAAAATACAGTGTTATCCATTAAAAAAATGTAACTTGAATATGCCATGTATTTTTGCCGCACTCTGTATACCTGAGAATAACTTAAGAATGTAGCTCTATCTGATCTGCATATAGTCTGGAATGTTCATTTAAAAAGAAAGTACCGTACAGTAGTTAGAGACGGACGGGTAAGTTGTGCCCCACCCTGTATAATTATTAATTAAAATTTAACTTCACTTTTATTGGGGAATTCAGATATACAATAAAATACAGTATTATCCATTAAAAAAAATGTAACTTTAATATGCTATATATTTTTGACGCACCCTGTATACCTGAGAATAACTTTGAATGTAGCTCTATCTGCTCTGTATATATCCTGCAAGGTTCATTTAAAAAGAAAGTACCGTTCAGTAGTTAGAGACGGACGGGTAAGTTGTGCCCCACCCTGTATAACTATTAATTAAAATTTAACTTTACTTTTATCGGAGAATTCAGATATACAATAAAATACAGTATTATCCATTAAATAAAACGTAACTTTATTATGCCATGTATTTTTGACGCACCCTGTATATCTGCATATATCCTGCAAGGTTCATTTAAAAAGAAATTACCGTTCAGTAGTTAGAGACGGACGGGTAAGTTGTGCCCCACCCTGTATAACTATTAATTAAAATTTAACTTTACTTTTATTGGGGAATTCAGATATACAATAAAATACAGTATTATCCATTAAATACAACGTAACTTTATTATGCCATGTATTTTTGACGCACCCTGTATATCTGCATATATCCTGCAAGGTTCATTTAAAAAGAAAGTACCGTTCAGTAGTTAGAGACGGACGGGTAAGTTGTGCCCCATCCTGTATAAAGGTTTTAATAATTATATATTTTTTGGACACTGGTATACGAAAACCTACTAATAAAGAAGAAAACATACTCAGTTAGGTAAAACTTTAATTAAAATGTGCTGAGAATTGGTAATTTAAAAGAAAGTAGTTTTTATGTTAAAAAAATTAAGTTCAAAAATCAAAATTACTCAGACTACGGGTCGTACCGACCCGAGGTTTAAAGTCACTTTTTATCAAAAATATTAAGAGAAAGTAAAAATATCCTCAACAAATCAGATATCAAAACAATTTCAGATTTGCAAGTTCTTGACAAAGTTCGTGTAAAAAAATACTTTTGTCTTATCCCTCGTATATATATCAGACCAAAGCAACCCTTAAAACACACATACCACCAAAATATTAATAAAATATAAGCCTACAAAATATAAAAAACCGTTTGTAAACAAGCATTTTGTTTACAAGTTATAGCTATTTAAATTTAGGTAAAATTTTAATCCAACAACTTTCATATAGAAACAGTTTTTCTAACTTTTATAATGAACCCTGTAGTTGGCTGTCATTGTTGAGACAATTTTGTTCTGACACTTTTCAAAACAATAATTTATTACAAAACATTGGACATAATTCTCTTGCCAAATCAGCCACAATGTTCACAATATACGAAGGGCATCATTAAAAGGAATGTCGGGAGACCAAATGCCGGTTTCTGATACTCAGTTGCACTTCTCAAAGACCAATATTACTTTTTGTAATCTTTGTTTTTTTGGGCCGACAAAAAAGCCCATAACAAATGTACCACAATAAAAAAAATTAAGGATATTTGGTGAATTATGTGTCATCACTTTCACCACTAAAACACACTGACAATAAGATTTATTTCTTTCGGTAACCAAACCATGTCCCATGGATAACCGAAAATCGCAGTATCATTCCCTGCCGAAAACTTTTAAAAAATATAGAAAAAATAACTCTACCTTCTGAGATCTAACTAAACCACTACCGCCAAAAGAAATAAACTGATTATCATAGGCACTTTTTTACAAAGCTGCCAAACGCTCTCTAAGAGGGATTGTAAAGTTTAGAATTCTTTTATAAAATATCACCCTAAAACTAGTATAATAGTACAAAACGAAATTATTATTTCTTAAAATAAATTTATTTTCGTGTATTTTAAATTGTTTGTGAACTAAATACATTGTTGTCATATCAAATACTGTTTTTTTATTATTAACCAAACTAAATATATCAATGGCGTTGCAGAGGTAATAAAAAAATGCGCATATTTTTGAATCACATGGGAAAATTCTTTAAAATCTATTAAGTAATTATAGTCATAATCAACGTCCATTAAAAGCAAAGTCGTTATTAATGAACATTTTATTTTTAAAATTAAAATTGGCTTATTGAAATTAGAATTTAATGCACTTGAATTTTGTAAATTTGATTAAAGTTTAGGAACAAAAAGTCCAAAACAAACAAAAAATGTTAATAAATAAATAAACGATATAATGTGAATTCCATTTTTATTTATTCATTAACATATTTGTAATGTTTGGAGATATTATAAAAATACTAAGATAGGAACACGGGTTTCATTTGTTTGGAAGACCCTGTATATTATTTTATTTGGACTGACGAGGCTAAGATTTCAAGGGAAGGGATTTTTAATAGAATGAACAAATATTTTTGGGCCGATCAAAACCCTTATGCGACTAAAGAAATGGGGTTTCAAAATTTATGATAACCTTTGCATTTTGCAAAATACCTACAAATATTGAGATCTACTGTAAGTAACTTCTTCGAAAGTTTAACTCTCGATTGATATTGCATTTGTTGGTACCAACTTGATGGAGTACAGGCTCATTCCACTCAAGAACTATTTCAAATGTTCGAAGATCGCTGGTTTAGACGATTAGGATCTTGGGATGTCCCAGCGAGGTCCTAAACTTAGGCCACTGTACTTTTATTTATGGGGCACATTGAAAGCAAACCCTTTCAACATTTACTGAAACACAAGTAATATTTTCTTAACTCTATCTGATAAATCTTATAAATTCACTAAAAATCGGAGTTTTTTAGAAAAACCTGACATTTTAGGTATAAGAATATGCTATATCAATTGAGAGCAAATTTAATCATTTGAGTTTTAAAAATAATATACAGGGTGTTAGTAATGGAGTTAGCAATCAATATTTTAGATCAGCCTGTATGATATCGACTCGATTTGCATATTGAAGCTAAGAGATTACCCAAATCTCAATTTGATATGAAGTAAAAGTACGGAAAAATCAAAGTTTAATTAACGTCATGTTTTTCATCGTGTAAGTTAAATCTTTTTTCTAGATTTTAATTTAAATTTAATCCTTTCTTTGATATAATTTTAAGCATTATTTTTGTTTACTATTTTTTCTCATGATATTAGATTTATAAGTTTTAAAAACCAAATTATTTAAACAATTAACTCCTAAATACCTGTTTAATATAATAAGGCGATAAAAGAAGGAGAAACCTTCGCTGTTGCAGGTACTGTAGTTCGAGATATTTGTGAGACCACTGCATTGTACAGGTAAACTGTTTATTTGGATATTATTAACAATTATGTTTGTTTAAACCGTAGAATACTAAAAAGATAATATCTTAGTTAATTTTCAATAACGTTCTCATGGTTCGCAGTACTGAATATTTTGAATAAATAAATAATTACTAAAGTTATACAATTTTAATGCTCAATTAAGATGTTTAATCTCGTTACAATGATATTGGACATTATAACTAAAATAAGAAAAAATGTGCTATATTTATCATATATCTTTATTATTTGTTTAATTGTTTTTTTGGAAAATAAATTCGAATTTTTCATAAAAGTTCCAGTTATTTTCATATAACATTTTTGCTCTTTATAACAACGAAAATGTAAAACATGTTTACTGTCCTTTGATTCACCCTGTACAATGCCTCATATATGAGCTGTGGAAAGGCTGTCATGCTCAAAGATTAATAGCACCTTTCGGTCGACATCCTCTTGTTAACGCTCCTTTAGTTAACATAACCTTAAAGATTGTTCAAATATTTGGAGTGAGCCGGGGAATTGGTATGTAAGTTTGGCGATCAGTGCACATGGTCGCTACTACACTATTATTTGTTGATACACTAAATAAGAGATAAAAAATATTCCCATTTGATCAAAACCTTCTGGATACCCTAAATATTTAACTAAATATATAGATATAAAACAAAGATCTACCAATGACAAAAGATTATTATTGCCTTGGGAACGCATTTTTTCTTTTTCTTAATCAGATATAAAAAAGATACAAGAAAAAATGGGCATTAATTAAGTATATATAATGAAACAAAAGACAGATAACTGCCACAACTCATCTAGTCAATGAGTAATGGCCTCAAAGATTGTCAACCTGCTGGCTAACATTTGTCCAGGCGGAATCGGTCAATATCGAATGTTCATTCCAATACTTTAATGCCCTAAAGTCGTTTACCACGCCGACTATACCTAAATTACTTGTAAATGAAATAAGCCGGCTGAAAATTTTCAAAATCGACATTTAACATCAAGTAATTTTTAAAATACAAGTAGCGCCAAAACAACGTCTAGAGCAATTAATAAGAACAATCTAACAACATATAACCCAAAAATTTAAAATGAATTCTGAATGAGACAGATTGCAAATTAATTTTATACTTTTAGGGGACATCTTTGCAAGACATTGTAAATCAAGTAATATTTTCATCGTTCTGTAGAGCGAAATAAAGGAACGTGAATGTTTACAGTTCTTTGGGAATTACCTTCTATTTATCTAACAAATAAATAATAGTTATTTTAGTTTTTTTTTTGGGTTTGAACCCTAGTTGGGTTCATGTACTCTAGTATTTTCAAAAACATAAAAAAAAACACTTTTTGTACCCGATATTTTCGCAAATGGGTAAATAAACATCCCTCGAAAGTTCCGGTCAGGGGAGGTTTGCACCTTCCCTACCCTTTTAAATAAGGGGGCGTCCCCTATTATAAGTTCTAAAAAAGGGAAAACTATTCGTAATGTCCCGTAATGTTATGGTGAGGCGAAGCATTGCAGATCAGTTTGAAAACTCTAAAAGTGTCCGATTATCAGTTTTTAGCAAAATTTCAATAATAAAGTGGTGGGAGAAAATCAAACTTTTTTCTTTCAAACTTTTATATCTCTGTTTTGGATCAACTGATTACATTGAACTTGCTCCTCAGCTAATAACTGTAACGTAATAATTCTATTAATAGTCACTAGATGGCGATTTTTCGTAATTCTTGAAATAATACGAATTTTCTCAAAAAAATCAAATCTATATGATTTTTTGTCATAATTTAATTGGAGGTTATAAAAGGTATCGATTAATGAAGAAAAAATTCAGTTCCGTAATTAAATTTAAAAAGTTGATGATGGTCGCCCGAATCCGAAACGTCGGATTGAAAAATTAGCTTGACCAATTTGTAGAGGAGAAAAAGTGCCAATGATAAAGTGAAAATTTTTATCATTTGTCATTTCAAATAAGCTTAAAATGAAGAAAAACCATTTAATTTTTTTCCTAGTTTTTCTAATTGTAGGCTTAGTTGAAATGACAGATGAAAACAATTTTTAGTTCATCACTGTCAATTTTACTCTTCTATCATTTGGTGAGGTTAGTTTTTCAATCCGACGTTTCGGATTCAGGCGACCATCATCAACTTTTTTAATTTAAATACGGACCTGCCTTTTTTACTTCATTATTCGATGCATTTAAATAATAAATAAAAAATACAATTAAATTTCCCCAAAATTGAGTGATCAACGGCTACCCAGTTATAGCCGGAAACCATTCTTAATTGGACATCCAGTACATATTAAGTAGACAAAATGTTTGATAACCTCGCTTCTAGAAACAATTGCCTCTGTAGTACGGTGACTATTGCGCATGCGTCGAATATCGAATAAAAAGCGATTTAAAAAAAAACGTTTTCGGTAAAAATGTCCATTATTACTTAAACTGACATTAGAGGCAACATTGAATTCAAGATTGATAAAAAAAACATTGCAGTGTCACCCTGTATATCAGTTTATAGTTGTTTAATACATTAACATTTTTTGTAATATACACAAGCTGACGAGGCACCGCGCTCGCAGGGCAGGGCAGAGTGTGAATAACCAATTTAGATCACAACAGCTAGATCTATAGAAGGTGTAGTCGTAGGGCCCGGCCCGTGGCTGTCGTAGTACCATCTAATAATATAATGTGTTTTTCCAAACAAGTGATTTTCCTTCATCGTCAAATTAAGAACTAAGTAAGTACAATGGCACATCGAACATTGCAACATAACCCAACAAAACACTATCTAACGTCGACCTCTTAGTTTTTTTGTGAACCCTGTATACAATATTCATATTGGAAAATTTAAGGGTGCCAACCTGACGTGACGTATACGAATACGTGCATGCGCAGGTCGAACCATGCTACAGCGACAGCTTGTTTTCCACACATTTTTAACTTAAAGGGAAATAGGATGCTAGCAGTATTTATCAAGTCTCGCTTAATTTCCTACGTATCTGTTGCTAACATTAAGAGACCCACCTACATTGCCCCTAAACCCTTCCTTGAAACAGAAAAGTATCTAAAAATTTTCTGAAGAAAAGCCGCACGAATTTACTGGTGGGATTTCGTCTGGACAAATGCGCCGCAAGCTGTACGCAGAAGCCTTCTCTTCAATTCGCCATTGATCGTTTTTTTTGTAATTAACTACTAAAAGTTGAGTATCTGAAAAATTACTACACTTATTAACACACAACTTACCGATATTTTATGTGTTTATTATTTTATCTGTATAAAAATCAACAAATGAGGTAATGTAAATATATTTATTAAATTAAAAAAATTATTTTTGTACCTATGTAAATTCATAATGACAATAATAAAATTAATTAACAATTCTCAGTTGCCGGGCCGGAAAAGTACAGGTAAGTTTTTCCATGCGACTCTCAATATTTTTTTGTTAACATTTTTATAAAGTTAAATTTTCCACTCATGGATTTATATAAAATACAAATATATAAGACTAGTGAGGTAAGTAAACACCTATCACTTTTAAAATTATTCTTCGTAACTGATTTTTTTTAAATTAATTTGGAAATCTATATAAAATAATATTAATACTCTATAAATAAAAAATAGACACTACCGCGCAGATGTAATTTATATATAAAAATTACACCTTGCCTTATGTTATATTAAATTATATATCTATATTTAGGGTTTTTTTTAATGACTGTCAGCCCGACATCAAATTTTTGTTTATTTTTAAGGTATTTCAATACCTTTCTAATATATTACCTAAAAAACTTATTAAAATGTCAATTTGGTATCATTCACCAGGTTTTGGTGGCAGCGTTTTTTATGGCGTGAGGCGTAAAGGTTAAATTACTGCAATTGTTTAAAGTTGATTTTTGCCGCTTACTGCGAATAGTAATGGAAATTATTTTCAAACCGGTGGATGAAGCATTTATTTGGCTACAAAAAAGCTCTAATAACATTTCCCTCTAAATACTCAGCAAGTGTGTGAAAATTCGATTTAAAGAAAAAAGTGCACATATCGGACTAAAATCGATAGGTACCGATTTATATACGACGGGAAATGAAAGGTGGCCTTGGCCTAAGATGATAACAAAATTTACAGAGACTTTTGACAGTTGTGATAGATGTCGCGCCAGAGTTTTGGTTCGCCTAAAGCAATTATTTCTCTGATATTTTTATCGCTTCGATTTATGTTTGTGCATTTACGCGTTAAAGAGTTCACAATTTGTATTTTAAACTTACGAGTTTAAGTGTATGAGCACTTTCATTGTGATCAGAGAACTCTCTTGTAAGACGAAAACTGTGTTTTTCAACGAGTTATTGAAAAATCGAAGAAAATACAAACGCGGTTTAAGGAATCTGCCCAGGCAAATTCTGTAAAGTGACCACCATTTCCGTTTTATAATGTAAGTGTTTGGTTATTAATTTTTTTTCAAAACAATTTAATGAACAGAATAACAAATTTGTCTTAGAAGAATGGTCTTTCATCTAGAGTGTAAGAATTTTCTATATAAATGTTCGAATACTATACAAGATGATTGGTTTTAATTATATAAGACATTGAATTTGGGTCAAAAATCAAGTGCGTCACTTTTTTTGGAACTGAGTGTATATATATATATATATATATATATATATATATATATATATATATATATATATATATATATATATATATATATATATATATATATATATATATATATATATATATATATATATATATATATATATATATATACAATATATATATATATATATACATATATATATATATATATATATATATATATATATATATATATATATATATATATATATATATATATATATATATATATAAATAATTTGATTCTTAGGCCTTCACGGATGGAAAAATACGATGTTTTGATTCCGGGTGTACATCTGTTCACTACTTTTCGGTCTTAAAAATGTTGTAACTTTTTTATATACAAAATTATGGAACTTACTACTATGGACTACTGTCTTTTCTCCCAAAAAAAGCTATACTTTGTAAATCTATCTAAGTTTAATATCTCAAAAACCAGGGATATTATTTGAAAAAATCGAAAATAAAATTTTAACTTAGTCGCCCTGTATCTTTCTTAATATTAACTTTTGGACTAGGGCCGCGATATTTTAATCAAATCTATGTATTCTTAAATTATTAGTAGGACCTTTTGGGACACCCTATATATATATATATATATATATATATATATATATATATATATATATATATATATATATATACAGGGTTACTGGTAATTCGAAATATTCCTTTGAAGAAGTGATAGGGAAGGAGTAAATTTAACCCTAACATGCATTAAAAAAAACTTTATCGTTTTTGAGATTTTTCTTTTTTTTTAAACGTAGATCTTAATGACTTAAAATTTATTTCCCAAAAAATCGACTATATTTTTTTTAACATTTCAACTGGATTACTTTCCCAATACTGGGGCCTTATGTTTGGAGTGAAAAAATGTCGGGAATTATTTAGATCATAAGAAAATTTTAAATAGAGTCTAATTTTTTTTTAAGTAGGTATCACAATTTCTTATCGGTTATTTTTACAAAAATCTTCAAGTATTGCAATAGCTGTCTAACAAGGTACAAACCATACCACAAGTGCTTGACAGTTTCCAAAATAAATGAGTAAACGTGATGCATTTATAATATTCGGTGCCTCTTTTTGCTATTGATTTTTGGCGACACTGCGACAATTCGAGTAATATTGCTCCAGGCAACCAATTAAATAAATTATTATGAGAAACAAATCATTGATAATTTTTAATTTTTATTTCTATCAATTTTGTTTCTTTTAAGTTAACATTTAATAACTACACCAGGGTTGTTCGAATTAAAGAATTATTTTTATTTGGCAAATACAAGTAGGCTTTTCTTGAGAAACAGTAAAGAATCAGTTTAATTATTTGCTATGCAATTTGATTTTGTGGTGTGATTTTTTGGGAAATAACTTTTAAGTCATCTACGTTAAAAAAATGAAATATCTCAAAAACGATAGTTTTTTATAATGCATGTTAGGGTTAAATTTACTCCTTACCTCTCCCACCCCTATCACATCTCCAAAGAAATGTATCGAATTACCAGTAACCGTATTTACGATGTCACTCAATGTGCAATAAAATAAATATCAATTGAAATATTTAAAAAAAGTAAAATAGCAGTTTTCTTCCTGAGATATAAGGCTTTAATATGCCTTTTAGGCTTGTCCTCAAAATATGAAAAATATTTGTGCCAGCATTTTAAAGAACACTCATCTCTTACATCGCCATGTACAATAAAAAATTTGAATCTCATTCATTTTAGTACGTCGTTGTATAATCTGTATATCTGTGAATTTATCTCAAAAATTGTATTAAATACAATAAATAAAAAAGTTAATTAAAAATTTAAAAGTAAGGACATTTTTTGTCACTTTGCTCTGAACGGCCATCATAAAACACTTTAAAATAAGAATACATGTGCAAATTATAACTAGAGAAGCTTTAGTAATTTATTTCTTGACTTGGTGTATTTCTAGGACTGTAAGCAGCTAACAATATCGTTACATATATAAATTGACACTAGCTGGCCCAGCAAGCATTTAGGCTTAGGAGTTAGGATATACAAGGTTATGATAAATTAAGGAATAAATTCATTATCTTGGAAATTAAAAAGGTAATAGAAAAACGCTCGAACCTGTCGATTTAGATTTATATTTAGAATTATTTTAAACTATACAGGGTCACTCACAAAAGTTTTACAACTGTCATCTTTGATTTTTTCAATACAACGCCTTATTTTTTTCTGCTGATTTGAATTCTCTATGAAATTCTAGACATTTTTGGTATAACATAACCAATACTGAAAATCAACAGTTATCGAAATATTCTTATCTAAATAAAACCTGTGTATTTAATAACCTATCGGACATTTGTATACCCTACCTATGTCTGTCGCGTAATCCCAAAGAAAAATGACTTTGTCACTGTCACTGTGTTGACAAGTCATATAATTTATTTACGATCTGCCATTTTGATTTCAAATATTGACTATTCGTTTAACAGAGAAAGAAAGAATTGAAATTCTAATAATGCTTGGTACTGGTGATAAGACTAGGACACAAAAAGAAGTTTGTTAGCCGTTTAACAACAGATATCCTCATGGGCAACCTATTACTCAGTCTGCAGTGAGCAAAATAGAAAGGAAATGGACGGATACTGGTAGTGTTACGGACCGCTTTGGAAAAGGTCGCCCTAGGATCTCAGATGAAAAGAAACTAGACGTTCTCTTAACTTTTCAAGATAATCCACATTCCTCAACTACTGACGCAGCCTATGATAATGATATACATCAAACAACAGTTTCCAAATTTTTGAAAAAAGAAAATTTGTATCCCTATAAAGTGAAATTCGTTCAAGAATTATTAAATAATGATTCAGATCGCAGAAACGAGTTTTGCGAAATTATGACCAACATGTGTAATCATGATCCATTATTTGTCAAAAGAATTTGTTTCACAGATGAGGCAACATTTTGTCTCAATGGAGAAGTAAATAAACAAAATTTTAGACACTGGGCACAAGAAAATCCTAACTGGTACAGGGAAAGTCATACACAGTATCGTCAAAGTGTTAATGTATGGGCAGGTATTGTAGGCAATAAAGTTATAGGTCCATATTTCTTTGATTCCTCACTAACGGGGCAAATGTATCTTCAATTTTTGGAAGAGAATCTTATACCAGCATTAGCTACCCTATATCCTAATGTAAACGATCCGGATCTTCCCAGTGAACTGTTATGGTATCATCAGGATGGGGCACCACACCATTTTGCAGCTGATGTCAGGAGATACTTAAATGAAACCTTTCCGAGACGATGGATTGGGCGACGTGGGACAATAGAGTGACCGGCAAGATCGACGGACTTAAGCCCGTTAGACTTGAAATTCTTAAGGATCGTATTCGAACTGTTATAAGAAATATTCAATGTGATACAGTTACTAATGTGCAACAAGAGTTTTTCCATCGTCTAGTACATTGTAGAGCTGTAAATGGTGGACATTTTCAAAATTTAATAAAGTAGTTTTCTTATTTAATTTCCTGATATGTGTTTTATGTTTTATTTAGATAAAAATATTTCGATTAACTGTTGATTTTTAGTATAGGTTATGTTATACCAAAAATGTTTAGAATTTCATAGAGAATTCAAATCAGCAGAAAAAAATAAGGCGTTGTATTGAAAAAATCAAAGATGACAGTTGTACAACTTTTGTGAGTGACCCTGTATAATTTAAAATAATTTCTAAATATTCGTAAAAATAAATCTAAATCGACGGGTTCGAGCGTTTTTCTATTACCTTTTTAATTTCCAAGATAATGAATTTATTCCTTAATTTATCATAACCCTGTATATGCATTTGAATGAAAATATATGCAATTACAAAAAAAATGCATATATTCTAATTTTTCTTAATATATTTTTATTTCCCAAGACAAATATGATGTATTTCAAATATAATCCGTAATAATAAAATAATAAAAAATGTCTAGTTGCTGGCAGGCCAACGGTTTTACCCATCCTTTCTTAAAATTGTTATTGGTGCCCAATAAAACATCTGTGCTTTAAAAACTATGGATTTACCACGGATTTACAATCATAAATACCCACGTTTTAAGAACGTTAGAAATAACTTTTCAATTCAGTTTAGTTTACACATTGTGGCGTGAACATTGTCCAATATGCCCAAAGAAAAGCGTTCATTAATGCGGTATTAAATCAATTCGTGAGAGATTTCTTCTGATTTTACGACTGACGGTTTTGTGCTATTGTAAATATTGTGATGTTCCTGTTAGTGCTAACAAGAAATTCCAAGTGACACAACACATAGGAACTACAAAGCATCAGATCCAAAAAAGTAAAAAGTGTGCTCAGAAACAAGTTTTAATCACCACAGCATTTTCACCAGGCGTTTATTAGTGCGATATTCCACTGAATAAATTAAGTAATCCTGCCCTGAAGTCATTTTTAGAGCTGTACATAACGACATCAATTCCACATGAATCCACGTTAAGGAAGAACTATGTTCCAGATTTGTACAATAAGACAGTTACCGAATTGCGGGAAAAAGTATAAGATAAAAGTATATGGGTGTCACTAGATAAAACAACTGATGGAACAGAGACGTGTTTCAAATTTTGTTTTTGGTGTGTTGGGTGGAGAAGCAGAAAGGGATAAATCATATTTTCTTACAATGAAGACCTTAGACAATGTAAATCATTCAATTGTTGCTCGATTTTTCAACGACTCTCTCACTCTTTTATGGCCCGGTGGTATTAAATACGATAAGTGTTAGTGGCAATTACAGATGCTGCTCCATACATGTGTAAAGCAATGAGTGGTCTACAAATATTGTAACCTAAAATGATACATCCCACATGTCTTGCCCATGGACATCATCGAGTTGCAGAACAAGTTCGTGCTTTTTATTCACGAGTGAACGATCTGATTTCCTTGGTGAAGAAAGCATTCCTAAAAGCTCCGACTCTGGTAGAAAAATTTAGAACATCCCCCTGCCGCCATCACCAATTGTAACTAGATGGGGAACTTGGATGAACGCAGCCATTTATTATGCAGAACATTTCGAGGCAATAAAAAGAATAATCAACCAATTTAATGCGGAATACTCACATTGTATACAAGAAGCACAAAACGTTTTGCGTAAAGAAGATGTAAACTTGGAGATGAAAGGACTTTCTTTGTCAAAAAGCGTAGAAATGATAGAAAAAGTAACTGAAACTATAACTAACATTAAAAATAAAGTAATTTCTCAAAAATTATTAATTGGTTACAAAAATTTGAAAAATGTTAGTGCAGTTTTGGACAATAGAGACATTGACTTCAGAAATTGAACAATTTTTAATAAACATTGATTTGAATTTGTTTGAATATGTTCCAATTGTATCTTCTGATGTTGAACAAGTATTTTCTGAGTATAAAATACTATTGTAAGATAGAAGAAAATTTGAATCTGATAATTTGTTACATCATATAGTTATAAAATGTAACCGCAACTGGTTGAATGGCGTAAACAATAATTTTAAACAGGTTTATTCTTCAGTTAGCTATATATTAAAATTTTATTTAAAAAATACTTTTATTACATAGCTGTATTAACGTAATAATTAATGGGAAAAATAGCGTCTTAAAGATACATTGAACTGTAAATAAGATAATATTTTAACTGCTATACTTTTGCTCTATTTCAGTGTTTTTGATCCGATAATAAATGCATTTTTAAGTGCATATTTTCCCTTGTTGGGGAGCATATTTGCATGCTTATTTTTAGATTTTTAAATGCATTATTATTATCCTAACCCTACTTATTATATATAAGAATATGGGACGCACTCACCACTTTGTCCAAAAATGTTATTGAAGAACAACAAATCGGTTTTATAGCAAAAATACGAACAAAACAATACAAAAAATAGTGTTGAAAAGTGTTGGTAACTAGACGAATATTTAGTGGTCATTGTAAACTACAAATGTTATGACCACTGGATAAAAATGTACGAATGAGCGACTTTTTTTTCTTCTGGTTACGAACAATACAAGTTTTAATGCCACATGATACCAAATTAACATTTAACTAAAAAAACTCCTTTACACAAATTTAACCCCGCTTCTTGCTTCACATGAAAAAATATACCATAATAACCATTTTTTTGTTTAACACTAAAATTTCGAATAATAAAGCAGAATAAAACATATTCTTTCATCATAATAATCCTATTTACCTCATTACGATTAAAACTTGCCTGATTTCCGACCGGCAACTAATTATTTTCACTCGTCTCGATCTCCGTCCGCTTTTGCTAACTTAAATCTACAACCCAAAATGTATGTACACGTATCATCGTTTTATATTAATTTAATATTTTATATATACACATTTTTAAGTAAGTAAAATCTACACATAATCATTATTATTTGCATAATATAAAAAAGAAAATGAAGAGGTCACGTGTTGTGGAGCCACGCACGTTTAAAGGGGGAGGAAGCATTAAAAATATCGGGCTAATTCTTTTTTTCATTTTTCCTTTTTGAGCGTCTAAACAATAAATAAGTCGATTTGTTTCTGTCAAAAAAAAAAATAAACACCACCGTCTCTCCTGGACCAATTCAACGAATTCAAATACAGTAATTGTAAACACCTACAGTCACGCCGCCGCCGACACTGTGCAAGTGCCTTTTTGGCATTATAACGAGCCCTCGAACGCTGCCATTAGGTCGCTTTGCATGTTCATGTCTATTTTGTTTGCCATCTGAAACGAAAGGGAACAGGTCGTCAACAAAAACAAAATCTAAAATCAAAATCGGAATATTCAACTTCCACTAACTTTATCTAGACAATAATATCGACTGAAATAATTGAATATCATTCTTTGTTTTGTAAAATATTAATTTGTGATACTGCGAAAAAAAGACGGATGTACAGGGTGTTCCAGCGAGGACTGAACAGGGACCTATTTTCGACCTTCCTTGTATTTTGGAAAAATTCAAAATAGCCAATCGATGTATTTTTTCTTGTACAATCCAAAAATATCATCGAAAAAATATTTGAACCAGAAACAAAAGAGTTACGCTATGCATCAGGTGTTTTTTAAATGGAATGTATCGTTTTTTATACGATTTTTGGAAAGAGTGATTTTTTTTTATGTCCGTTCCGATTAAAAGATTTGATTTTGCGATAGCTGTTTATATTACATTTTAATGTTTTACAAACTAAAATTTTAGCTTCACCTGTTTAAAATATAGGATAGGTTGGTATAGGTGATCAAGGTAAAATGCCGTTTGAATGGTTTGTCAATAAAAATTGACATTATTTTAATTATTGTCGAAGTCTTCACCTAAAAAATATATATTTGACTCTGATCGAAATGAAATACTCTTTGGACGAGAGACTACAGATTGTTATGCTATTTTACAAGTGCCAAGTAAATGCAAGAGAAGCAAGAAGAAGATTTATTGCAAATTTTCATAGAAATATATCCATCAATACAATTCTAAGGATAAAAAACCTATTTGAGGAAAATAAAACTTTACATGATAGAAAAAGAATAATACAAAGAAGAAGAAATCGAGACCAGGCCATTATAAATTATTTTCGAGTTAATCCAACCAAATCTATTTCGGATGCAGTTCGGGAAGTTCAGTACGGTGGCAGTGTAAGGCGCAGAAGAGTTACCCGAGGGACTGTTCACAGGAAAATTCATAAATTTAGGCCTTTTCGTATCCTTCCAGTTCAGCACCTAACACCGGCACAAAAAGAACTTCGCTTCCAATTTGTTTCTCAAATGGTAATTCGGCAAGAAAACGAAGACCCTGATTTATTCAAAAATATTGTGTGGACCGACGAAGCTACTTTCACAACATCGGGAGTATTCAACAGACATAATAGTCACCACTGGGCCGTTGAAAATCCAAAAAAGTTCCAGACTATTAAATTTCAAGGGAGGAATTCTATTCATGTTTGGTGTGGGATAAAAAACAATAAAATTTTGGGACCAATATTTTTTAACGGGACTTTAAATGGGCACAGATATTATGAGTTTTTAGAAAACGAAATTGAAAATTTTTTGGAAGACTTACCATTGGCAGAATATCAGAATTTAATTTGGCAACATGATGGGGCGCCTCCTCATGCCGTGCATGATGTGGTTCAATTTTTAAATCGGCGCCATAACGAATGGATAGGGCGAAATGGAACATATGCTTGGCCGCCCAATAGCCCCGACCTCTCAGTTTTGGATACATTTCTTTGGGGCCATTTGAAGAACGTCGTATACAGACAACGAAATGAAAATATTCAAGAGATCATGGGAAAAATTGTAGATGAAATAAACCGCCTTAACCAGGAAAATCATATTGTAACAGCAAGTTTAGAAAGGCTACAAAGGGGTTATCGATGTTGTTTCGAGAAAAACGGCGGTCACATTGAAAACTTATGTTATTAGTAGTTTTATTTTATTATTTAATAATTATTTTTTATTGAATTTCTTTTTCTATCATGTAAAGTTTTATTTTCCTCAAATAGGTTTTTTATCCTTAGAATTGTATTGATGGATATATTTCTATGAAAATTTGCAATAAATCTTCTTCTTGCTTCTCTTGCATTTTCTTGGCACTTGTAAAATAGCATAACAATCTGTAGTCTCTCGTCCAAAGAGTATTTCATTTCGATCAGAGTCAAATATATATTTTTTAGGTGAAGACTTCGACAATAATTAAAATAATGTCAATTTTTATTGACAAAGCATTCAAACGTCATTTTACCTTGATCACCTATACCAACCTATCTTATATTTCAAACAGGTGAAGCTAAAATTTTAGTTTGTAAAACATTAAAATGTAACATAAACAGCTATCGCAAAATCAAATCTTTTAATCAGAACGGACATAAAAAAAATCTTTCCAAAAATCGTATAAAAAACGATACATTCCATTTAAAAAACACCTGATGCATAGCGTAACTCTTTTGTTTCTGGTTCAAATATTTTTTCGATGACATTTTTGGATTCTACAAGAAAAAATACTTCGATTGGCTATTTTGAATTTTTCCAAAATACAAGGAAGGTCGAAAATAGGTCCCTGTTCAGTCCTCGCTGGAACACCCTGTACAGGGTGGTCCACTTAAGATGCTCCTATACTTTATCTCAATAAATAAGACACTGAGAAAAAAAAGTTAAATACGAAAAGTATTTGACCCTAAGTATATTTTTTATTTATAATATTTTTATGTATACAGGGTGTTCCATTGTGCCAGGGCAGTAACCAACTTTTTTCTTTTTAATGAAATGGTATGAATACTTTTAGAAATTCTAATTCTACGCTTGATTTTGAGTATTTTTTGGTCATCATAGCGTACGGAATTTTAAGAAAAATTAACTTTTCTAATTTTTTTTCGGAAAAACAGGTTTTTGGAAAAATGTGATTTTTTCACACTTGAAGACTAAAATTGTTAATTTTGGTTATGGATCCATGGGAGTGGTTAATATTTAATACTCTGACCTATCAAGAGCGAAAATCCATTTTACAGGGTCGTCACAAATGACCATAAAAAAAAATGTTTTTCTAACTAAAAAAACTTAATTTTTTTAAATGGAACACCCTGTATTTAGCACTTTTATTGTGTTTAGGATTTAATTCTGCATCATTCCATATATATATAGTTTATATTCCAAAAATTAGTAGTTTAGAAGTTATGACCAATTTTCTATAATAATTCGGCTATTTCTGTTAAAAATCTAACTAAACCTAAATAATATCTTATTCTAAGTTTTTTGTAACATTATAATTAAATTTAACATTAAATCAACAAGTAATGCAAGAAAGAAAGTAACTAATTACTTGTTACAAAACGTTTTCGACATAACCCCCGTCTTTGGCAATACAAGTAGTATAATATTACGGTTACGGTTTTAATTTTCGCAATAATAGCATTTCTAAACGCATCTTAATTTTACAAGATATCCATGGAAAAACAAAACTAGTAAAATTGTTGCCTGGACACCAATAAATACACAGTTTTTATTTGACATTTAGTTGCCTCTAACTCTTTTTAAAGGAAAAATGGCTTTATAAAGTGTCCAAGAGCATTTAAATCTTCATGAATGTTACATAAGAAATAATAAGATTCCAGCATTAGCCCTGCGGGAGTATCGTTTGTTGTATCCTGCAAAACGTGGACCCACGAAACATGTTTTTTCACGAATTGTTCGAGATCTTGAACGTGGAGTGGTAATCAATAAACAAAAACGGCGCCCAAAAATTGACCTAACAGAAGAAAAGCAATTAGGAAGTCTCCTGTATTTTGAAGAAAACAACGAAAATTCGCAAAGAGATGCATCCCTAGATCTACCGGGAATTAGTAAGACTAGTGTTCAAAGGACTTTAACTGATAATACCTACCATCTATTCAAATTTTTACCAGTTCAGGAATTATCCCAACAGGACTTTCAAACAAAGCTTTTTTATTGTTCTCTCATGATGGACCACCATTTTGAAACTGACATTTTAAAAAATATTTTATTTACCGATGAGGTAATTTTCAATACGGCCGGCATGTTCAACCGAAAAAATACTCATTACTGGTGTAACTCAAATGAACATCGTGTAAAAGAAATGAAAAAATAGGGTTGGGGAAGTGTTTATGTGTGAAGTGGTATTATCCGTTATCGAATAATAGGTCCAGTATTTTATGACTTTGTTCTGAATGGTGAGAGGTATTTAAATTTGTTGGAGAACGAAATATTTCCGTTAATTGAAAATCTGCCGAACGATATTAAAGAAAGGCTTGTTTATCAACAAGATAGTGCTCCATATCACACTGTAGTGCATGTTAGAAATTGTTTGAATGTACGGGACCATAGATTGGCCAGCGAGGAGCCCAGACTTAACATCCCTGGATTTTTTTTATGGGGCAACCTAAAAAACGAGGTGTATAAAAATAGGTGTAATACTGTTCAAGATTTAAAAAGGAGAATTAAGCAAGAGGTAGAAAGACTTAATGCAACAGACGCGGTTAGAAATGCTATTGCGAGAATTGAAACCATGTATACTACTTGTATTGCCAAAGACGGGGGTTATGTCGAAAATATTTTGTAATAAGTAATCAGTTACTTTCTTTCTTGCATTACTTGATGATTTAATGTTAAATTTAATTATAATGTTAAAAAAAACTTAGAATAGGATATTATTTAGATTTTTAACAAAAATACCCGAATTATTATAGAAAATTGGTCATAACTTTTAAACTACTAATTTTTGAAATATAAACTATATATATGGAATGATGCAGAATTAAATCCTAAACACAATAAAAGTGCTAAATGCAGGGTGTTCCATTTAAATTAAATTAAGTTTCTTTAGTTATAAAAACATTTTTTTTATGGTCATTTGTGACCACCCCGTATAATGGATTTTCGCTCTTGATAGGTCAGAGTATTAAAAACTAACCACTCCCATGGATCCATAACCAAAATTCACAATTTTAGTCTTCAGATGTGAAAAAAATCACATTTTTCCAAAAACCTGTTTTTCCGGAAAAAATTAGAAAAGTTAATTTTTCTCAAAAACTACTCAAAATGAAGCGTAGAATTAGAATTTCTAAAAATATTCATACCATTTCATTAAAAAGAAAAAAGTTGGTTACTGTCCTGGCACAATGGAGCAAGCATCTTAAGTGGACCACCCTGTACAGGGTGATCAGTTAAGGGTAGCGAGCGGCCATATCTCATAAGATATTGGTCGTATAGATTTGAGAAAAAAAATCGTAATAAAAGTCGCCAAGAGAAATTGCTGAAAATTATTTTCGAGTTTGTAAAATGTCCGCTAGAGGGCGTAATAACCAACACCAAGTAGAAAAATGGGGTTTTTGTAGAATTTTGCCTAATGAAAATATATCGATGATATCATTTTCATATTTAGTGACCATTTCCCTACACTTTTTGTCTAAAATGTTTTGTTCTATATATCAAAATAAAGCGGTGGGGGAAGTTCAATTGTTTTTTCAAACAAAACAAGATGTCTCCCGTTTCTTTTGACCGATTTTAGCAAACTTAGGCCCATATGAAAGAGCATAATTTGCACTACAAAACGCTTGGTTGGTTTTGAATTTTTGACTTTTGCTGGCGCCGCTAGATGGCGTTAACTGAATTAGTAGCATATTTTTTAGTTTTTTTCAAAAAAAAAAAAAACAAATGTAATGGTATATTCCTTTTTACATATTTTAAAAGGGGATAAATTTCTCTATAATTTAATTTTTTTTGAACCGTTGATATTGACCAAAATATTATTTTATTTTATTAAAAAATGGCACGCCACTGCTTTTTGTCAAAATAAAAATCATTTTCGTAATCACTTATTAATTGCTAACAAAAAGAACCTCTTGACTTTTTTTCGTTAGACGAACGGTTTTGGATTGAAAAAATAAGATGTTTAACAATGAAAAATCTTAATAAAACTGTCCAACAACAACATCTTATTTTTTCAATCCAAAACCGTTCGTCTAACGAAAAAAAGTCAAGAGGTTCTTTTTGTTAGCAACTAATAAGTGATTACGAAAATGATTTTTATTTTGACAAAAAGCAGTGGCGTGCCATTTTTTAATAAAATAAAAATAATATTTTGGTCAATATCAACGGTTCAAAAAAAGGTAGATGATAAATTATTTTCATTAAATTATAGAGAAATTTATCCCCTTTTAAAATATGTAAAAAGGAATATACCATTACATTTGTTTTTTTTTGAAAAAAACTAAAAAATATGCTACTGATTCAGTTAACGCCATCTAGCGACGCCAGCAAAAGTCAAAAATTCAAAACCAAATAAGCGTTTTGTAGTGCAAATTATGCTCTATCATATGAGCCTAAGTTTGCTAAAATCGGTCAAAAGAAACGGGAGACACATCTTGGTTTGTTTGAAAAAACAATTGAACTTCCCCCACCGCTTTATTTTGATATATAGAACAAAACATTTTAGACAAAAAGTGTAGGGAAATGGTCACTAAATATGAAAATGATATCATCGATATATTTTCATTAGGCAAAATTCTATAAAAACCCCATTTTTCTACTTCGTGTTGGTTGTTACGCCCTCTAGCGGACGTTTGACAAACTCGAAAATAATTTTCAGCAATTTCTCTTGGCGACTTTTATTATGATTTTTTTTTTCTCAAATCTATACGACCAATATCTTATGAGATATGGCCGCTCGCTACCCTTAACTGATCACCCTGTACAAGGTTTTCCCGTATAGTTTGACACCACTTAGAATTTATTATTCAATATAGAAGAAAATGCTGAATAAGAAATAATGGTTCATGGGATTAGACCGTGTCAAATTGGAATTACTATCCGACGTTTCGCCTTCGATTGCACTAGGCATCTTCAGGGATCTTCACTACACGAGATATGAAACCGATTGAGCTCGAAGAGATTCAGGCGGGTTTTTATACCTGTCTTGTACTCGCCGAACCGTGACCCTGTGTTAAGGTCGGTTTCCACGTGTGATGTAGACGATAACCCGTATCTCTATTGAAGTTTCTTGAATGTTGGAAAATTTCAATGGATTCTTAAATTTTTCGTTTATAAAATCCTGGAACCCATGCTAGAACCTCGGTTTCTTTTAAATTTATAATCTGGTCAGTGGTCTGCTCGTTTCAGCTAGAGCAGATGAGACAATTTGTTTCTTTTTAATATATGGTTCATGTTCCTTAAGTCTAGTTGATATTGAGCGTCCTGTTTCTCCCACATACACTTCTTCATAGGAGCAAGTGATTTTATTTATACTCCTTCTGTTAGAAAAGGTGCAATATCAATTGACTATTTGGCCTATTCTGACATAAGACATGAGGTTAAACTTCGAATTGATATGCGTTATCTTACATATGTCACACAGGCTGAACTACTCATCCCAGAAAACATTAAATACTTTTGGTCATTTGTACGAAACTTAAGAACGGACTCCAACCTGCCCAGTGTTATGAATTATGACGGGCAAGAAATCACTGGTTCAAATAACATCGCAAACGCTTTTGCTACTCACTTTCAGTCTTGCTATACCTACCACCACAATTTAGATTTTAGCAAAATTGATCCAATAAGTTATTCAGGAAAGTTACTATCAACATATTGTTTTACAGAGCCAGAAATCTTTAACAAAATAAAGGACCTTGACCCATCCAAGAAGGCTGGATGGAATTCCTACTATTCTATTGCAACGATGCGGTGAGTCACTGTCTCAGCCTCTATGTATAATTTTTCAGAGATCCATTAATCTGGGTTCCTTTCCTGAATTTTGGAAGTTTTCTACTCTTTTGCCCATTTTTAAATCTGGTGATAACAGTGGTGTGAAGAACTACAGAGGTATATCTTTACTTTCACATATACCAAAGCTCTTTGAGGCAATTATCACCGATCATATATTTGAGTCTTTAAAACACTACATTATGAGTATGCAACGTGGTCGTTCAACAACTACCAATCTTGCAATATTTCGAAACTACTTAGTGACATCGGTTGAGGCTGGCAAACAGATTGATGTTATTTACACTGACATAGCTAAGGCTTTTGACAGTGTTTGCCATCAGCTTCTGTATGGAAATTATAGCAAATTGGTTTTTGTGGAAAATACCTTGAGTGGATCAAATCGTATTTATTTAATCGTCGCCAGTAAGTAAACATATGTGGTTCAGTTCAGATTCTTGTGACATCGGGTGTCTCGCAGGGTTCGCATGTTGGCCCAGTCCTGTTAGATGGCCTCCACGATCTCCAAAAGATTTTTTTTCATAGGGCTATATACAAAATGCAGTATATAAAACACGGTATGACAGTATAGCAGAACATCGAGAGGCAATTCATTTAGCCTTTCGAAATCTGCGAATGAGACCAATGGTTCTTTTAAACGCTATTCAAAGAATTACAAAACTGTGCCAATTTTGCATTAGAGAAAATGATCGTCAATTTAAACATCACCTTTAAAAATTTGTTTTTTTTTTTAATAATGTTATTTTTTTGTGTTTGTTACATTGGTACTTTATGCTATAAAACTGTTGTCACAAACTTACTGTTATTAAAAAAACTCTACTCTATAGGTATTTTTATATAAGAAGATACCTATATACAAGGTATCCTATTCTTCTATTAAATTATTCATTTAATTTCAGAAAATTGTCATTTAGTTGCATGTTTCTGAGAAAAAGTTATATATTTTCGAAAAAGTAAAAAAAGACCAATTTTATAGTTTATAAATATACAGGGTGTTCCATTTAAAAAAAATAAAGTAGGATCCCATAACTTTTGACCCGATCCTGTATACTAATTCCGAAGGCGGAATTGAGTTCTACGGCAAAAGTTATATAAGAAACAGTTTTCACATATTCGTTAAGTTATCTGATAGTTGAGGTACGAGGTGTGCCTGAAAATGCAACATTTTCAAGTTAGCCCTGTATCTTAAAAACTAAAAGGGCTATGATAATTTTGTTAACGGCATCTTTAGTTTTACGAAAAAGTAGCATAGCACACTTTCTATCTATAAAAATAACGGAGATACCCCGCAAAAGTACCCAAAATGGGATACCCTGTACAGGGTGTCCCAAATTCGAAGGTGACCATTGGGATCTTGGAAACCGTAAGAGATACGAAAAAGTTTAAATTATGGCAAAGTTGCGTATTTTGGTGCTCAATAAAATGCCGTTTGAAAATTGAAAAAATTCCGACTAATTTCGGAGATAACCGAAAAAAACCGAAAGTTCAAATTTTTTTATTTATTTTCTGCTGACTTTATTTAAAGAGATATTGCAAAACAAATTGCACTTTTTCATTGCCACTTTTTTAGTTTTTTAAAGTGGCGTTATTACTTTTTTGATTTGACGTTTCGGTTTTTCGGATCCATCATCAAGTTCATTTTTTTAAATACGGACCTGGATTTTTTATTTCAAATTTCGAAAGAGCTCGAAATTCTAAGCACAACAATATATCACACATATTATTTCAATAAATTATAAGGCTTTAAAATTAATAAAAACAAAATTTAATGTTAAAAAACGTTAGGTGGCTATGAAACAAAAAAAAACATCTGATTATTATTTTGAGTTACGTTACTATGGTGATTTACAGTGACATTTTCTTTTATCGTTTTTATTATTTATTGTGCGTTATAACTAATAAAAAATGTTTACCAAATTAGAAAAACGTGATATGCTACGAATTTATTACAAATTAAATCGAAACTCTAGACTTTCAAGTCAAGAATATTTTGTTCAATATCCCGAGCGAAGACAGCCTCATGAAAATTATTTTGCTAAACTTGATACCAACTTGTTACAATTTGGAAGCTTTAACAAACCTAGAAATAAATATGGTCGTTGAGTTGATGAAAATGAAGAGGAAAACATCATTAATACGGTAAAATAATAAAGTTTTAATTTAAATTCATATCTTATACTTTTTTTTCATTTAAGGTCAATAATGCTCCTAGGGGGTCAACTAGGTTTTACGAAAATGAGTTGCAAATACTTAGAATGCGAATATGGCGCACATTACAAGCCAATAAGTATCGACCATACAAAATTCACCTTAGTCAAAAACTTAGACCAGGTGACGATATCCGACGAATGGATTTTTGTAACTGGCTTCAAAATAAATGTGAGGAAGATAACAATTTTTTATCTAAGGTAATTTGGACTGACGAGTGTAATTTTACAACCTATGGAATCTTTAACCGACATAATGAGCATTATTGGTCGGTAGATAACCCTCATCAACATCAGGAAGTAAGAGCACAAGGAAGAGTATCTTTCAATGTATGGGTCGGGATGTGGCGCAATAAAATTCTAGGTCCAATAATATATGAAGGTACCCTAACGTCAAATAGATATCGCGAATTAATATTAGAAAACGTTGTTGAACTGCTCGAAAACGAGCCACTAAATATTTTGCGACAGTTGTGGTGGCAGCAGGATGGTGCACCACCGCATAATGGACGTGAAGTTGCACAATTTTTAGATGCCTTGTTTCCAAATAAATGGATCGGAAATACTGGACCTGTGCGATGGCCTGCGAGAAGTCCTGATCTTAATCCGTTGGATTTCTTATGGGGGTTTCTACAAAATCTTTTATATCGCAATATACCCGATAACATTAACCAACTTCAAGAAAATTTAATTAGGGAGGTTAGAGCCATTCCTGCTAGAACCATACAACGGGCGATATTAAAAATTCGTAGACTTGCAGCAAAATGCATTGAAGCACAGGGTTTTCAGTTTGAATACCTTTTATAATATGTAATTATTTTTGTATACTTTAGTTTTAAAAATTCGATAAGTTTGTTTATTTATGTTGTCACTTCTGATATACCTAGCTTTAGTTTTTTCTAAATAAAGGTTACAAACAATTTTTGTGTTGTTCTATTAAACGGTTGCTACAACGTTGGCGCGTTATAGCTGTGTGTTACAGTTAAAAAAAAACATTACAATGAGTATTATATTAGTAAACGTCAGTATAAATCTCCATGGTAACTTAAAATAATAATTTCATGGATTTATTATTGTTTCATAGCCACCTTAACGTATTTTAAATATAAATTATGTTTTTACCAATTTTAGATTATAATTGATTAAAATAATATGTGCGATATATTGTTGTGCTTAGAATTTCGAGCTCTTTCGAAATTTGAAATAAAAAATCCAGGTCCGTATTTAAAAAAATGAACTTGATGATGGATCCGAAAAACCGAAACGTCAAATCAAAAAAGTAATAACGCCACTTTAAAAAACTAAAAAAGTGGCAATGAAAAAGTGCAATTTGTTTTGTAATAACTCTTTAAATAAAGTCAGCAGAAAATAAATAAAAAAATTTGAACTTTCGGTTTTTTTCGGTTATCTCCGAAATTAGTCGGAATTTTTTCAATTTCCAAACGGCATTTTATTGAGCACCAAAATACGCAACTTTGCCATAATTTAAACTTTTTCGTATCTCTTACGGTTTCCAAGATCCCAATGGTCACCTTCGAATTTGGGACACCCCGTACAGTGTGCTGTATATGAACATCAATATTCCACTGGACATGTCATCGGGTCATTCAGGTCATTCAGGGTTTCAATCTCGAGAAGTGTACATATTCCTGAAGATGCATTGTGCAATCGAAGGCGAAACGTCGGAAAGCGATTCCATATTGACACTGTTTAAAACAAGTAACACGTTTGAAACGCTTGCTTTTAATCAGTAAAATCAGGAAATTTAAAATTACAAATATTTTTCTTGCCGAATCCAGACGATGCAGTAAGATACTGTTAGTGGAAAACCAAATACTCTTAGTTAGACTTTTGACTTTGGATTTTTAACAAGCAATAGCTCTCATCCGAATATATTAACTCTGGACTTTCGAACACAGCCGATCGGAATATCATTAGAAAAAAAAACAGTAAAACTTACCACTTCTCGTCTCCTCCTTTCTTGTTCCTGTAGCCTTTGTCTTTCCCGGTCCGATATCCTATCGGAACCGGAACTAAGAGATCCAGGAGATGTGCTGCCCTCTCCAGGCGAAGATCTCAGCTCTTCCACCCGTTGTGGAGGTATTGGCTTTTCCCTTTCCGCCACCGCATGTCTACAACAACAAATAATGAATTAACATCGACTGTAATTTATGCAACGCCTACTGCGTTTAAAATACCAGGCAGAACAAACTTTAAATACATAAGTTGTAGGGTTTATCCTAAAACGCCCGAAAATATCAAGTAACGAAACAAATGAATATCGCCAAGTTAGTATAAAACACAAACTTGGTAAATCTTTAATGGAACACCCCGTATATTGAAACAAAAATTAATAGATCTCCTGAATTCAAAAATATATAATATGTTGACATTTGGTTTAGCGGTTTTCGAAATATTTCCACTTAAAAGAAATTATCGCAGTTGCCATGAATAAACAAATGACTTTAACGCCATTATTTATTAGGCTGTCAGATTTCGTTTATTCTATATTTGTTCTATATATATATGTATATATATATATATATATATATATATATATATATATATATATATGATATATATATATATATATATACATATATATATATATATATATATATATATATATATATATATATATATATATATATATATATATATATATATATATATATATATATATATATATATATATATATATATATATATATATATATATATATATATATATATATATATATATATACAGGGTGTCCCAATAGTGCGTTCTCGGTTGATATCTCGATAACGGTTAGCGATATAAAAAAGTTCAAATGCAAAAGTTGTAGAACAATACGGGCTACATAACCTAAAATTATTTTCATTTATACAGGGTATCTCAAAAATCTGTAGCGTAGCAAAGTTGTGTTTTTTCTTATGGGATGCCCTGTATATTTTTGCATATTTACATTCTGCTCGTGATTCTACACATTTCTTGTACAACATGTCCTATGTCTAAATCTGATAGTTTTTCTAATATCCGCCATTTTGTAAAAAATTATGAATTCCAGTGCCTTTTTTCAAACGACGTGGGCCGTTGGCTTTTTCATATAGGATTATGATTTTTGGCAGGAACATTAACAAAAGTATGGGTTGACTTTCAACGTGAACAAAATTTGTCGGCGTTGTACAGGGGGTCCTAGATAAGTAGGAGAAATTAAAAAAATTAAAAACATCATATCTTCATTTTTTTAAACGGAATGTATAGTATTTTAATATTTTAGACTATTCGTGACCCGAAACCCTATCTTTCGTTATAAATATGTCCTATACCTATTTGTCATAGTTTCAGAGATTTTGACATTTTTGTATTTATTATTTGGTTTTCAATGGCAATCGCCTTAGAATTTGCTTTATTATCGAATTTATTGAATTTTCCGAGAAATCCAAAAATGTAATAATATACAGGGTGTTCCATTTAAAATAACAAAGTTGATATCCGAGGGACACTTTTGTGTTTCAACTTTTTCTCTGTTATTAAAAATAAAGGAATTAAGGGGGTTGACAAATCTCGGTGAATCACCCTGTACATTAATACACAGTAAAAAATGCAAAAGTAAAAATTCAGTCTACTATTTTTCTTTATGTAAAAAGGCAAATAAATATTTTAATTAGAGAGACACAACAGAAAAAGAAGTCCTACAATCACTTGATTAAATGTTCAATATGACCACCATTTCTTTCAACACACACTTGTAGCCGATTCACAAAGGAATTGTTAACTCTATTCAGCATCGCGGCATTGATATTTGTACATGTATTTCTAAATCTCATTTTCATAGTCTCTATGGTAGTGGGTGGCGTTTGGTAAACTTGCTCTTTAACAAAACCTCACAAGAAAAAATCTAGTTTTGTGCCGGAGCGCCATCTAGTTGGAACCACATCCGCCTCACTAGATTCAAAGGTAATCCGTCAATCCACTCCTGCAAACTGTTTTGCAGTAAATTTAGGAAAGTGTCTCCATTAACTCTATTTTCGAAAAAATAAGGTCCAATGATACGGTTACCGATTAAACCAGCCCATACATTAAGAGACCATCTATGCTGGTGTTCAAAGGGGATAAAGAATCTGGGGTTTTCAGAACTATAATAGTGGAAATTATGTAGGTTGACGTATCCATTTTTATAAAATGTCGCTTCGTCAGTAAATAAAATGTTACTGAAAAAATCATGTTCTTCTCTATTTTTTGCTAATGCCCAAGTATAAAATTCAAGTCTTCAACACCTCTCTCCTTTTCTAACTGCCTACATGAAATATGAAGATTTTCAATTAAAGTTTGCATAAAGAGATATTCAGTTTCTTCATTTGCGGCTCTTTTCTGCCTTTCCAATTTTTAATCGTAATCGACACATCCAGTTCTTTCAAATCGTTCTTTGAGTCTGACAAATGATACCTCATGAGGATGACGTTCGGCATTGCTAAACCGTTGCGCATAAACTCTACTTGCTAAAAAACAATTTTGATCACTTGCGCCCAAAACATAAATCATGTTTCATCAATTCTTCTCTAGAAAAATTCATTTTGAATCAATTTGAACACCGTTACTACACAAATACAAGAGTTTGACATTTCGCCATGACAACATTTTCCCCGTTTTCATTTGTTTTTACTTTAGAATTGTCTAAGGCATCTTCGTACATTAAGTTCTAACTAAATGTTGACACTACCTACGCTCTTATAATAGCCAAAATAGTAAATATTTAAGAATAGTTGGTAAAATATCCGTTCTAAGTCTTTAGGTCGCGATTCTTAGCACAATATTATGAGCTGAATTTTTAATTTTGCGTCACTTGTAGTGTATTATAATTAGAAAATTCGATAATAAAAAAGCATTTCAATTGCCATTGAAAACCAAATAATACATACAAAAATGTCAAAATCTCGGAAACTATGACAAATAGGTATAGGGCATATTTATAACGAAAGATAGGGTTTTGGGTCACCAATAGTCTAAAATATTAAAATACTGTACATTCCATTTAATAAAATGAAGATATGATGTTTTTAATTTTTTTAATTTCTCCTACTTATCTAGGACCCCCTGTACAACGCCGACAAATTTTGTTCGCGTTGAAAGTCAACCCATACTTTTGTTAATGTTCCTGCCAAAAATCATAATCCTATATCAAAAAGCCAACGGCCCACGTCGTTTGAAAAAAGGCACTGCAATTCATAATTTTTTACAAAATGGCAGATATTAGAAAAACTATCAGATTTAGACATAGGGCATGTTATACAAAAAATGTGTACAATCACGAGCAGAATCTAAATATGCAAACATATACAGGTTGTCCCATAAGAAAAAAACACAACTTTGCTTCGCTACAGATTTTTGAGACACCCTGTATAAATGAAAATAATTTTAGGTTATGTAGCCCGTATTATTGTACAATTTTTGTATTTGAACTTCTTTTATATCGCTATCCGTTATCAAGATATCAACCGAGAACGCACTATTGGGACACCCTGTATATATATATATATATATATATATATATATATATATATATATATATATATATATATATATATATATATATATATATATATATATATATATAAATGATTATCATATTGATATTAATTACTATAATATAGTAACCAAATTCATAGCTTAAAATAAATTTAAAAAAAAAACACTACATACTAAATAAATGTTGGCTCTTTTGGGAACGCCACTGACAAAAAATATTTTTATTTTTTATTGGTATTTCTGAATTTCAACAAATACATTAAAATATTAGCAATAAGTAACACGAAAATTATATTAATTCGTAAAAATATTTCTAAGAAGAGATGTAAAATTGTATTTTCTTTGTTTCATGTGGGAAAAAAGTCATTTAAGTATTAAGAAATCAGTATCTTTAATTTTTTTTTTGCACGGTATATTATTATGACAAACGATTGTTTCTTACCTAGCTTTCTCTAACGCTTCCTGTTCTTCCATTTCCCTTCTCCTTTCCATTTCCTGCCTCAGTCTCTCCCTCTCGGCCTGCTCCTTCTGTTGTCTCTTCAGTTCTAATGTTTCGAGCCTCTGCTTCTCCCGGTCCGCCTTCTCTTTGGCCTTGTTCTGGAAGGCCTTAAAACTATCCATCACCTGCAACGCGTTCTGCATCTCAAACTTGGTTAATTATATGGTATAGAATGGTATTTTTAACAATTAAACTTTATAACTAAGTAAATAAATCATGAGTTGAATCACATATTGTATTATTTCAATTGGCAAGAACACAAGACGGACAAAACATTTAAAAATCTCAAAACAGGCGGTGTTACAGTTACTTCAATAAAGAGGCTAATAGGCAACGTTAGAAAAATATTAAAAAATTGGACACTAACTATGTACAGGGTGTCCCAAATTCGAGGTGAAGTTTGAAAATTCCAAATACTTCCAAATATCCGCGATTCCGTTTTTATTTTTTTCTGACTCTATTTGAAGTGATATGACACAATAAGTTACACGTTCTCGCTACTTTTTCCGACCGAATCCGACGTTTCGTTTCTTCGCAACCATCATCAACTTTGTTTTTTTTAAATAGGCAAAAAAATCGATTTCATGCTTAATTAACTTTAATTCAAATATTAAATTCAATGACATAACACACTTGACATATCCGACGTTTCGGGCAGAAAATGCATTATCCGTGCAAGTTGCTGATGATGGCGATGGAACGAAACGTCCGATCAAAAGCCTGACCATGAAAAAGTAAAATTTATTTTGGTCTGTTTTAGTAATATTAGAAAAAAATCATTTGTTAGTAATGTTTGTAATTGCCAGAACTTAAGATGAAAATTATTCAAAAAAAAAATATTATAACAAACTTCAATTTTTGCTCCCCTACATGATAATGTCATTAGATTTGCAATCCGACGCCGACGGTACTTTTTTTTTAAGTTGTCCTAAGTTTACCTATTTAAAAAAACAAAGTTGATGATGGTTGCGAGAAAACGAAACGTCAGATTTAAGATCTTGCTGGGCTATCTTGTAAAGCAGAAAAAATAAAAATGAGAATGTGGAATTTACTTTGTCATATCACTACAAAACAAAAATATTTGGTTTTCTCGAATATCTTCAGAAGTATTCGGAATTTTCAAACTTTTAAGGCGGCATTTTGATTGGCATGAAATTGGGCAACTTTGCCCGAGTTTAATCAACCTTGTATCTCTTGTCGCTTACAAAATTAAGAAAATCCTAGCATTTGTGGAAATTTTTTATTTTATTTTTTCTTGACGTTATTTACAAAAAGAATGCATTTCCGATTTTCTTAAGTTTGTAAGCGACAATTAATTCAGCCCATAAATAAGCAAATTTGTAACAACTTAAAGTTTTAAAGATTTTCACTACATTTGTTGTCATGACATATACAATAGCTTCTTCAGATGTTGATGATGTTGGTAACTTGTAAAAGGTAAACAACAGGTAGAAAAATAGGGAAAAACCCAAAGAAGGTGGTCTTACAATAAATGAAAAAACTTAAAATGATATGACTTAAATATCTACCACAAAAGGAGGATTTATTGAAATAAATTCAACAAAGGAGAGCTATTTAATTCTAATTGGTCATTTAGCACAAGGTCGGATGATTTTAATTTGTTTATTTCCATAAATTATTAGTAATAAATCCAGATATGTAGAATTTCAAAATTATGATTAAACGAATCGCCTCAAACATTTTGTTTGTCTAGTGATAAAATATATATTAATTAAGTAATATTCATTAAATTAAATACTTATTTCAAAAACATACCGCAACGATTGAGGAAAAACTTTAAAAAATTCTTTGTAATTCTGTCCAAACTGCGTTTTGATACCTTTCTTAGTTTTTAAGTTATTCAGCAATATAATGGGTTTGGAATTTGGTTGGGACACCCAGTATTATGGTGACCAATCGTGAATGTCTTATACAGGAGGGTAAAAAGTACAAAAAAGTTTCCATTATAGGAATTGACTGACATTTGGTATACATACAAACATAAATTAGGTGACAATACAATATTATGGTGTCCAATAGTGAATGTCTTATACAGGGTGCGTAAAAAATAATGTTAAAAAGAACCAAACAGTTCCCATTTACGGAAATTACTGAGATTCGGTATACATACATAAACCCGATGACAGTATAATATAATAGTGCCCAATCGTGAATGTCTTATATAGGAAGCGTAAAAAAATGCTAAAAATTACAAAATAAAATAAATGTAAAAAATAATTAAATTTACAAAAAACATAGAACTTTTAAAAATTTGAAATTTTCTTAAAACCTTGAAGCGTGAGACGTCATCACATCTGAAATAAAGCCTCAAGCTTCTAAAAAAATATTCAAATTTTTAAAAGTTCTATGTATATGCAAGTTTAAATATTTCTTACTTTTCAGCTCCATTGTTTATAAATAAAAGCTTTTTTAAATATATTTTTTTACACTTATTTTATTATCACCCTCCTCTTTAAATTTAAAGTCAATTTTACCTATACACCCCAAAAATTTAAGAAATAACCTGTCATAAGAAGCAATGCAAGCAATT
Organism: Kuschelorhynchus macadamiae; assembly: GCA_030620095.1. Classification (NCBI taxonomy): domain Eukaryota; kingdom Metazoa; phylum Arthropoda; class Insecta; order Coleoptera; family Curculionidae; genus Kuschelorhynchus; species Kuschelorhynchus macadamiae. The sequence continues at coordinate 268,632 of JAUTXW010004642.1, read as the reverse complement.
TTATGTCAGCCAGGGTGCAATTATAACCACAACGCTACATATTTAAAAACTATAAAATATAAAAAAATATTTATAAAAAAAAAGTGTGATTATTTTTGGCGTGAGTAACGACATAGCACTCTGGTTGGCAGCGGCTCAACTTATTGCCCTTGTAAGTAACATAATTCTAATAATTTCCTTGATATTTCTTGGGATTAGAACGTGTCAATTTAAGTTACTATCCGACGTTTCGCCTTCGACTGCACGAGACATCTTCAGGGATCTGTACTCCACGAGATCTGAACACTGAATAAACTGAGAGATTCAGGCGACCTTTTATACCCGACTCGTGCTAGCCGAACCGTGACCTTGTGTAAAGATCGGTTTCTACGTGTAATGTAGAACGTAACCCGTCTCTCTATTGAAGTTTTTTGTATGTACAAAAATATCAAATTGGTTTCCTTTACATTTATTCCCACCTAGCACTAAAACAGCTACAACTATTTCCACTACTACTCTTTAAGAGTTTAATTTTCCATGTAAAGTAATTACATAACTACTGCCAAGCAACTACTTAAGGAATTGACTCCAAGGTCGTCATTTCTTTTCCGTTACATAATAGTAATTCAATCAATCGAATTTGCGGTTGGTTCCTTGTGAAACATTTTTAAATAGAGGTTTATTTAAAAAACTTTGGATTTTTAATGTTTCGTTTATTAGAGAGTTACTCTATATATGTTTCGGCTTTTTAGGCCTTTCTCAAGAGATGCTTCAGTGAATACTAAACTAAAATGAGCTATAGTGTGCATAATGCAATTTAGTTTTATTGCCTATCTATTTAAAATGGGATTTTTTACATTTATATTATAGGTACTTAGAAGGCTGTCTATTATTGGGGTAATTTGGAAATTTTGTTGGTCATTCGTTGTGAGTGAATTCCTTGATAAAGATTTTTTAATTTCAAGCTGTTCTAAAAGATCCAAACGTTTACCTTTATTTTCTTGATGTAATAACATTACATTATCGGTGTTAATAAAATGGTTGTTTTCTATGCAATGAGCAGATAATCCTGAATTTTTAACATTATATAAAATAGAGTTACGGTGTTCTTTTACTCTTGTTTGGATATTTCTACCCGTTTGCCCAATATAGACAGCTTCACAGTCCTTACATTTAACTTTGTACAGGGTGTCCCATTTTCGTAGGTTTTACGGGGTTTCCAGGTTATGAGTAGAGATAGAGAGATGCGGTTTTCGCGACACCGTGCTACTTTTCGATGAAACTAAAGAGGCCGCAAACAGATTTGCCCTAACCATTTTAGTTTCCGTGCTACAGGGTGATTTTGAAAATTTGTCATTTTCGGACACCCCCTGTAACTCAGCTATCGTAAAATATATTTAAAATGTTTCAACTGGTATTTATAGATTTTTTCACGTAGAATTCAGTGGCATACTCAGATTTTTGCTGAGAGTCATAGTTTTTGACATATTGGCATAACCTACTATTTTTTAAATGGGAGACCCTATATATTATTTTTTCATCTTATTCTTCGTGTCGAGAGCTTTTCAAAAACATACCATAAGTCATATTTATTTTCATAAATAACATGAAAAAATGCATTTTTCTTTAAACGGATTTATGGCATAGCAGATCAATCGAAATAAGAGAAGGTGGCTGTGGTAGCCATGGCAATGCCAACAAAAATATGATCAGGCAGCCATTACTGCTGTCATTTTTGGCATTATTGCGTTTAAATTTTTCTTGACGTCTATTATAATTATTGTTTTTAATATGGCTCAGAATCAAAAATTTTAATATTTTGAGAAATATGATATGAACGCGTGTTTTATATTGTCTAATGAAGATGCAGATCAGGCGGCAGAGCTTTATCTGAACAGGTTAGTTCTTATTTATCTTTCTGCATTTTGACTTTATTGGTTCGCTTTATTTTATCTTAGATATCCCGAGAGAAGACAACCAGAAAAAAGAATTTTTCAAAAAATTAAAAATAATCTTTGCCAATATGGATCTTTCAACAAGCCTCGATCGCGAACTTACAATAAAGACAACGAAGAATCTGAGGTCAGCGTTTTAGCCCTCGTTCAGACAGCTCCTGAAACATCTTGCAGGAAAATAGACGAAGAGGCGGGTGCACCGAAAACCAAAGTGCAGAAAATTTTGAAAAAGCACAAATTCAAACCCTATAAATACAAACTTGTGCATCATCTGCATCCTGGTGATGCAGAGCGCAGATTGGAGTTCTGCAATTGGTTTATAAATATGAAGGCAGAAGATATCGATTTTGAAAAAAAGATTATTTGGTCAGACGAGGCACATTTTACTAGTTCAGGGATTTTAAATAGACACAACACGCGATTTTGGAGTCAAGAAAACAACCATGTTATTTTTCCTAGGGAGCGTCAGGGCAGATTTGGATTCAATGTCTCCTGTTTTATTTTCAACCGAAAAATAGTTTACCAAATATATGAAGGAAATCTGAATTCGATTGGTTACGTGCGAATCCTAGAAGACGCATTAGGAATTTTGGATGATGTTCCCTTGGCTCAACTAAATAGGATTTATTTCCAGCAAGACGGAGCTCCAGCCCACAATGCCAGAATAAGTCAAAACTGGCTTAACGACCATTTTCCTGGAAGATGGATAGGAACACACGGACCTGTTCGATGGCCACCACGATCCCCTGACCTCTCAGTTTTAGATTTCTTTTTGTGGGGTTATTTAGAAAACAAGGTTTATGTAAGGCGATACGAAAACTTAGAACAACTAAGAATGGCCACCGAAAACGCTTTTTTGCAGACTTACAAAGACAGTCATTTACAATAGAAAATGCATTAAAAAGAATTTTTAAAGTTTGTCACACTTGTAGGACACATAATGGTCTACAATTTGAACAATATTTGTAGTTTTAATGAAATTATAATTATTACCTTTTACCTACTTCCTAATTTTTTCTGATGCTGTTACTTTGTTATTTCGTTAATAAATATTTGTTAACTTTTTCCATGGCTCCACAGCCACCTTCTCTTATTTCGATTGATCTGCTATGCCATAAATCCGTTTAAAGAAAAATGCATTTTTCCATGTTATTTATGAAAATAAATATGACTTATGGTACGTTTTTGAAAAGCTCTCGACACGAAGAATAAGATGAAAAAATAATATATAGGGTCTCCCATTTAAAAAATAGTAGGTTATGCCAATATGTCAAAAACTATGACTCTCAGCAAAAATCTGAGTATGCCACTGAATTCTACGTGAAAAAATCTATAAATACCAGTTGAAACATTTTAAATATATTTTAGGATAGCTGAGTTACAGGGGGTGTCCGAAAATGACAAATTTTCAAAATCACCCTGTAGCACGGAAACTAAAATGGTTAGGGCAAATTTGTTTGCGGCCTCTTTAGTTTCATCGAAAAGTAGCACGGTGTCGCGAAAACCGCATCTCTCTATCTCTACTCATAACCTGGAAACCCCGTAAAACCTACGAAAATAGGACACCCTGTACACACCTGATTTATTAGACTGACACATTTTTTCCTTATTATTTATTAAAACACTACCTAAATTTAGTTTATTTACAGAAATTGTGTTGCAACCTAAACTATTAAGCTTATTTGATATTTTGTCACTATAATTGGGAATATAATTTAAAAACCTAAAATTTTAGATTAATAAAGTCGTGACACTATAAAACCGTCTTCTAAGAATTTTGCGTTTTTTATTCTTTATCATGTTATCTATTAGAGATTCATTATAACCGTTATTTCTTGCAATTTGCTTTAGTACATTTAACTCGTTATTATAGTCTTCTTTACTTAAATTAATAAACCTTTCCCGAATCTGTGTAAATCAAAGTTATTTCCAATTAAAAAATTAAATTTACTTACAAAAAGAAGGACTGCCAATGGGATCACCCATTTCTCCTTTATTAGCGGAAATATTTATGTCATGATGTTTCCTGTATATGGGATAGTACAGAAAGGAGACTATCCCAATTTTTAGATTTTCTAAATACAATTAATCCAAAAATTCAGTTTACAATGGAAGTAGAAGATAACAACGAAATCAACTTTTTAGATATAACTATAAAAAGAATCAATAAACAACTTAAATCTAACATATACAGAAAACCAACAACAACAGACACAGTTATTCATAACCATTCTAAACAGTCTTGGAGAATAAAAATGTCACCTTTTCATAGTTTCGTACATAGGCTATTAACCTTTCCCTTAAGTAAAGAAGACTATAATAACGAGTTAAATGTACTAAAACAAATTGCAAGAAATAACGGTCATAATGAATCTCTAATAGATAACATGATAAAGAATAAAAAACGCAAAATTCTTAGAAGACAGTTTTATAGTGTCACGCCTCAATTAACCAAAAGTTTTAGGTTTTTAACTTATATTCCCAATTATAGTGACAAAATATCAAATAAGCTTAATAGATTAGGTTGCAACACAATTTCTGTAAATAAACTAAATTTAGGTAGTGTTTTAATAAATAATAAGGAAAAAATGTGTCAGTCTAATAAATCTACGGGTAGAAATATCCAAACAAGAGTAAAAGAACACCGTAACTCTATTTTATATAATGTTAAAAATTCAGGATTATCTGCTCATTGCATAGAAAACAACCATTTTATTGACACCGATAATGTAATGTTATTACATCAAGAAAATAAAGGTAAACGTTTGGATCTTTTAGAACAGCTTGAAATTAAAAAATCTTTATCAAGGAATTCACTCACAACGAATGACCAACAAAATTTCCAAATTACCCCAATAATAGACAGCCTTCTAAGTACCTATAATATAAATGTAAAAAATCCCATTTTAAATAGATGGCAATAAAACTAAATTGCATTATGCACACCATTAGATATAGCTCATTTTAGTTTAGTATTCACTGAAGCATCTCTTGAGAAAGGCCTAAAAAGCCGAAACATATGTAGAGTAACTCTCTAATAAATGAAACATTAAAAAGCCAAAGTTTTTTAAATAAACCACTATAATAATAATTATTCAAAGTTAGTGTTTCTAATCTGTTTACTAAATAACAACTTTTAAGTATCAGTACCTTCTTGAACTTTGTAGAGACTACTCCATTACGTTCAAATGTACTCTTATAACGTATTACTATAAAGTAAAACGAGTCGTTGCAGAGTAGAAAAAGTTATCGTCTACTGCTACTTTAAACTGGCTATACCAGTCGTTTTTCTTCTGTTGCAACTTAAAAGTAAGAATTACAGTAATTATTTACTACGAGAAAACTATTACCTCTTGTACTTGAGGTTCCGGAGATAGGGGGCGCTGGTACTAGATTCGGTTGGTGATTTTATAAGGACAGTGGCAACAATAGAGTAACCAATTTTTGATTGGTTCGGCCATATTGCTGCTAAAATAGTTTTGTTTACTTTTCGCCTAAGTGGGTTTCTTATAAGGTTTGTTGTTTTAGTGTCTCATTTTATTAGTTTGTGATTATTAAAATGAATATTGATACAAACAAGAAGTTCTCGGCCATTGGCCATATGAAGAAATGTATTTAAGCCTGTTTCACCTGTTTTTTGCTTGTAATTATAAAGTGTTTGTGATGAATGTGTAAATGACTATAGAAAAGTTATTAAATATTGCACATTATTATATTTTGGTTTCATTTCGCTGTAAAAGACAATATTGTTTCATGTCTTAGTATATGTTTTACTTCATTCAGCACCTCAATTTGAGATAGAAGCTCTCTAAGATTAGCATAAAAGATACTTTATTTTGTAGGCCTTCTGCAGTACATATTACTTTACTAAATTCACTTGGCAGACAACTCTCATTAATCGCTTGCACAAACATTGTTATTTGTTAAAAATCTAAATGAAAAAGCAAGTTTGTACTAGATAGTTCGAATAGATTATTAAAGTAAAACATTAATATAACCCTACATTTACAACTGACCCTGACAGAGGTTGTCAATATAAAAGTAGATTAATTTAGTCATATTTTGAGAAAAACTAACGATAATATGGGTGCCCTATTTAAACCTTAGAAATTTTGCATCAATTTGGCGAATAGGCTTCTATTGTCGCCACTGTCCATCTAAAGTCACTGTAATTCGGTCTATAGCTATTAATTAATTGTGTATGTTTTGCGTTATCGTCTACGAGTACTCATTAAATTTTAAAGAACCGGCGGAATGCTCCCAAACCGTAATCGCTTGGTAATAATATACAGTATAGGTTTAATAAGAACTTTGTAGTTTAGGTTAAAAGTAGTGAATCAAACTGACCCTCCACTGCGACTCTGTGGGCTATTGTGGCTCACACCTATGTTTACACTTCCCCGAGCAACACTAAGTCCTCAATGAGTCTTATTATTGCCTTTGGGGAGGTATTGTTCAAGTCCTCGAGCAGCAGGATATCTCTACCGAAAATAGAGAACCTGATCCTGGCAGCTGCCGAGCATTCACATAGCACACGTCTGGCTATCTCGTCATCCTCCATACATAGGCGGCACTCGGATTCGTTTTCAAGCCCCATCCTGTGCATGTGATGTCTTAGACCACAATGGCCAGTGTATAGGCCTACTGCTGTTTTGAGCTTAGTTCTGTTCATATTTAACAGACTTTCTGTTATCTTCTTCTTCATAGCAAGGGGGATAAACGCCTTTGCATGGGACAGGCCTGGCAGTGCGAGCCAATAGAGATTAGCTTTTTCCTCAACCAGGTCCAAAATTGCGCGCTTGGCCGTTTCGTGGGACACTCCTGGTTCAGGTCTCACGAATCTCGTCTCTGCTCCTTTCTTTGCTAGAAGGTCCGCAGACTCATTTCCCTCCAAACCTGCATGTCCTGGTACCCAGATAAGAGCGATTTTATCGTCGCTCCCCAGGCTAGCAAGTGCCTTTTGGCAGTTCCAGACTGTTTTGGATGTACAATGACTCGCTTCAAGTGCTTTAAGGGCCGCTTGACTATCCGAGAAAATTTTTATGGTTTTATGTGTTGTTTTTTGATCCTGCAACATTCTAACACACAGTTTGATAGCATGGACTTCTGCTTGGAATATTGAGGTGTTGTTTCCCAGGCTTACTGACAGATCAATCTTCGGTCTTACCCCATGTATTCCAGCTCCTACACCTTTATTGGTTTTGGAGCCGTCCGTGAAGAGGCACAGCTCTCGTTTAAGTAGATCAGATTTATTCTGATCCCACTCCTCTCTCCCTGGGAAGATCACGGAGTGGGGTTGCTGTGCACTAACAGTTCTTGGTAACAGGTCCGATGGCATTCCCAACATGTAGTGGTTTTTCACAACTTTCAGGAGCTCCATGGCCGCTGTCGGAGTGGAGCGAATCGCTCCTGTAATTGACAGGCAAGCCTGTCTCTGCAGTTTGGCTTGGGCAACACTTTGTTGTCCCTTGCTCCACCAGGCTGCAGAGCCATAGGCTATCATTGGCCTTATGACCGTTAGGAACAGCCAATATAGCTGTTTTGGTCTCATACCCCATAAATTCCCGCAAATTTTACGGAAGGTCCACAGGGATAGTTTAGCTTTCTGAACTATTTTATTCAGATGAGCATTCCAGTTCGGCATTTTATCCAGGATAATTCCCAAGTATTTCACTTCAATTGAAAATGGTATCACCTGTCCCCTTAAGGAAGGTGTTCAAACAAACAAACAAACAAAAGTATGCTTTATTGCCGCAGAAAAATTTAACAATTTTATGGACAAAGCAAAATATACCTAAAATAAGACATATCAAAACATTAACGAAAAGGAATTTCGATACGTCAATGCTTTTTAAAAATGTAAATTATCAATTTACCAAATCGTAAAACACACGTTAGAATATAACATAACATTGCCGCAAAACAGGTAATGAATCCTAATAACCTTATAAAAGTAAACAAACACACATGTACGAGGTGGATAATTTCGATGACATTGAAATCAAAATTGCAACTATGCGAATAATTGTGATGTTAAACAGAAGGTATAATGAACTAGTGTAGAATGTAGTATACAAAAAAGAATTAAATTTTGTTTTTAATCCAATACCTAACAAAAATAATTAAGTTTTAAGTGAATGTTCGACAGTTCTTTTCTCTATATGATGATTTTCAAAATTCTATGCTACGAGTTAGGACATGACTCACAAAAGATTTAAGTAAACAAGCGAATTTAGTGACAATTTAAAGAGACTTACTCGCTGTAAAAATCATTAATGCTGAAAACGGTCTTTCAATGAGGTATGCTTTGGTGTATTTTCGAACTTGTGCAAGCATAGGGGTAGATTTTAAATGTCCTGGCAGATTGTTGTAAAGTTTTATGGCGTTGTAAATAATTGATTTTTTTATTAATTCTGAGGAAGGAATGGGAAGATATATATCATGCCTAGAGTCTCTGGTAGGGTATACATGTTGTGGCCTTTCTGGGAGGGTGTTTTCTCAGCAAACATACCGTTTTCAAAATAAATAATGCAGGAAGTGAAAAAATTTCATGTTTTTTGAAATAGTATTGGCAGTGAGCTCTATTATTTAGACCAAACAAATAACGAATGGATCTCTTTTAAAGCATAAAAATACTACGAAATTGCTCGGTGGTACAGCAGCCCCAAAAGGGAAGGCCATAGCGGAGGTGGGATTCAAATAAAGAGAAATAAGTAAGTCTGGAAGAAGGAACGTCTAGTTCTTTTGAAACTGATCGAATGGCGAAGCAGGCGGTAGAAAGTTTTTTAGTTAAGGTGTCAATATGATTAGACCATTTTAGGTTGTTATTCATATTTAAACCCAGGAATTTAACCGACTCTACGTATTCAATATTGCTGTTATGTACCTGAAGTGGTTGTAAAGTTCCCTTATAAGATAACGCCACCGTTTTATCGACATTAAAACAAAGCATATTGGAATCGGACCAAGCCTTAATTATAACCAAGTCTTTGGAGATACTAGAGTGTAAAGACGTTGTATCAAAATCACTCCAAGTTATGCTTGTGTCGTCTGCAAAAAGGGAAATTCTTCCATTAATTTTAAGGTTCGTGATATCATTAATGTATAACAAAAAAAGAATAGGTCCCAAGACTGAACCTTGAGGGACTCCACTTGTAATCAACTTACAATCAGAATCGGAACCATTAGCCCTTACAAGTTGTTGCCTTTTCCCAAGATAAGATTTGAACCAATTTAAAGAAGTACCACGAATTCCATAAAAATTTAGTTTGTTTAGCAGAATTTCATGACTAACACAATCAAAGGCTTTCGCATAGTTACAAAAAACTGAGGCAGTTGGGTGGTTGTTATTGAGAGATAAGTAGACGCCTCTAAGCAACGTGAACATGGCGTCGCTGGTGCACTTGTTGGGTAGAAATCCGAACTGCTCCGGGGATATTATCTGATGTTTCAGGAGAAATGGCATAAGACGATTCTTCAGCAGCCTTTCGATGATTTTTGATAGCACTGGTAGTAGTGCAATTGGGCGATAATTGCAAGAGTTAGTTTTTTCGCCGCCTTTATGAAGTGGAATAATTATAGCTGTTTTAAGGCAATCAGGGAATACACCTTTTATAAAGGATTCATTTATTAATGTTGTAAGGGCCTCTATGACTGGGAGTGGCAAGTTCAGGAATATTCTAATTGATAGGCCATCAGTGCTACACGAAGATTTACTTTTGATATTATTTATTACCTTCAATAGTTCAGTGTTGCTAACGGGACTTAAGAAAAAGCTATCAGCTAAATTTTTTGAAGGAGGGAGAAACGAAAGAGGGTCCAAACTTGGCGAGATACTAGAGGTAACATTTTTGCTTACATCAATAAAATAATTATTTAGATCATTAGCCCCTGGCAAGATCTGAATCACAAGGTTTGATTTGTTTCTGAGGTTATTGATGAAAGGAGGTTAGACTTATTGGTCTAAGCGAACTTGGTAGAGGATCATTTCGACCCACTTTAGATATATATATTACCTTAGTTGCAGACCATCTGGCCGGTATAAAATTTCAAGCCAGACTTGCTCTGAATAGTCTTGTTATGAAAGGAAGGAGTGCGTCCAACCCGTTTTGTATCAGAGCTGGAAAGACTCCATCCTCCCCAGGCGATTTGAAGGGCCGAAAGGAATTTACGACCCTTTGGACCGCTTTGTAGATAACTTTATTCGTACCACCTTAGTGTTCAAGGCTTCAGTGTAATTGGATATAAGTGACAGTTGCGTATTTAAAAAATCTAAAACTATAAAAGCGTATGGGAGCAGTCGTAGACACTGGATGTTAAGTAATTTTCTCACTGAAGAAATGCAGCCAACCTATCTTTTTGTTTTGTTTTTGTGAGTATAAAGATAAAAAATGCATACAAATTAAACATTACGTAAAAAAAAGAATCACTCTTTATAATAAGATATTTAATGATAATTACTATTTAAACCAAAGTCCAAAATTACATTTTTGAGATTAAATTGGCCAATATATTTGTGAAAATGTATTGAAAATAAACGAATGTTAAAGGCTCGTAATTTTTTTACGACTATCATCTGCATATTCACCAGAGAAATTGCCTGCGTTTTAATTTTAGGTCCTTAGCATAGCCCGAAAACTAAGTGAAACGCATGTATCCTACCTCAGCAACCAATAACGTATCCTATACGCTCTACACCATATTCCCAATTTGAGTGTTGCCATAACAGTTTTGGTGTATTAAAACAAACCATACATATTTTTAAAACGGATTAAATAAAGACAGAAATAAAGAAGTGACGAATAGGGTGAAAACAGTCAGATAATGAGGCCCGCGAACAAGTTGAAAACCGTTTTGGAAAGCGCGCGCCGCTGCAACAACGATTCGTATAATAAAATGTACAATTGTACATAGTGCCATCTATGTTTAGGAGGATGAACTACACACACTCAACCTAAAACCTAAAGCCAAACGTTAACTGGCTTGTTCCGTAAAATTCTATCGCGCAAAAACACAGATGACGCTATCTGAACATTCTGGAAAGAACCAGAGAAATCACGATCCGTATATAAACCGTGTTCGATTGAGTTCAGTCGTTCAGTGTTTAGTCAGTTGCGATAGAGTTTCGAATTGAGTTGCGCATTTATTGTTACAACACTTAACAGTACTTATTATAATTTATTTCGGATACAGTTTTTAACATGTCTCTTTCAAAACCAAGTGCACGTAAGAGGAAACTTGTAGATGAGCATTGTATCTTTCAAAAAAAAGTGGGAATTAGAGTTTTTTTGCTGTGAAGTGAAAGAAAAAATTATTTGTTTGATTTGTAAAAGTACAGTCGGTGTCCCAAAATTATATAACATAAAATGTTACTATGATATTCATAAAACTATGTTTGACAAGTATACAGACATGGTCAGTAACGAAAAGTTAAATAAGCTAAAATCACGGTTGAAAGATCAGCAGCTTATGTTTACACGTCCAAAGCAAGAAAATGAATCTGTCCTTCAAGCGAGCTACGTACTGTCGGAGTTGATCGCGAAACACTCAAAATCATTTGTTGAAGGTGAATTTATAAAAGAGTGCCTTTTAAAGGCCGTGGAAATTGTAAGTCCCTGGAGCGTGAAGGCATTTTAAAATATATCTTTGTCCCGGAATACTGTCGTTGAAAGAGTTACTGAGTTGGCTGCCAATATAAGTGATCAGATAAAAACAAAATCAGACTCTTTCATTGCATTTTCTATTGCCTGTGACGAAAGTACGGATGTGTGTGGTGTGGCGCAACTCGCTGTTTTTCTTCGTGCGGTTGATACAGATATCAATGTGTATGAAGAATTACTGGAATTAGTATCATTGCATTATACAACTGGGAAGGATATTTTCAATGAGGTTTATGGACTTTTGCAAAAGTACAATTTAGATTTATCGAAACTGTGTTCCGTTGCAACAGACGGAGCTCCTTCAATGACTGGAGTAAAAAATGGCTTCGTTAAAATATTACAGACAAAGATCAGAGAAACGGGCAGTGACAAACCAGATTTTCATCATATTCATTGTATAATCCACCAAGAAGTTTTATGCTCATAGTGATCAAGTTGGAAAGTGTTTTAAAGTCAGTGAAAATTATAAACTTCATAAGGTCACGAGGGCTTAATCAGTAACAGTTTTCTGCAATTTTACGTGATTTAGAAAGTGAGTTCACTGGTTTACCATATTATGCAGAGGTGCGATGGCTTTCGTGTTCTATGGTACTCAACCGGTTTTGGAAAAGAAGAAGATGTCAGCTTATTATGCGATGTACCTTTTTTACAAGATCTTTCATTTATGGTAAATATCACAAAACACTTGTCGGATTTAAATACGAAATTGCAAGGACCACGTCAAGTTATTAAAGATATGCATGATCTCAAGTGTAAGACGATGTTGTGGGAAAAACAGTTAGCAGAGGATAATCTGTCATATTTTCTGAATTGTAAGGCATATCAGGAAAGCACAAATGTCCCAATGTCATACAAAATTTGAGAAGGGTTCTCAGGATTTTAAGACCCAAGAAAACAATTTTTATCTGTTTACTGGTCTTTTCATTATCGATATTGATAAAGTTTCCCCTAACTTGCAAATGGAAGTAATTGAGATTTAGTGTCAGACCCACTTAAAACAATAAATTGATAGTGTTGGCACATTCGAATTTTATAAGTACAGGGTGTTCCAGCGAGGACTGAACTGGGACCTATTTTCGACCTTCCTTGTATTTTGGAAAAATTCAAAATAGCTAATCGTTGTATTTTTTCTTGTAGAATCCAAAAATGTCATCGAAAAAATATTTGAACCAGAAACAAAAGAGTTACGCTATGCATCAGGTGTTTTTTAATTGGAATGTATCGTTTTTTATACGATTTTTGGAAAGAGTGATTTTTTTTATGTCCGTTCTGATTAAAAGATTTGATTTTGCGATAGCTGTTTATATCACATTTTAATGTTTTACAAACTAAAATTTTAGCTTCACCTGTTTAAAATATACGATAGGTTGGTATAGGTGATCAAGGTAAAATGACGTTTGAATGCTTTGTCAATAAAAATTGACATTATTTTAATTATTGTCGAAGTCTTCACCTAAAAAATATATATTTGACTCTGATCGAAATGAAATACTCTTTGGACGAGAGACTACAGAATGTTATGCTATTTTACAAGTGCCAAGAAAATGCAAGAGAAGCAAGAAGAAGATTTATTGCAAATTTTCATAGAAATATATCCTTCAATACAATTCTAAGGATAAAAAACCTATTTGAGGAAAATAAAACTTTACATGATAGAAAAAGAAATTCAATAAAAAATAATTATTAAATAATAAAATAAAACTACTAATAACATAAGTTTTCAATGTGACCGCCGTTTTTCTCGAAACAACATCGATAACCCCTTTGTAGCCTTTCTAAACTTGCTGTTACAATATGATTTTCCTGGTTAAGGCGGTTTATTTCATCGACAATTTTTCCCATGATCTCTTGAATATTTTCGTTTCGTTGTCTGTATACGACGTTCTTCAAATGGCCCCAAAGAAATGTATCCAAAACTGAGAGGTCGGGGCTATTGGGCGGCCAAGCATATGTTCCATTTCGCCCTATCCATTCGTTATGGCGCCGATTTAAAAATTGAACCACATCATGCACGGCATGAGGAGGCGCCCCATCATGTTGCCAAATTAAATTCTGATATTCTGCCAATGGTAAGTCTTCCAAAAAATTTTCAATTTCGTTTTCTAAAAACTCATAATATCTGTGCCCATTTAAAGACCCGTTAAAAAATATTGGTCCCAAAATTTTATTGTTTTTTATCCCACACCAAACATGAATAGAATTCCTCCCTTGAAATTTAATAGTCTGGAACTTTTCTGGATTTTCAACGGCCCAGTGGTGACTATTATGTCTGTTGAATACTCCCGATGTTGTGGAAGTAGCTTCGTTGGTCCACACAATATTTTTGAATAAATCAGGGTGTTCGTTTTCTTGCCGAATTACCATTTGAGAAACAAATTTGAAGCGAAGTTCTTTTTGTGCCGGTTTTAGGTGCTGAAGTGGAAGGATACGAAAAGGCCTAAATTTATGAATTTTCCTGAGTGAGTCCTGTGAACAGTCCCTCGGGTAACTCTTCTGCGCCTTACACCGCCACCGTACTGAACTTCCCGAACTGCATCCGAAATAGATTTGGTTGGATTAACTCGAAAATAATTTATAATGGCCTGGTCTCGATTTCTTCTTCTTTGTATATTTCTTTTTCTATCATGTAAAGTTTTATTTTCCTCAAATAAGTTTTTTATCCTTAGAATTGTATTGATGTCTCTCGTCCAAAGAGTATTTCATTTCGATCAGAGTCAAATATATATTTTTTAGGTGAAGACTTCGACAATAATTAAAATAATGTCAATTTTTATTGACAAAGCATTCAAACGTCATTTTACCTTGATCACCTATACCAACCTATCGTATATTTTAAACAGGTGAATTTTAGTTTGTAAAACATTAAAATGTAATATAAACAGCTATCGCAAAATCAAATCTTTTAATCAGAACGGACATAAAAAAATCACACTTTCCAAAAATCGTATAAAAAACGATACATTCCATTTAAAAAACACCTGATGCATAGCGTAACTCTTTTGTTTCTGGTTCAAATATTTTTTCGATGATATTTTTGGATTCTACAAGAAAATAGGTCCCTGTTCAGTCCTCGCTTGAACACCCTGTACCTGCCTGTTCAATACCAAGAAATGAGAAAATTTGCCTGTAAAATCCTGTCAATGTTTGCATGTACCTATAAGTGTGAACAAATATTTTCTTTGATGAAAGGAAACAAATCTCCCGCAAGATCGCGATTGACGGTCGCACACTTGGACGCAGTTTTAAAAGTTATTTCCGCCGATAAATTGGCGCCACAAATAGACAACTTAATTAAAGGCAAAAGATGTCAAATATCTGGCAAAAGAATTTAATGTTTGTAGTTTTTTGTAATGTCCTTTTTATTGGAAATTTAATAAACAGACTTGTCTTATAATAGTACTTTTTCTCAAGATTTTCAGTAGTTTGTCTTCTTTAAGATAAGGTTTTGAGGCCCACCTAGTCTATGGTGTTTATGCTTTTGGCCACCAATGACTACAAGTGCTACTTGGGTTATGTGGCCAGTGGTATACTGGTGTTCAGAAACAGCAGACTGAACAATTTGTTTCTTTTTCACACATCGTTCATGTTCTTTAAGTCTAGTGGATGAGCGGTTGTTTCTCCCAAATACATTTCTCCATGGGAGCAAGAATATCCTATAATTGAACGCGTAATATTTTCGGCGGTCCGACATACGTGCAATCTTCAATTCACATAAGTTTGGCCAATACTTGCGATCCCCCAGAGATGTTGTAACTTTTCAAATAGAAGAAGTATATGATATTCCTTGCTCCTGTGGAGAACTGTATGAGGGAGAAACAGGACGCTCAATATCTATTAGAGTTAAGGAACACGAACGATGTATTAAAAAGAAACAAACTGGTCAAATTGCTGTATCTGAACACTTTTAGCGTCGGTTCCATGATTTTATAAACGAAAAATTAGAGAATCTATTGACATTTTTGAACATACAAAAAAAAACTTCAATAGAGATACTTAATACAATATCACGGTTCGGAGAGCACAATTCGAGTATAAATGCTCATATGAATCTCTCCGAGCCCATTCAGTTTAAAATCTCTTGGAGTAAAGATCCCTGAAGATGTCTAGTGTAATCAAAGACGAAACGTAGGATAGTAATTCCAAGTAATTTTTTTCTGATTTTGCATCTCAGAACCCTATACTACTAAAAACGACACAGAAAAATATATAACGGACAGCGCTCACCTGTTGCTTGCTGCTATTTCCCGCCGCGGCGTTGTTCTGCGGAGATCCGGCCTTCGCCAGGCTGCTCCACGAACTCGCATTTTTCACGTCCGGCTTCACTTTGAATCCGGGCACCATGCCGCCGCCGAACGGCGCCAGTGGCGGCTTCTGGTCGACCACCATACTCGTCAGGGACGGCGGCTGCGGAGGTTTCTTGTCCGACAATCCGAACGCCTCCATCGGCTCGGGCTTCATCAGGATGCTCTCCTTTTTGATCTGGGCATTGTTCACGTGGGCGGTAGTCGGTAGCGGGTCGAACATGGACCCCAGTGACATCTCCATGGGCAGACCCATCGAAGCTATGCCGTTGTTGTTAGTGTTGTTCAACGACGAAGAATCGAAGTCGTGCTTCATGCTGTAGCCATTGTTCTGGGCGTGAGTGGTCGGGTGTTGATTGTGCGGGTGTCCCTGTAAAGATTTATTAAATTTACTATTACGAGTTTGAGTTTTCGTAAGGATAAATACATCTTTAAAGGAAAAAACGAGTTCCCGAGTAATAAAAATATTGCTGTTCAAAATACACAAAATGTAACGAATGTGCAGTTCTCATATCAAACCGGGGTCCTAAGGGAAGTAAAAACTACTGTTTATACTTTATTTGTTTTAATTATTAGTATTTAATATTTATATTCCAATGGCTGCGAATGATAACTTACTTCCAACTTCACTTTTGCACAGGGGCGTGCAGTCCGTGGAAGCAAGGGAAGCAGTGCTTCCCCAGAAAAAATTACAAAACATCTTCTAAAATGTAATTTTTAAAATAGCAAACCATTAATTTAGTTTATATTAAAAATGCTAAAATGTTATCTTAATTATCAAGCCCATAATAAATGCGGTCTTGACTCCGACCCAGCCACAATAGAATATCGAATAGAACCTATGCGGACCGCTAGCTTCTCTGCAGCCAAGTCCTGTATGCTTGATTTCCTGTGAATCGAGCCAGAGATTATTGAACTTTCCACCGGCTGTTTGCAATTTTTTGCATTTCAGTCGCGTGCTTTAAGTGGTGGCGGAAGCTATCGTTGGAGTAGGTTCTTTATTTGAACAGCTATCCGTGTGTTGTGTGATACGTACGTCGCGTCGTGCATGGTGCGATATGGAAGACAATAATACGGACGTGGATATGCAAATACCGTCAACTTCGGCTGTCGGTAATAACGTTGAAAATGTTGTAGAATTTAGTAAAAAGAGCGTGTGTGAATGTGGGGCGTGTGTCTTAACAATAAAGGGACTTTCAACATTAAACTTCGCTGATAAGCTTCAAATAATCTCCAAAGGAAGGGCAGAACCGCCTATGAAAAATTTAATCACAAAAATAAAAACTGTATTAGACATTTTTATCCGGAAAAACAATACGAACAATTTAAATGGCTAACAGGGTGTGAAAATATAAGTATTATTTTGTTGGCCATGTTTACTTTTTGAAAATTAAAAAGGTCTCTGGAATAAAACCTGGTTTTTCCGATTTAAACAATTTCCATAAAGCTGTAAAAAGACACATTATATCCAAAGCGCATTTACAGACCGTCATAAAAGAAAAAGTCTTCAGCAAAACCAGAATTGAACACGCCCTTAATAAACAGTTGGAAATTAGTCACCGCCAACACACTGAACTAGTCGATAAAAATAGGCAAATATTAAGAAGACTTATCGATGTTGTTTGTTTTCTCGGACAGCACGAATTGAGATTTAGAAGTCATGACGAAACAAGAGTTTCTTCAAATAGAGGAATTTTTCAAGATTTACTTAGTTTAATGGCTAAATATGATGATTGCTTAAAAATTCATTTAGAGCAGTCTAGCGTTTTTCGCGGAACGTCGAATCGAATCCAGAATGATTTAATTTCCGCTGTTGCAACCATTAATCTAAAAAGAATTAAGCAGGAGATTGGCGAGGCGCGGTGCATTGCTACTATTCTGGCCGAAACAACTGATATCACTAATTTTAGCCAATTATCTATAGTAATACGCTACGTTAAAACAGACGGAAGTATTCAAGAGTGATATTTAGGTTTTAAGAATGTGTCCGAAAATCGTACAGCACATGCATTATATACCGTAGTTTATAACGTTACTAAAGAAATTAATGGAGAGAAAAAATTAGTTGCTCAAAGCTATGATGGAGCTGCAGTGATGGCAGGACAATTAGGGGGTCTGCAAGCTAAAGTTTGAGAAACTTTTCCAAGTGCTGTGTTTGTCCATTGTTTTGCTCATAAATTAAATTTAGTTTTATCCCAGTCCATCAATCACATTAAAGAGTGTAAAGTATTTTTCGTTACTTTAAGTGGCATGGCTGCTTTTTTTCCAAGTCAACAAAACGTACACAAACTGTGGACTCCATTGTCCACAAACGATTGCCCAAAGTAGCTCCTACTAGGTGGAACTATAGTGGAAGACTTATATTAACAGTATCTGAAAATCGTGAATCACTTATTGAACTATTTGAGAATATAATAGAAAATAATGAAACGTGGGACTCAGAAGCAATAAATAGTTCGAGGGGGTTTTTGGACTGTTTAAAACGAGATTTTAATTTTAATTATTTGTTGAACATATTTTCAGAAATATTTCCATTCTCGTACAATATTTTTTATATATTACAAACTAAAACAAATGATATTGCTTTTTGCCTAAAAAAATGGATGATTTTAAGTCCATGTTAAGCCAAAAAAGAGATGACTTTGACCTATTTTGGGAGAAAACGATGACGTTAAATGTAGAGCCACAAGCCAAGCGTCTTCGAATAGACAAGGTGGGAGATGTTCAAACATCATACAGACGCCTCTTTTATGAAATAATCGATCAAATTCAGCAACAAATAAACTATAGATTTAACGGTTTAAATGATTTTAAATTCCTCGAGCTCTGCAATTTTGATGCATTTAAAGCAAAAACTTTTCCAGAAGATGTGTTTAAATCTCTTCTTTTTCATTATGGCCAGTTCTTCGACCGAGTGTTACTGCGATCTGAACTAAAAATGATTTACGAAACTGATGACATTAGCGCAAAAAATAACGCTAAGGAACTAATGTAATTTTTAAAAGACAAGGAGCTGGAAGATGACTACACCGGTGTCGAAATTGTGTGAATTAGTATTGACAATACCTGTCACAAGTTCATCATTAGAACGCAATTTTTCAACACTTAAACGTATAAAAAATTTCGTGAGAAATTCAACGGGGCAGGAGACATCGCTGTTGTCCATTGAAAATAAACTTCTCCAAAATATGTCGGAGCATCGACGATTTTATGATCATGTCATTGACGAATTTGCAAAAAATGATCGAAGAATCGAATTACATTACAAATAGGTAAGTTTCTAAAAATTGCTTCCCTTTCTTAAAATTCCATCGCACGCCCCTGCTTTTGCATGAATATATAAACTTTTCTCAATTTTAATAATATCCAAAAGTTATTTTCGTCAGTTCTGTGACGTCTCAGAATCTGACTTGGCCTGAAAAGCTGAGGAAGCTAGTTTCACAATTCATAAAAGGAAGCTTTTTGCCTTTTTAATTCTCTTTGGCAGATACTACAATGAATGAAATAAAAACTAATACAAAAATCAAAAGCAAATCGTGAAGCTGGCTTCCTTAAAACTTTAGAAGCTGAAATAATTTCGAAAAAAAAATACCGATAAGAGTTGAGACAAAATCCAAAAATTATCTATTGTCCCAAACCAATTTCCGGTTTGACAGGAAGTGTCAAAATTTTACATTTTCTCTAAATTTACAAAATAATCATCACCCTACATATTCCAATTCAGAATAAGCATCACCTTTTTTTACAATACCTTATATTACAGAAACGTTCGAAAAAATTCGAAGATAAACCAGAAATTTTAATATCAATGAATATAAGAATTTTAATTTAATATCAATGAATATAAAACAAATAGCAAATGTCAAAAAAAATGTAATAACTCATTGGTAACATCATTACGTCTTTTGTGTAAGCAATTTTCATAGACATAATAACAGGGAGACGGAATTGTTTTGATTTGAACGCAATCATACATTGTGTCTAACGAACATATTTTGTCCTTAAAAAATTGTATATTTAGGATTTAAGTTAGACAATAATTTTTACTTAAAAATTGTATATGTAAGATTTAAATTAGATTGTCCTTGATTTATCTGTAAAATTAAATTTACATTATATTAAAATTAAAAATTACCCTAACATTCCCGCTGACTAAAACAATTAAATAACATTGACCTACCACGTAAGGACAATCTTGTATAATATCGCAAAACTATAGTGGTGCCGGTTTAATTGTTTCTACTTTTGTACATGGTCCTTCGTACCGGATATAATTTGTAAGGGCAAATGGTTCCGATTTTGACTGTAAACTGGTTATAAGTGAAGTTCCTCAAGGTTCGGTCTTGGGACCTGTTCTTTTTTTGTTATACATTATTGATATCACCAACCTAAAAATTAATGGCAAAATCTCTCTCTTTGCTGACGACACAAGCATAACACGAAATGACTTTGATACAACGTCCTTACATTCTAATATCTCCAACGACCTTGTTATGATTAAGGCTTGGTCCGAGTCCAATCTGCTTTGCTTCAATGTGGTTAAAACGGTGGCCTTATCTTATAAGGGAACTTTACAACCACTTCTGCTACTTAATAGCAATATTAATTACGTTGAGTCGGTTAAATTACTGGGCTTGAATATAAATAACAACCTAAAATGGTTTATCTTTCCTTAACTAAAAAACTTTCTACCTCCTGCTTTGCCATTCGATCAATTTAAAAAAAAAATGGACGTGTCGTCTGCCAAACTTACTTATTTCTAACAAACATAGAAAAAGACTCCAAGTCTCGGTCTCATTAAATTATAATTTTACAATTCACAACAAACATGACACGTGTTTCGCCCTTTCGAG
The DNA here is from genome assembly GCA_030620095.1 of Kuschelorhynchus macadamiae. Taxonomy (NCBI): domain Eukaryota; kingdom Metazoa; phylum Arthropoda; class Insecta; order Coleoptera; family Curculionidae; genus Kuschelorhynchus; species Kuschelorhynchus macadamiae. The sequence continues at coordinate 247,885 of JAUTXW010004642.1, read as the reverse complement.
CATCATCAGACCTACAAACAACAGAGAGAACCTTAGTAAATAATCACACTCACAAATCCTATAACAATAACTTACAAATAAAATAAAACATACTAAAGCACAACAAAACAAACATTAAAATGAGATTAAGTCTCACGTGAATAAACAAAATAAAATATTAAAAAAGATTCATGTCTCTAGGCGGGATCGAACCCAGACCGCCCGAGTGAGACGCCAAAGCAACCACCCACAGACCACTTGACTAGTCGAAGAAAAAGAACCAAAAACTCTCACTCTATGAATTAATGAATGAAATGAAGGTTGCCTACAATTATCATTACATTAAATTGTTATATATTAGGGTTGGTTCAAAATTAAAAACATCGTTAACGCAAGTGAGAATGGGACTTTTTATAGCTTTGGTTATTTCCATTTTTTCTAGAAGGTCAAGCTTTTTCCCCTTCGGACACTCATGTAAAACATCAACTCAGAAATGGAAAATTCATGACCTGACTCCAACAAATGATTGGCAAAAGCTGAAACAGTCTCAGTTACATCCATATGTCTGAATTTGTTGACAAGGCTTAAATGTTCTCTCACCCTTGTGGAAATTTTTCGACCTGTTTGTCCCACATAGGTCGTGGAACATTCGCTACAATTTAGTGCATAAACCCCAGATCTGGACAGTTTATCGGTTGTGTCCTTTGTCCTTACTAAATGTCTCTTGAGAGTATTTACTGTTATGAATTAAATAATGACATACTTCCGAAAAAAGTAATACACTTGAAAAAATGTGTCTCATCGCTAAGTTTTGAATGTATGACAGTATAGGACATTTTGTACTTGTTTATAAATTTATAATATAATTTGGTGATGGACTCCAAAGGAAAACCGTTATTCATAGCAATCTGCATTATAATATCACGCTCCTTATTAAACGCTTCCCTTGACAATGGTAAATTACACAACCGATAGAAAAAGGAGTGGAACGCGGTGAATTTATGTGTGTAAGGAGAGTTTGAAGCATACTGAATAACATTATCCGTGGACGATGTTTTCCGGTAAACCTCAAACTCTATCCTACTGTGTTTCCGCGATAGTAAAAGGTCAAGAAACGGTAGTTTTCCTTCATCTTCCATTTCCTACACTGGAAACTCAATTTTAGGATGCAACGAGTTAAGGAATTGTAAAAACTCTTCCAACTAATTTCTGTTGCCATTCCACGCAATGCAAATATCATCCAAGTATCTTTTATATGCTGTTAGGAAGGAGGCAAAATAACTATTCATTATCCTGTTTTCCAAATTGTTCATGAAAACCTCACTCAAAAATGGCGACAAACAGGAACCCATATCCAGCCCAGACCTTTGCCTATATAACTGTCCATTAAATTTGAAAAAATTTTGGTCTAAAAATAAACTAAGGTAAGAAGAGAAGTGAGGCCATCAACGAATAACTGTGGCAAAGAAGATCTCGCCAATAAATCCCTTACCAACTGAATACAGTCTGCGGTAGGCACACTAGGAAACAAATTCTTGACATCCAATGAAACTAATAGTGCATTGTGCGGAATATCAACGTTTTTCAGGTGATCGGCAGTCGATGGAATTCCTGGTAGAATATGTGCTATGAAATCCCGTTACGTCCCTAAGAACTCTATTTAGCCAAGCTGAAAGTTTATAGCATGAGGAATCAATAAATGAAACCACTGGCCTCATGGGCGTGCCATCTTTATGAATCTTTGGCAAGCCATAAAGTAAGGGTGTTTTCGGGTTCATAGGATATAATTTATCTTTTGTCATGTTAAAATATTCTAAGGTTGTTAGAAATGTGTCCAGACTACTTTTTAACCTCGTAAAAAATGAGTTTGTTGGGTCTCTCTCTATTTATTCTTTCAAAATCACCAGAGTTCAAGAAACCAACAACCTTGTCAACATAATCAGTTCTTTCCATAACTACCAAGCAAGAGCCTTTATCGGCCTTGGTGCAAATCAGATCGTTGGATTTGATCTTATGTGCCAGAGATTTTAGGTGAGCCCTGTTGTAGTTAGAGCCTGTGTCACTCGTCAAATTAGAGTTCAGAAAATTTATTATTTTAGCCCGCAATATATTTTTGTTATTAGAAATGTCGATCGTTTGAATAATACATCCGGCCTCTATAGCCAGAGTTTCTTTAATATCAGTATTGGTGTTGTGGGAAAAATTATACTTAAGGTTAGAATTAAGTATATGTTCCTCTTAAGGAGTAAAAGGAACATCAGACAAATTAATAAAACGCTTGTGAAAACCAAAATTTGTGCTTCCCAAACCTAATCTGTATTCATCAATATTATTGGATAAAAGATAATTTCTTTCAGCTAATTTAAGACAATGAATTTTCTTAACTAATCTCTTAAACGTATTCTCACCGAAAGACTCAACCTCATCTCTAAAGCAATGATAGTTTTAAATTCAATGTAGGATAACAGAAATGTTAAAGTTAGATATAGATATGTGAGTTTAGAGTTTACTGAGTTCAAAGTTTTATAATGTTGTTTAATCTCTGCCTTGATCCAAACGGTTTGAGCTTTCTTCAATGCAGCTGATGCAGCCTTAGTATGAATCTTGCACTTGATTGTCACGAATTTAGGTGTCAATTGAAATAGTAAGCATCGTTGAAGGAACCAAATTTTTAGCAGCAAGTTTTTTCGTGCAATTAGGTTCTTTTTGTATACCTGGACAAGTTTAGCCTGACTGGCATTATAAAAATCGAAGAAATTGTCCATATTGCTCAAAGAGACCTAGTTTTAATAACAAACATAGAAAAAGATTCCAAGTCATTTCATTCATTAATTCATAGAGTGAGAGTTTTTGCTTCTTTTCTTCGACTAGTCCAGTGGTCTGTGGGTGGTTGCTTCGGCGTCTCACTCGGGCGGTCTGGGTTCGATCCCGCCTAGAGACATAAATCTTTTTTAATACTTTTTTAATATTTTATTTTGTTTATTCACGTGAGACTTAACCTCATTTTAATGTCCATCAAATATGTATAAGTAGTTGTTTGTTTTGTTGTGCTTTAGTGTGTTTTATTCTATTTGTAAGTTATTGTTTTAGGATTTGTGAGTGTGATTATTTACTAAGGTTCTCTCTGTTGTTTGTAGGTCTGATGATGCTCGAAAGGGCGAAACACGTGTCATGTTTGTTGTGAATTGTAAAATTATAATTTAATGAGACCGAACAAAAAGAATTAATGTTAACATTAATTCTTTTTGTTACACATCAGATTAAAGTTATACATTTTCTTATTTTTTTCTAATACACTTAAATTACTACATTACTTCAGTACACTTTTTGTTTAACTTATTTTGCTTGTATAACGATAACAAAATTCTTACACTAGGAAGGACTATGTGATTTTTTCTTCAAACATTGACCAAATGAGTTATTTTAGTCCTATCGATCTAAAACACATTTTTGCAATTGGTAGATTTACAAATATCATTTTTTGTTATAAGTTTAGTATTAATGATAAACCCTTGTTTCATAGATTTAAGAAATTTATTAGGATGTATTCAGATTATAGAAATAAGTCAATAAGAATAATTGAAAACCACAGACTGCATGGAAATCATGGTTTCAAATTTACCAAAAAATCTTTATGTAGGCTTTTAGCGTCATATGTAAATATTGATAACTGTCACTCAAATTATTGTTCTGACGTCTATACCTTGTGTAGATTGTAATCCTTTGATTTTGAATTCTACTTCTAGCAATTCGGTTGTAGGGCCTGTTGCAGACCAAGATATTATTGTGCTTGATAATCACATTACTGAAAAAAATATAGATAAAAACATAACAAGAATTCTCGAAAATGTCGAGAATGAGATCGTTTCGGGGACTGTGCAGAACAGCAACACGTCCTCTATTGCCACGGAAAATATCACACCTTTTTTAGATGCAAGTTCGAAAATAATTCTCTCTCTACTCGAATTCTTAATGATTTATTTCGCACGTGTGAGCTGCAAATGTTTGTTGATGGAACCACTAGGATCACTCTACATTCGGCCACTTTAATTGATTATATGTGTTGTAACTTTCCGAAGAGTGAGGTGGAGTGCAGGGTGGTCCCTGCTGGAGTTTCGGACCATGAAGCAGTATTTTGTAGGTTTAATGTTAAGCATAGTAAGTTTAAAAGAAGAACTAGGAAGGGAATATTATTTACTAGGTCAAATTACGCAAAATTTACACAAAGCTGTGCACAAGCAGACTGGCAAAGCATTTTTCTTTTGAACAATCCGTTGCAGGCATTCCATGGATCAATGGTAGACCTCTTCAATAAATCTTTTCCTGTGAGAAAGGTAAAAAGTAAAAGGAGTAAGGCTTGGGTAACCAGAGGGCTTAAAGTATCTGCCAGAAATATGCGTTCTTTACACTATATTAGAAATTATTAGATTTTTTATTTACAATGAAATTTTCACCTCATACTTTAATAAATATAGAAACATTTATAGATGTACAATTAAGGCCGCGAAACAAGCTTATTACAGACATAGAATCTTGAATAGCAATAATAAGCAGAAAGAGTCGTGGCGCATTGTCAATGAAATTAGGTGCAAATATGGGTACAACATAGCTGATACTAACCTAACACCTAATGACTTCAATAGATATTATTTTACAATAGCAGCCAATATGTCTAATAAAATTAAGAGTAATAGAAATTTTCGCGACTTTCTTACAAATATAAACATCAGAGATTCATTTTTCCCGACACCTACCGACGCATCTGAGCTCAAATCAATATTTTTAGAAATAAAAAATACTCGCGCCTCTGGGTGGGATGGTGTCTCAATCGAAATATTCAAGGCTCTGCCGGACAATGTTTTGTCTGTTCTTTCTGAGGCCATAAATTTTTCATTTGTCAATAGCGACTTCCCATCGTGCTTGAAATCGGCAATTTTGATTCCTCTTCACAAGGGTGGTGATCACAAAAGCACTTCAAATTTTCATCCTAGTGCTCTACTTCCAACCCTTGCAAAAATTATAGAAAAGATTGTCAAAAAACCTATGCTGACCTTTTTGAAATCACAACAGATTTTAAGTCGCGCGCAGTTTGGGTTTCAAAGCAATAAAAGCATTGATGATGCTATATTTTCTTTTTTGGAAAGCCTTTATATAAAATTGAACGGCTGTTTTTTGTGACCTTTCTAAGGCGTTCGATTGCGTTAATCACTGTATTCTATTGGAAAAACTAGAGATCTATGGCTTTAGAGGGGTATCGTTGGAGTGGTTCAGATCATATCTTACTGGAAGACAACAAAGTGTTTGTTTCAATGACCAGACATCGGATGGTCTTAGAGTTGAGTATGGGGTACCTCAGGGCTCGGTTTTGGGCCCCATACTTTTTCTGGTATATATAAATGACTTATCGTCGGTAAAAATAGAGGGTGCGTTTACACTATTTGCTAATGTTGCCACTGTTCTCTGGCATAATACTAGTGCCACTGTTTTGAGTGCTTTAGTAAGTAAAGATCTGCTTACAATAAAAAGTTGGTGTGACGCAAACCATCTTACATTAAACACAAATAAAACTTGCGTAATGTCGTTTAAATGTGATTTAAATGAAGTGTCCTTTAATAACTTTACATTGAATTCTCTGACAGAGAATAAGTTTTTGGGTGTCTATATCGACAAAAAGTTAAAATTTGAAAGTCATATTGCACAACTGAGCAAAAAGTTGCCTTCCAACTGCTATGCATTGAGAGTAATTAGTAACGAACTGGACTATGTCATAGCTAGAAACTCCTACTTTGCTTTGATTGACTCTCACCTTAGATACGGTATCTGTTTTTGGGGATCCTGTTCAAAGCAACTTTTCAGCTCAATTTTTATTCTTCAGAAGAGAGCAGTTCGATATACGTGTAAGGCTAAAGTGAGGGACTCTTGTCGACCTTTATTTATTTCCCAAAGAATTCTTACCTTGACTTGTATTTTTGTCTTGGAATCTGCTTGTATGATGCACAAGAAATTTAAAGACTCAATTAATAGCAACTCTATTCACAATACGCGCTCTTCACACAGTATTGCTCTTCCTATTCCGTCGTCTGCACAGGACCTAAATTCCATCATTTATAATAGTAAGAGAATTTTCAATCATCTTCCACTAGATTTAAGGCAGGAACAAATTGAGAGGGTGTCCAGAACGCAATTAAAATCAATTCTTATCACGCGACCTTTTTATACCTTGGACGATTTTTTTCGAGACGGGCTTAACTAGCGACATGTTTTAATTTTTTACTTGTATATTTATTATTTAAAAATCCTTTTATAGTAATTTCTAGCACCTTTTACATTTATGCTCTTTATAGTGTTAGTAAACTGTAAAAATATTCTATCGTTTGTCTTTATACCTTTAATCTATTTTAAGTGTTACCTACCTACCTACATTTATATATATATTTTTTTTAATCATTTTTAACTATACTTTGTTAATGTTGGGCTAAATTTAACACATTTTATTTTATTTTTTTTTAAAGCTTTGTTAACAGGAACATTTCTTTAAACAATAAAGTTTGATTTGACTTTGACTCTGAGAGTTTATGTATTGTTTATTTCCTTTTGTTAGGATCACCTGTATTCATTAACCGCTTTACGGCAATATTACCAATATAACGAATGTTATATTCACAATTTGTGTATTTGCATTGACCTATCGAAAAATATGATTTTTTTCGATTAATACTTCGTTTTTTCATTGTTTTGTTTTTTTTTGTTTTAAGGCAAATTTCGCTTCGTCCATAAAATTGTAACAATTTTCCTGGAACAATTAAGCACACTTTTGTTTGAACACAACACACTTATATCAAAATTATTAGTTGTTTGGTCTACTGACCCAATATGACTTGGTTGACTGAAAAGGGTTTTGTCAGCTATCTTACACGTAACAAAATGTATACTTCTTGATAATATTTTAGTTTTTAATGTACTTCTAAAACTGTAATAATTATTAACAGATAATTATTCAAATAACCTGTTTTTAAATTCCAATGCCTTTACTTGAAAAGCGACAACACCGCTAGATTTTTCCCAATTTGTACCGTACGTAAATTTACAAAACTGGTAAACCAGTAAAAAGGCGTTGCGTCGTGAAGGTCAACATCTAAGCGCATTGTTTTTGGGCGAATTTTGTATATTCTTGGAATATTTAGTACACGTGTGTTTATTTTAATGAAACAGTACGAGAGGCAGGGTCTCTCCTGTTATTATGTCTATGAGTATTTCAATACCAATGGATATAAAACAAATGGCACATGTCAAAAGGTGTAAACATTCACTCTGCTATCTTCAGTGCCCAGTGTTCGTTACACAGGTAAACTGTCATTAATATTATTTTTATTATTTTTTAATTAACTTACTTCAAGTCAATCACCTCAAAATTAGTCACGATCTAACTAACGTCTAAGTATTAGTAACAAAAGCGTCAACATACCAGCCCTACCTGATGCATCAGGCTTTGCATGTCTTGATCCATGTGCAAATTGTGATGTTGAGGTCCACCTAATGGCGGTATAGTACCCAATGAGGTCGTCCCTAAGGGCGCTTTGACGTCCAAGCCTCCGCTCATCGAGTTTGGAGGCAGTCCTATGTGATGCTGTGGTAGGTTCGAAGCGATAGTACTGATAGCGGGCACTGGTTGTTTAGTCTGAATGGTTAAAATAAGTAAAAAAAACATTAAAGAACGCTTTTATTTTATAGCAAAAACGGTTTTAGCTCAGTAAAGTTAAACTTCTGGATTTTGTGGAGACAGATTTTGAAGTATTGAGGATATCTTAAAAAATATCCATTCTTATATTGATTCGTGAATTTTAGGATATACATAATATAAATATCCATTAAAAAATATATTTATTTCACTACCAGTAAATACGTCATTTTGACGATTTCTTTGTATAATTTGTGACCATATTAAAACGTTTATACAAAAAAATCCGTATTTATTTCACTACCAGTAAGCCACTATTGGCCGGAATTTTTCAGTCGGTCTAATTTTATTGAGCCATTTTAAAAATTATATTCTTAAGTAAAGGAAATATTAAATACACTATCTATAAAATTCAAGGACTGGGTGGGAGGGAAGCAGGATTCAGACGGACAGGTCGACATTAAATATACTCATCATATCCCACCTGACTAATAGTCGTCATGGCTAAAACGGTATCCATGGGCTCGTTTTTGACCATTTCCTGCTCCAAACTGGCCAAACTCTCCTCTATGGGGTCAGAATACTGGGTCGCTCCCGTTGCCAACGGCGACAACACATTTGTTTTGGGCTTATCGGGTGAAGGAACCACGCCCTGTCCGGTCACGCCTACTTTGGCACCGCCCCCCGCGCTGCTTGGCGGCTGTGCAGGCGCAGGTATCGTGGGAGGCTTGTCGATCGTCGACTGTTTTCGGACCGCTGGCGTGGTCATGGGCGCGGTGACGGCCACCGGTTTGGTGGGAGCCGGTGCACCGTTGGTGGAAGCGGCTGCTGTCGTAACCGTTTGCTGCGCCGTAGGTTGTACTGAGTTAACGGTAGGTGTGGCCGTCGTAATGACGGGCGTGACTACCGACGGGGCGGCGGTGGTTACCACGGGTGACGGTTTTCTAGGTGGTACCTGAATGACTGCTGGAGGCTGTGATAAATACATGTTGTAAAGCGCATATGCAAAATATATAATAATTAAATCAAATTTTCGAAAATTTAAATAAATATATTGATGCAACCTTCATTTATTAGTATGACCTCCATTTTTTTTTAGTTTGACCGTTGCAATTAATTTATTACAATGAACTTCAAGCAACACTTCACCGCAACTAGGGTCCGAACAAAATGTGCGAGACCTGGACGAGCAGCAAATCGCACCTAGCATATATTACTTTGGTCTGCAAGCCGCTTTAGAAAACTAACCCATTTTTATCGGTATAAATCATTTATTTCGACTCTGAATGGGACATACTAGCCACCTAGAGATGACAGTTAATTTCATGTCGTCCTGCTAGACCGCTAACGCATTCCCCTTAGTCTTTATCAAATACTTATTATTGAACTTTAAATAAACCAGTCTAGCCTTCTGCTGCACATAGAGAATATGGAAGTCAATTTTAACCGCTTAGTACTTAGAGTCTAATAGATTTAGTCAAAGTACTGAGTACAGATGCTCTATAAAGTTTGTTGAACATCATATCAAAAACCCCACACACGTTCGCGTTTGTTTTTATCCTGTTCTAAAAGCTACCCCAAGTGCTCCATAGACTATTTCGCCTCAATCTCGCCCGTGTACAGATATCACCATTTCTCTCCTAGGAGGACAACAAGTGATCAATATTCTACAAAACGTGACTTTTTGAGTCTTGATATGAATAATGGTTCTCTAGAAGGTCAAGTGTCCAATCAAATACATTTAAATTTGTGACATTTAATTTAATTAAATTAATTATTATATTTTTTACCCGTAAAACATATCTGTATATAAACTATTATACTTTACCCTAAAAGATAACTCTTATCCATACGTGAACAAAAAACAGTCGCCGTTTTTTGCTTCTGCATGATCATATGATCATTTGGTTAATGACCCCCAGAAATATTTCTTAAAATAAATTATTCGTTTGACCGTCCCTCCTAATAGTTGTAATAAAACGTGAACCTTGGGAAAAGTTAAATACGTTACACTATTAGCCGCGCGCGGCGTTTCGAATGATCTCGATGCGTTCCTTAGGCATAATAAAATACGCTATACTAAGCTAGGCTGGGCAGTCCGAATTGCCCTCATTACCTTAAAGCTTGACGAAAGTACCCGAAGATTTCACAGCTACCGAGCGGTAGCCGAACGTGATAGCATGGAATATGATATCTCGATTTAGGTCATTGCCCGGTCTCTTTTCATAATTCGATCGATCGGCCGCGGCATCAGGTCGGCATGCGGGAGTTCAATTCAGAAGTCGTCGATATTCTAACTCGATACTGTTTCGGTTTTTAACAGATGAAAATTGATTTAAATACTGTTTTTAGTAATATATATTTTTTTATTTTTATGATCCATGTGTGAGTTGGAAATATACAGGAAATAAAAGTGCTTAGGAACTTAATTTTGCAAAAATAACCAATTTCAAGGTGATCTATGTTTGAGTTGTGAATGTAGATGATATAAAATGTCGGTAGTGCAAAAAATTAAATAACTAAAGAGTGCTAACGAACTTAATTTCGAGAAAATAACCGAATTCAAGGTAAGTGGTCGCAATTTTCTAGAAATTGGTATACGACAAACTAGTAAAGACAAAAATAAAGAGGTTCATCGAAACTTTCGCAAAAGTATGTACCATTTAGCTAACTGGATATGTAGTTGTGAAGTCTCTTAACTCATTCTACTGTTTGTTGTTTTTTTCTAAGGACTCGTTATGGTGCAAAACCGGTATTAAAGACCTTAAACACTTAAAAGAGAAAATAAAAAACATGCGTTTTCTGCAGATCACATGAAATGCTCGGTGAACTATGCTACGGTCGGAAGTGTTGATATTCGCACTCAGCTAGACACAGCTTATAGAAAATCCCTTAGAGATTTTAATGAAAATGTATCCTAAAATCGTTATATTTTAAACAAAATTATAGATTGTGTAAAATTTTATAGGCCATTCGAGCTGGCACTATGTGGCCATGATAAAACGGCTTTGTCTGAGGAGGTTTTTCGAGGGCTTATAAATTTTGCTGAGGAGTAGGGCAAAAATAGATTATCCGCTTTAGCAATGTTAAGTATCGAGAAATCGTTTATAAAAGGAATGTGCGTGCAATTTTAACGAATGTGTCATTCAGCATTTTTCCAATTCTAAAGAACGGAGAGTAAACCTAAACTTCAAGAGAATTTAAAGATAAGATATTTATTTTTTATTTTAAGTATGCCTATTTTTAAATATATATATATATATATATATATATATATATATATATATATATATATATATAAATACGTGTGTATCGCCACTGCTGCATAGTATTGATCCGTGATGTTTTATTCACCTTTTTGCATTAACTTTTATACACCCTGTACACGATATTCCAATTTCGGCACTTTTGTGGCACCTTATTTTCAAAGATAGAAGGTTGCGGTTGTCGCGGCAGTGTGTTACTTTTGGTGAAACTAAAGATGGCACCGGCAGATTTTTTATTTTTATTTTTATTTATTATTATTCATGAAAGTGGCTCTGGTTACTGAACTATTTATTTGATTACAAAAATTCGCTACAACACACTCAATACTTATTTACCATTTAGGTCTTCATATTAAGAATGTAAGCAAAAACCATTTTAGCGTTCCTTTTTATTGATATGGAACAAAAAGAGCCAGTTTTGTTTACTTTTAAGTTTTGTTTACTTTTGTGTAAAATGCCTGGCCTTTCTCTTTGCAAGACAGTAGTTGTCAGTGTCAGTGTCATAGTCTTTTGAATTTCGTTAACTGCATAATACCTAATATCAGAAAAATGGTTCATTTAACAGAAATGCATAAAATAACAATTCTACAAATGATTGGTTATGGAGATAACACACGAACACAAGTGGAAGTTGCTCGCTTATTTCATGAAAAATTTCCAGATTTGCCGCATATATCCCAAGGGACAATTAGTAAAATAGAAAAGCAGTTTCGCGAGCTTGGTCATGTGAGGCAGATAAAAAAAGCAGCTGCCAATATCAATAAATGATGATACTAAATTGGATATTATGCTTGAGTTTGAGGAAAACCCACATATTTCTAGTCGACAAGCCGCCGCAATGTTCGATATTAGCCATTCGTCGATTATTCGAACATTAAAAGAAAATAAAATGCATCCCTATAAAGTGATACCAACTCAGGAGCTCATGGAAGACGATTATGATAGGAGAACTTATTTTTGTGAACAAATGATGGCTATGTTAGATAACAATGTTATTCAATTAGAACATGTTTTGTTTTCGGATGAGTGCACCTTTACACTTCACGGTCATGTAAATCGTCAAAATTGCCGCTATTGGTCTAGGGAAAATCCTCACTGGATCAGCAAAGAACATACTCAATATCCTGAAAAGGTTAATGTTTGGGCAGGAATTGTTAGGGATCATATCATAGGCCCCTTTTTCATTGACGGCAATTTGAATGGCGATAATTATTTAGCACTGCTCCAAAATAATGTCGTGCCAACTTGGACAAATTTGTATCCGGATCCAGCAAACCCACAAGTTCCAGCGAATATGATATGGTTTCAGCAAGATGGAGCACCGCCCCATTACCAAATTAATGTCCGGCAGTACCTCAACGGAATATTTCCAAATCGGTGGATAGGGAGACGAGGATCGATAGAATGGCCAGCGCGATCCCCTGATCTGACGCCATTAGACTCTTTCTTATGGGGACATATTAAAAATGTTGTATACAAAACTAAACCCCTCGACTTAGCTGACTTAAGAAGACGAATAACGCTTGCGATTAGATCGGTCACGCCTGAGATGCTAAATAACGTTAGAAGAAATTTCTATTTAAGATTAGGAATTTGCCAAGACGTTCGCGGCGAGCATATTCAACAGTTCCTAAATTAACTTTTTCTTTTGTTTATACATTATGAAGAAATAAATAATTTTATTTTTTTAATCTTAATTTTTGCAATAAATTTGAAAACACTTAATATTGCCGAAATAGTTGAAGATAGGTATAGGACATTGAACATAAAATATGTTTAGAATCTCCTAAAGAATCCAAAAATTAAATAATATCCGGGGTGTTGCATTTGAAATAAGAAAGTTGGCATTGACCACTGTTACAGGACACACCCTGTATAAAAAGTTTTTATTGGAGAAAATGAGCAACTAAAAATACCAATCGACGGGTCCAAGCGTTTTTCCGAACACGCCCCCATTTATTTATTATTGAATTTATTCCATTTGGCTGATACACACTGTATATATATATATGCACTTATTTTGAAAAACAAACTCGAAATTCGAGATTTTCTAGAAATTTCTTTTGTGTCCCATTAGTAGGTAATAGGCTATGGCTAAAATGTATTAAAAACAAAATTCATGCTAGTAATTATTATACTAAAGATGTAACACTTTTAGATTTTTTTCCAGTACGCAAAAGTGACACATTTTCGTTATTCTTCTAATAGGGTTCAAAATAATCATAGACCTTCTTGGCAAAATTCGGAAAGTTAAATCGATCGGCGCACGAAGCTCCGCTACAGACTGATATCGTGTTTTATATATTTTATTTTGCGTGAAATCCGATAAGAAAAAATCTAAAATCGAAATATCCGAAGATCGAGGGGGGCCATCTTACAGGTCTTGTTGAGGAAAGTTATCGTCTAAACATGATATTAAAAGCGCAGAATTGTGGAGAGAAGAGAGATTTTATAGACTCTGCGTCTTCCAAAAAGTAAATGGTGATTTTCTGCGGACCAGTTTATTGTATTATGGCGATTGAAAATTCCCGCACTTGAAAAATATGATTCATCGGACCAGATAATGAGCCTGCCAATAGATTCATCAGTATCGACTTGCTGTAAATGACTCTGTCAAAACAACATTCAGCGCTCGGCATCGCCGGGGTGTAAATGTTTGAACTGAAACTTGGATACACCAGTTGCTTCCCCTATTTGCTGGCAAGAAGGTGAAGGCGCCGCTTCTACATAACCCAATATCTTTATTTCTTTTGTCTCTCTTGTTTGGTGTATGCTTTAAGACGGGGCTGGATAAATAATCCGTGCTCTGCTAAATTTGATTTAAGGCGGGCAAATATGTCTTCGAAAGGTTGCCTTCCCTCTGGATATCTAATATGAACAAAAATGGCTCCTAAGATATTATCCTATCCATAGAATTCAAAATACGTTCGATTTTTTAAATGGAACACTCTGTATATTGTTACATTTTTGGATTCCTGAGACAATTCTGAATCAGAATGTGACGTGTTAAAAACTTGTTAGGCCTACTTGATTTTTTTAAAGCCATTTTTAAAATTGCGTTTAGGAGGCCATGGCCGGACGCAAATTAATCTAAGGGCTTGAAATGATGACATAATAATACAATCGCTAAGTTTTCGTGATTAGTCTGATAGCTAGGAACAAAGAAGTTGATAAAATCAAATTTTTGTGTCTAACTATTTTTTTCGAAATAACGACCCTTTTTAGACAAGCACTTTTTGAAAAGAGGATTTTTCTGCGAATCTAACGGTTCTAACTTTTTTGCGATTGGATTAAAAATAAGCTCAAAAATTAAATATTACTAAGAAAAATACTCGATAATCAATTATTTACTTTTATCAAGTGTGCCATGGATATCCATGCTGGATATTAAGTAGAATATTTAATTGTGACAGTTGGTTGATCAAGATTACTTACTTTCGGTCTATCTATGCGTCATGTGACGTAATGTCTGCCCAGCCTATCTCTGTTGATGAAAAGAATGCAGGCCTATGCGCCTAATGCTCGGAAGAGCATTTTTTATACCGGTTTCTGCTGCCCCTCTTCAGATATCGTCAACAGATTTAGGCCTGCAAATCTGTATCTTTGGCTAACAAATAGTTCAGAGTATTAAACAAAAATATAACTTCAATAACGCTGTGAAATGTAAAAGCACAATATTCGAGTTCACTGTAGTTGTTCAAAGTGCATTCCTCCTTGTTCACGACACATCTCCGCTCTTTCTTTAACATATCTCCAAATAAAGAAATCGAGAACAGTGAGATCCGGTGAACGGACCAGCCACCGTATTGGGCCATTGGTTGCAATAACTTTATTATTAAAATGTTCAATTAAATAATTAAGAACTTCTCTGGTATTGTGAGGCGGTGCTCCATCTTGCTGGAAGTAAATTCGGCGTAAAACTTCTAAAGGTAGATCATTAAGATGTTGCTCAATTTCATTTTGGAGAAAGCCTAAGTACCTAACCCCCGTTAATTGGCCTTGAAATAAAATTGGCCCAATTATTATGTTACCAACGACACCAACCCAGACATTGGCACTAAACCTTCCTACTCTCATTTCATGTTCATTTAGTTGGGCCCAGTAACGAGTGTTTTGCTTGTTAAACATACCATTATTAGTAAATCTGGATTCGTCAGAAAATAAGATAAAGTTAATAAAGTTTGGGTCAATTCTACAATTTTGGAGCAACCAATCTCAAAGCAATACCCGTCTATCGCCATCGTCAGGCTACAAATGTTGATGTAACTGGTACTTAAAAGCTCGATATCCGTGTTTCTTTAGTATTTTTCTAGCTGATTCATGACTTAAACCCAGTTCGCGATTAATTTTTCTTAAAGAAACAGTTTTATCAACTTCAACCATAGCAAGAACGTTAATCTCCGTTTCTTCATTTATAACACAGGGTAACAAAATGAAAACAAAAATTTGGTGCCGGAAATTTAACATTTGATTTTAGATGTGTTTAATGTGCTGATTCCAAAAATCCCACCAGATTTCAGCTATCAGCTCTAGTTTTTGAGATACAGGTTAATTGATATTTTTTTCTGATAAAGGACAACAAATAAAGAAATAAATATGTACTTAATCGTCAAAATAGAAATTTCCCAGAACCTAATTAACCAAATGGATACCTGGAATTGTCACTGACCCAATGTTCCTATATTAGGAACTACTCAATACACTGCTCTTAATTACTTTTATACCTGTAATTGCCTATGACCAGGTCCTTCTATACCTGCTTGGCTGTACTCGATTTAGTATATTACTGAGTTTTCGCAAGTAAAGTTGTGCTATCATTTTGTGTAAATTTTGGTCGTTTTGTAGTATCAAGACACTAAACTGAAACAATGGCATCCACAAGCAGACGTACCTGTGTAAATCATCCCGATGTTTTTTGTTATGTATGTGGTGAATACACTTTGAAAGAGAGCAGAAAAACGATTTCTGACTTTGTGAAAAGAGCTTATCTTGCCTATTTTGGCGTTCATTTAGGAGATCAAGATAAATCTTGGGCCCCACATTTCATATGTAAAACATGTGTTGAACATTTGCGACACTGGACAACTGGAAAGAGGAAGTGCCTAAAGTTTGATGTACCAATGGTTTGGAGAGAACCGCGAAAGCATCATGACGACTGCTATTTTTGTCTCGTTAATATTAAAGGCATAAATAGAAACAATAGACACAAATGAACATATCCTGATCTAGATTCTGCAAGAAGGCTTGTAGCGCATTCGGAAGAAATACCCGTTCCATCATTCAGCAGTCTACCCGAACTGACAGGAGATGATACAGAAACATCAACGTCTGACGAAGTTCAAAGAATTCTTGCATCCAGATTAAAAGAAAAAAATCTACTTTGTCCAGGTACTAATATTACATTTTATCGTAAAAGAGATAAGGATCTGCTGCCTTTTTTTCGCTCAGGAAAATGACTTGCCTGAATACACTCCAGATGATTGGCACCTTTTTATTGACAGTTCAAAACGTAGTTTAAAATGTGTTCTTTTACACAACGGTAACAAATATGGCTCAATTCCTATTGGTCATTCTACTACCATGAAGGAAGAATATGAAACAATTGTATTAGTTTTGAGAAAAATTAAATACGAAGAACATCAGTGGGTAATTTGTAATGATTTAAAAATGGTTAACTTCCTCCTTGGACAGCAGAGTGGTTATACAAAATATCCTTGTTTTTTTGTGCCTTTGGGACAGCAGAGCTAAAAATGGGTACTGGGTTAACAAAAATTGGCCTTCAAGAGATGTCAGGATTCAAGGAAAACAAAACGTGATCAACGAACCTTTGGTTTCAAGAGAAAAAATCTTACTTCCGCCCTTGCATATCAAGCTAGGCCTAATGAAGCAATTTGTGAAGGCTTTAAATCGAGATGGAAATTGTTTTGGGTATTTGTTACGTAAATTTCCTGACATTAACACGGAAAAGCTAAAAGCTGGTATATTTGATGGTCCTCACTCAAATAAGGCAACTTGTTAAAGATCCACAATTCACCACATCAATGAACGAGACTGAATCTAACGCTTGTTGTTCATTTGTTCAAGTAGTACAAAATGTTCTTGCCAATCATAAAGCAGAGAATTACGTAGGATTAGTGGAAACTATTCTTTCAAATTTTAATATTCTCGGCTGTAACATGAGTATAAAAGTTCACTACCTCCACAGCCACCTAGATCGTTTTCCAGAAAACTTAGGTGGTTGTAGTGATGAACATCAGGATATTAAAACTATGCAAGATCGTTATCAAGGATGATGGGTTAGCCACATGATGGCGGACTATTGCTGGAGGCTTCAGCGAGACTGCCCTAGTAAACTCCATTCTAGAAAGTCGTATAAAAGAAAATTTTTATGTGATTAGTGACTAATGTAATTATGTAAATTAAGTTTTTGTAATAAATACTTAAATCCATGTGTCTTTGTATTTTTAACTGACAACAGTAATATTATATATTATAGCAGTTATAACTTAAAATATATACACAATTTTTTTTTAACTAGATCTAATAGACAAAATCTGAGAACTTTTTTACATTCTGCATCCAAAAATTACCCAGGAACAGTTAAAAAATCGCAGGCACCAAAATGTGTGTGTTGGCCTGTGTAATAAATCTGCCTTCTGCCACTTGATCTCCTTCTTGATGCCTAAAACGATTCTCGAGATATGGAAAATACTGATGGACTGGATGTTGCCGGTCGGGGTATCTCTGAACATACAGCTCAGCAGCATTCCATAAATTTTTGTGACATTCTCCAAATATTAATAACATATCGACTTTTTCACTTTGAGTATACATTATTTTGACTTTTGAAAACAAAAATAATAGTGAAAATCAAGAAAAATAAGGAAATCTTATGTCTTACTCAGAAAGGATAGATAAATGTCACTTTCAAAACAAAAAATCCTACTTAATATCCAGCATGGCTATCCATGGCACACTTGATAAAAGTAAATAATTGATTATCGAGTATTTTTCTTAGTAATACTTAATTTTTGAGCTTATTTTTAATCCAATCGCAAAAAAGTTAGTACCGTTAGATTCGCAAAAAAACCTCTTTTCAAAAAGTTCTTGTCTAAAAATGGTCGCCATTTGAAAAAAACAGTTATCAGACTAATCACTAAAACTTTCGATTGTATTATTCTGTCATCATTTCAGGTCCTTAGATTAATTTGCGCCCGATCATGGCTGCCTAGATGCAATTTTAAAAATGGCTATAAAAAAATTCAAGTAGGCGTAAAAAGTTTTTAAACTGTCACATTCTGATTCAGAAATGTCTTAGGAATCCAAAAATGTAAAACTATACAGTGTTCCATTAAAAAAAATATGCCAAAACTCTCCTCTTTATGTACCATTTACCTATACCAAATTTCGTTTTGGTACATCAAATACTATAAAAGTTATGGTCTGTCTAATAGATTCGTTGATACCAATAATAAAAAGTGTTCATAGTGCTTTATACTTTTAGAGTCGTTTCCTTGATAGACTAGGCTGTGACAATGAAACGAAAACGTTTTTGAAGCAGGATTTAAAGCATAATGTTCAGGAAATAATTCTGAGAGTAATTTGTTAAAAAAATAATGGCGACAAAAATATTGCAACATTTGCAAGGTCAACTAATTAAATGAACAAAGAACGAACAATATTATAAAACACTCTAAAATAACAATAATAATATTTAATATTATTCACGAGTTTAATAACCAATAGAATACCCACTGTTGGCCATAACTTTGGCACATCTTCTGGGCATGGAGTTGATTAAATTTTTTAAGATGGGAAGTGGCAGGTTTCTCTAAACTTCTGATATTTTATTCATCAGTGCTTGTTTGTTAGGAAACAATTCTGTTCGTATTCGTCGTTCTACTTCTTCCCATAGGTTTTCTATCGGGTTCAAGTCCGGGGATTGCGCAGGCCACCCTAAAACTCTAATATTGTTCTGCCTGAACCACTCTTGCACATGATTGAGGGTGTGTTTGGGATCATTGTCGTGCTGAAAAATGAACCGTAGGAGCATTTCCCATTCTGCGAAAGGAAGCATCACGTTTTCCATAATGTTACTGTACATAAACCTGTCCATTATCCCATCGATAAAGTGTAGAGGACCAACCCCCTCAGATGAAAAGCAAGCCCACAAAACAACACAACCCTTGCCATGATTTACTATAGGCGTTACATACTTGGGATTGAAACGCTGGTTTACAGGCCTTCTAACCTTTCTCCATTTAGCAGCAGTCCAGTCATATGCCTTCGTGCGAATGCAAGCCTAGCAGCTTTATTGCCAGCAGAAATTAAGGGTTTTTTGCTGTTCTCCTACTGTATAACCGTGCCTGTACTAACCTCCTTTGAATAGTTCGGCAAGAAATATTTACATGAGGTATTTCGGCTTTGATCTGAGGACCTGACTTCCACGCATCGTTTTCAGAAATGCGTTTTATCAACCGGTCTGCGCGTACATTTGTTTTTCTTGGTCTACCTGACTTGGGAATAGAATCCAAATGATGTATTTCATTAAAATATGAGATTATCCGTGAAACTGTACTGGGAATTAACGAAAACCTTCGAGCAATAGCAGCTTGTTTTTCTCCATCTTGGAAGGCTCTTAGAACTCGAGATCTTAAATCTTTGGACACAGCAGTTCCTTTTCTGAACTGGCGTCAACAAATTCTACGTTGCAGACTAAGATTTACTCCCAAAACTATTACACAAACACAATAAAATATGTTTGTTGCAATACTTTTGACGCTTAAAAAACAACAAACCACTTAACGTCAAATTATTAAATCGTAATTTCCGATAGAATAGTGCTTTGTTGTCAGATATGATCACCGCAAACTCGAAAAATAATGTTGTGTGATGTTTACAGGAGGCGCTCGTGTGTTCGCTATAAACCATACAAATTTTTGATATTTTAATTTGTTGCAATACTTATGTCCGATAGTGTGTATATACAGGGTGTCCCAATAGTGCGTTCTCGGTTGATATCTTGATAACGGATAGCGATATAAAAAAAGTTCAAACGCAAAAGTTGTAGAACAATACGGGCTACATAACCTAAAATTATTTTCATTTATACAGGGTGTCTCAAAAATCTGTAGCGAAGCAAAGTTGTGTTTTTTCTTATGGGACACCCTGTATATTTTTGCATATTTAGATTCTGCTCGTGATTCTACACATTTTTTGTATAACATGTCCTATGTCTAAATCTGATAGTTTTTCTAATATCCGCCATATTGTAAAAAATTATGAATTGCGGTGCCTTTTTTCAAACGACGTGGGCCGTTAGCTTTTTGATATAGGATTATGATTTTTGGCAGGAACATTAACAAAAGTATGGGTTGACTTTCAACGTGAACAAAATTTGTCGGCGTTGTACAGGGGATCCTAGATAAGTAGGAGAAATTAAAAACATCATATCTTCATTTTTTTAAATGGAATGTATTGTATTTTGATATTTTAGACTATTCGTGACCCAAAACCCTATCTTTCATTATAAATATGTCCTATACCTATTTGTCATAGTTTCCGAGATTTTGACATTTTTGTATTTATTATTTGGTTTTCAATGGCAATCGCCTTAGAATTTGCTTTATTATCGAATGTATAGAATTTTCCGAGGAATCCAAAACTGTAATAATATACAGGGTGTTCCATTTAAAATAACAAAGTTGATATCCGAGGGACACTTTTGTATTTCAACTTTTTCTCTGTTATTAAAAATATAGGAATTAAGAGGGGTGGCAAATCTCGGTGAATCACCCTGTACATTAATACACAGTAAAAAATACAAAATTAAAAATTCAGTCTACTATTTTTCTTTATGTAAAAAGGCAAATAAATATTTTAATTAAAGAGAAACAACAGAAAAACCTACGATCACTTGATTAAATGTTCAATATGACCAACACACACTTGTAGCCGATTCACAAAGGAATTAACTCTATTCAGCATCGCGGCATTGATATTTGTACATGCATTTCTAATTCTCAGTTTCATATTCTCTATGGTAGTGGGTGGCGTTTGGTAAACTTGCTCTTTAACAAAACCCCACAAGAAAAAATCTAGTTTTGTGAGGTCCGGAGACCTTGCCGGCCATGATACTGGACCTCCCCTACCAATCCATTTATTTTCATAATTCGCGTCTAAAAATTGCCTCACCTGCCTGCTAAAATGTGCCGGAGCACCATCTAGTTGGAACCACGTCCGCCTCACTAGATTCAAAGGTAATTCGTCAATCCACTCCTGCAAACTGTTTTGCAGTAAATTTAGGAAAGTGTCTCCATTAACTCTATTTTCGAAAAAATAAGGTCCAATGATACGGTTACCGATTATACCAGCCCATACATTAAGAGAACATCTACGCTGGTGTTCCAAGGGGATAATGAATCTGGGGTTTTCAGAACTATAATAGTGGAAATTATGTCGGTTGACGTATCCATTTTTATGAAATGTCGCTTCGTCAGTAAATAAAATGTTATTGAAAAAATCATGTTCTTCTCTATTTTTTGCTAATGCCCAAGTACAAAATTCAAGTCTTCGATTGAAAACGTCTTGATCCAGCTCTTGTACCATTTGAATATGGTATGGGTGAAATTTATGTTTTCTAACTGCCTACATGAAATATGAGGATTTTCAATTAAAGTTTGCATAACAAGATATTCAGTTTCTTCATTTGCGGCTCTTTTCTGCCTTTCCAATTTTTGTTCGTAATCGACACATCCAGTTCTTTCAAATGTTCTTTGAGTCTGACAAATGATACCTCATGAGGATGACGTTCGGCACTGCTAAACCGTTGCGCATAAACTCTACTTGCGAAAAAACAATTTTGATCACTTGCGCCCAAAACATAAACCATGTTAATCAATTCTTCGTTAGAAAAATTCATTTTGAATCAATTTGAACACCGTTACTACACAAATACAAGAGTTTGACATTTCGTCATGACAACATTTTCCCCGTTTTCATTTATTTTTTACTTTAGGATTGTCTAAGGCATCTTCGTACATTAAGTTCTAACTAAATGTTGACACTACCTACGCTTTTATAATAGCCAAAATAGTAAATATTTAAGAATAGTTGGTAAAATATCTGTTCTAAGTCTTTAGGTCGCGATTCTTAGCACAATATTATGAGCTGAATTTTTAATTTTGCGTCACTTGTAGTGTATTATAATTAGAAAATTCGATAATAAAGTAAATTCTAATCTCGGAAACTATGACAAATAGGTATAGGACATATTTATAACTAAAATATTAAAATATTAAAATACTATACATCCCACGTCGTTTGAAAAAAGGCACTGCAATTCATAATTTTTTACAAAATGGCGGATATTAGAAAAAAATCAGATTTAGACATAGGACATGTTATACAAAAAATGTGTAGAATCACGAGCAGAATCTAAATATGCAAAAGTATACAGGGTGTCCCATTATAAAAGACACAATTTTGTTTCGCTACAGATTTTTGAGACACCCTGTATAAATGAAAATAATTTAGGTTATGTAGCCCGTATTTTTCTACAACTTTTGTATTTGAACTTTTTTTATATCGCTATCCGTTATCAAGATATCAACCAAGAACGCACTATCGGGACACCCTGTATATATATATATATATATATATATATATATATATATATATATATATATATATATCTAAACAGATCTTAAATTATTCATCTGAATGAACGGTCTGACCTGTAACCAATAAAGCACAGTCCCAAGTTCAAGAATGCAAACATTCACAAATTAAACTACTGACTTTAAGTTCAAACCAATATTAAGATAAAACTGAAGAAGGTAGCATCAATATATTTCTTCAGCCATTTGTCTGATCTTATTTCTCAGTTTTTAAACAGTTTACAAACTACTCTTCAAATAATAAAAACTATTGGACGTATCCAAGAATAATTTTAATATCAATTGGAAACATTTATAATGCCCCTAACTATAAGCGCCAGAATATTTATTTTTTTTTTATGCAAAGGCATACAATGAAGAACTAAATTGAACTTATATATAGATTATACTTACCTTAAGTTAGTTCGCTTGAAAATTCTATATACGAACGAAAACGCTTGAACCAATAAACAAAAAAAAATCTTCATAAGTATACATATATTTGGAAACTAGTTTCAACCTTAAGTCATAAATGGAAGACTCCTGCAGATATAGAATCCATGTCTGATATTGGAGCAGTGAATAACAATATGTCACCCATATTGACCTTCAGTTATTCTAAACAGTTGTCTATCTTTAAAATTTTTTTTTGACCGCAAATGAATTTATTAATTTCAATTCGTTATAAGACAATAATAAGTTTCCAGTATATGTCCACTTTCCAGAAACATCCCGACTTAAACGAGAATTATTAAAAACAGATACTAACCACTGTAGGCGGCACACCACTGTTATGGTTGACGGTAGGGTTAGGGGATTTTTTAGAATTCGAGGTTTTCGCCTTTTTCGCCTGCCTTGTGCCAGTGGGACCTGAAAATATCCTTGCTCAGTTTAACGCTCTCGTTTGATGAAACCAACCCTGAGTGCAGACGACGAACCGTTGAAAAACCGAACGCATATTTAATAGGCCAGTTCCCAGAAAGGAAAAATCAACCTTAACATCACACAATTGGAAAAATAAATTAACTATTCATTTACGTGGGACGAATTCAGAGGGGAAGGTTGTTAATAAGTAAGATTTTTCACTTTTTGCACTAAATCTCCAACAACTATGCAAAAATTCGTACGCTATGACTTTTATATAACAATTTATTTGGTAGTTATGAAGGGCACTGGTTCGTATTTAAATTAAGAAAGTTGATGATGGTCTCTCTAATCTGAAACGTCGGATTGGAAAATTAACCTTGCCGTTTTGTAAAGGAGCAAAAAGTAACAATTACCAAGTGGAAATTATTTTCATCTCTCATTTCATTCAATTGATCTTAAAATTTTGGGAAAACCAAAAAACTGGAAAAAACAAGGCTCCAATAGAAACTTTATTTTTCTACGAGCGGGCTCAATTGTTGTGCTTTTCTATTCAACATGGCAGCTGATTTGAAACTTTTAAATTAAAATAAAATAACACTCAAAAGCTGATATTCTCAATTTATTTTATATTCGCGGAGAATGTTACAAAATATTGGAGAGAACGTGCCATGTTTTTAATGAAAAACATCCTCATTTATCGCCAATGAACAAGAGAAAATTAAAGAGGATTGAAACGAAATTTTTTCGTTTCGGAAAAGTTAAAGTTATAAAAAATGTAATACATTATGTACATTATTTTTAACCATATCTACTAAGTTCGAGACTGTTCTAAACTTGTTTTAGTGAACTTAAAAATTATAGCAATCTAACAATCAACAATAAATAAATAAAATAATAAAATTGAATTATAACAAATGTTTTATATGCTGTCCGTTCATTTGAAGACACATTTCAATTCTTCTTTGTACAGTTGCTGTGGCCCGTTGAATTTGTCCGTTTTCTAATTCGGCAAAAGCTGTTCGTATCCTGTCCAGTAAATCTTGTTGGTTATTTACTGGGGAAGCATAGACGTCACCTTTGATAAATCCCCATAAATAAAAGTCTAGGGGTGTTAAATCAGGCGATCGCGGGGGCCATTGGGACCAATCCAGCGATCTTCAAAAATTCGAGATAATTGGAGATAAACTGCAGCGGAATTATGTGCTGGTGTCTTCATTGTCTTCATAAATAAAGTACCGCACCTGATCATTTAATACTATACCGAAAATATTGAAGCTAAACCTATCTTGAGAACGCGTTTCGCGTAAAGCATGCGGATTTTCTGCTGCCCAGAAATGTTCGTTTCTTCTATTTGTTATTCCTTCTCTAGAAAATTTCGCTTCATCGGTACAAAATATTTTTGAAAGGAATTGAGGGTCCTCTTGAATTTTCAAAAACATGAATTCGCAAAATTCTACTCGTCGGACGTCATCACCAGGTCTCATGGCTTGCACGTTTTGGAAGGAATAAGGGTGCAAATGATGTTCGCTCAAGATTCTTTGGGCAAATGAAGAAGAAATTCCCAAATCGTTTTCTGCAGACGGTATTGAACTTTGCGGGTTTGCGTGGAAATAAGCTAATGTGTTTATTACGTTATCCTCGGCATTTGTCACTGGTTTCGGAACATTTTTGGTACTTTAACCTTGCCAAAATGCAAAAAGTTCGTTTCAATCCTCTTGAATTTTGACTTGTTCATTGGCGGCAAATCAGGGTGGAGTTCATTAATCACACGACACGTTCTCTCCGAAATTTTATAACATTCTCCATGAATATAAAATAGATTGAGAATATTAGCGTTTGAGTATTCTTTCATTTCGATTTAGAAGATTTAGTTTATCACTGACAGCTTTCGATAAATAACGCATACTAATCATCTGTCATATTAGATATTGGATCTCAATTGTTTTTCCATGGCTCACCATTGGAACATGTAAACATTTAAGCAAATACATACGATATTTTTATAAAACACAATTATTTCGAAAATGGTTACGAATAGGTATAGTGAACTTTAATACAGTTCGATAGAAAACGAAATTCTACATTTGATAGTGCATAAAGTTATAGGGTGTCCCATTTAAAAAAACGGCGGCTTTGAAAATGTGAATGTTTGCCGCTGAATTTAGGACACCCTGTATAAAAATAGAAAAATTCAGTAAAAAAAATAGAAACCTAAGATTATTTACCGATCGTCTGCAAAATATGAAGATTATATCTTCAAAACTTACAAAAATATGAGATTTTAAAATCAAGGTCAAATATCTTAAGAACGCTTGAACCTAGGTATAGGACATGCTACATAAAATAGCATTAAAATTCTCCGTAGAATCCAAAAATATCATAAAATACAGGGCGTTCCATTTAAAATAAGCAAGTTGATACCAACTTCCGGTTAAACCGGAAGTGACAGAAAGTTGAAAATATTTCAAAAAAGAAGTACCCCTTGACCTTACCTTAATCCCAAAATTTGAAATTTTTATCTAAATGGAATCATCAAAAACTTTTAATGAAAGGGTTGCGTGAATAACCCTGTATAAATAGGTAAAAAGTTTGTAATATTTGTAACACTAGTAGAAAAAATGTTGTTCCCAACACATGCGCAAAGTGTCTTTCCCGCACTTTTTTGCTTCAGCGAAACGACGAAATAAACAAACAACAAATATATTTAAAATGACTGAAAACTACTTAAGGTAAAAAGATGGTAGCATATGCGACTCGACCTACTACAAGAAACGATATAGTGGCCCGTATTAGGAATGCCATGCAAAGTATCTCCACAGCAGAAGTGGAGGGTGCAGTCCAATCGACACAGGAAACATTGCATTTTTATTACTGACAATTACGACCGGCATTTTGAGCATTTGCGAAATTAGCTTCAGTCATTTTAAATATATTTGTTGTTAAAATTGTAGGTTGTTAGTTCATTTCGTTGTTTTACTTTTGTTACTTCACTGAAGCAAGGTAGAACTTAGCTATTTTATTGCGAAGCTTATGCTAAATGAGACTTACCCTCGGTTGCACAAAACTTAATTGCTGTTTAGAATATTTAACCGAGCTTTCGGATTGGACAAGCTGCTTACAGAAATCTAGGAACCCGCTGTCAAATTTGACATTCCGTTAAACATTCTGAACTTTAATTGAGCTCTCTGCAACCGGCCATTAGTTTTAGTGTTTTTTGTTTTGTTTCTATGTTAAGTTTTGTTCTTTACAGTTATGTAAGATTACTTATGTTTCTATTGGAGCCTTGATTTTTCCAGTTTTCCTAAAATTTCAGGTTTAATTGAAATGTCATTGCCATTGTCACATTTTCTCCTTTTCAAGACGGCAATGTTAATTTTCCTATCCAATACGTTTCGGATTTAATTTCCTAATTTAAATGCGGACCTGGATTTTTTATTTCACACAAAAAAACGATTTTCAACCGATTTTTCCATATTTTCGACCAAGTTCTTTGCTATTAAATAAAGAAAACACTTCAGCTTTGACCAATTTTTGCATAGTTTTCAGTGGCGTAGCAAGACGCGACCCCTTAAGGAAAAGAATAGAGAGAATAGAATAGAAAGAGGGTTGACGTATTTTAGAACTTAATAACAAAAGTTCCTGATTGTTATTAATTGCATTTAATCACTGTTTATTCCCGCTGTATGGTAGCTACGTCATTGATACTTTTGGAGAAACAAGTGCAAAAAATGAAAAATCGTACTATTTCAGCTTGTTTAACAGTCTTCCATCTGATTCGTCAGTGCATTTTTAAATCTCCATTTACATATAAATGAACCTATTAATCTACAAACGTCTCTATTTATAATGGTTTATTGTTTATTTTGATTTTGTCTCTGAGAACTGGCCTATAAGAAAGGAGACATGCGATATGCTTTTTCCTTCAAACATAATTACTTCTACAGGATATTTTCTTACGTTTAGCTTCACCCTTAAATATCCTTATTTTCGTGTCAGTTAATAATAGTTAACACAAAAGTTCTTTTGCCAAACGATTAGAAAATAAAACGATACTTAACATAATATACAGTGTATGTGTACTTTTGTTTTAAAGATATTTTGATGTATTCCTGTACGTAAATTGTTTCTAGAACACATGTAGAGAAACGTTAATAAACCTAGGAGTCTGAGCAATTTTTCTCACCTTACTTAATTGTCGAGATTTCCCACTAGGCCAATCAACACCCTGTATATTTTTGCAAACAGATAAAATAACATCCCTTTCAGTGTTCGAAAAATGTATGGGCTGATCCCTATAATAACTGATTACATAAGAAATTATCCTGTACCGCATATCAAATACATTATAATATATACAGTGCTGGACAGAGCAAATTTTTAGGTAAAAATTGAAAGTTGAATAATTCTAAAACGAAAAAAGATATTGAGATACGGTTTTTGTTGTCTCTGGCAAAACTTATTGCGTATTAACGGTTTAAGCGTATAGCTTACCTAAGCTAGAAAGGTATTTATACAGAGTGGTAAACATTTCCAGTACTTTAACTGTTCCGAAAATTTACAAAAACCATTTTTATTTTCTAATTTTTAGAACAGCTTAATCCTTGATAAAAGTTTAAAAAACAATTTAAAAAGTTTTTTAATTTTTCGTAATTTTTGAAATATGATTTTTTTCTAAATTGTTTTTTTCCTATATATTAACCTGTAACTTTTTATTGGCCGCTCGATGTAAAGTTTTCTTGCTACAGAGCCTTTAAGTTATAATTAATTATTTTTATAATCTGTAGAGTCTGCTGTACGCAGAAAATGTACAAAGTGTGCAAAAATTATTATAACATTATAGTATATTTCTTCAACCTATAGCATAAAAACTAATTTAAATTTAAAAGTTTTCCTTTAGGTTTTTGGGAGTACTGAATAATTTAACCAAACTGGTTTTTTATTTTTTCCCCAACTTTATGATCACTCAAAATGCGGGTCTTGATTTTAAAGCCAAATATATCAATTTTTAGCGACCTGTATACGGGTGTTTTTTAATTGATGGTTTTTTCAGTTTTTTATCATAGACCTCGGACATTTCTAGAGAAAAATCATTCAAATTTGATACACTATATGCTGTGAGTAATGTCTACGAAATGACTCTAGTACATAACAGAAAATTCGCCCCTTTTGCCCCGCCTGCGCCTGCCTCCTAAATACACCACTGAATGTGTATGAAGCTTGTTGTAAAAATGGTTAGTTAATAACAACATTTTGTAAATACTTAGTTTAGTTTATTATTTTATTTTAAAAATCTTTAAATGCGATGGTTTTAGATATTTGTATAAGATAATTTTATCTTATTTGGACGGTATGTAATTATATTTCAATTTAATACAATTCTCACATAAAGTAAAACTACTCTAGGCGACACCTTTGAAATATTTATTAATTAAAGATCAACTTGCGTCTACGGTGACGCTTCGCGTTTCAGCCAATAAGAGGCTTCTAAGAGGGCAGTTCTTGTCAAATTAGGTGTCGAATAATACATAGCTACGGTTGATTTTAAATTCTTCTTTTGTGGTGGTTTATGGGGCTTAACATATACAGTGGGTTGTTATAGTTGACGGTTTATCAAAGATATTTTATTTTAGTCTAGTATTTATTTGGATAATAATTTATACATATTTACAGAAGTTAAATTTATGGTTTATTTAAAGATTTTTATATTCTTTTTCTTGTCTTCCAACATTGGTGATTTTAAATAAATTCCGTGATTTTCCAAATTTTAATTTAGATTAAATCTTTTTTTGTTATTAATTTTAAGTGTTATTATAAACCAAATCTTTTATTTAAATAAAATACCTATATTAAGAAGATACCAACGTTGCTGCAGTTTGCTGTTGTTCGAGATATACGTGGCCGCTGAATTGGTGAGATAAGATATTTAATTAATTTGTATTAACAACTATATTTGATAACAGTGTAAATTATAATCTACGAAGAAATCTGGAGTATCTTTGATTTTATTGATTACGTCTTAGTTAATTTGAGTAACGTGATAGGGTTGAACTCTGTCTCAAATAAATAAATTTAAATATTAGACATTTATAATACTAATCGTTTAAGATCTATAACCTTGTTCCATAGTGGTAAACAAAATGGTAAACAATCTAAGACACTTACTAGTGATTTTTATAATCAAGACAAAAGATTAAAATTATGTTAAGAAAACACTTACGATTATTGAACTTTAACACCCGTTATCTCAAAAATAAAGGCTTTGCGGACATATTTTTATAAAGTTTTAGCCTTAAAATGTGCCAAAAAAAAAAATACGCCCTGCATTTTTAGCCATTCATTTGAAAACATTCGTATACAGGTCTATAAAAATGTTTGGCTCCGAAAAACAAGACTCGATTTTGAGTAATAATAAAGTTAGAGAAAAAATTAGTTTTGCGAAAATATTCAGTGCTTCCAAAAACCTAAATGAAAACTTTTAAATTTAAATTGGTCGATAAAATATACATATATGAGTTTTAGGACGACCACGTCTTTATCTAAGCTTATAATAATTATTCGCACACCCTGTATACTTTCTGCGTAAAGCAGACCTACAAATAATAAAAAAATTAAGACTTAAGAGCATGAAAAGTTTACGTCAAACGACTAATAAAAATGTATAGGGGAATATACAAGGAAAAACAAATTTATTCAAAAAAAATCAAATTTTAAAAATTACCAAGACTTTAAAAACTTTTCATTCAAATTATCTTTTACAATTTTACCTAATCCTTGATAAGCTGTTCTAGAAAAATTTTTCTTTACCTCTCTGTATAAATACCTTTCTAGATTAGAAAGCTATACGCTTAAAACTGTCATACGCAATAAGTTTTGCAAGATATGACTAAAAACCGCATTTAAAAATCATTTCTAATTTTAAAAACTATTCGACTTTGAATTTTACCAAAAAATTCGGTTTGTCCGGTTTTCTCTGTTCAGTACTGTATTTAATAATACTAACATTTACTTCTTTGATGAAAACTTTAGATAAAATTTAAAAAATAAATATTTGAGGATTAGGTGATAAGACAGGTCTTACCGCAACGGAAGCGAAGGAGATATTAACAAAACCACTGCTTATAATAAATTTAATAATAAATTTTATTTATATCAGACAATAGTAGGCTAACACTCTTATTGTATCGAGCAGTAATATGTTACAAACTTGTCTTTAGCTAAAGAAACGAAAAATTTCTGCAGCAAATACACTACATCTAAACAGGCAAGAGATTAGACAAAACTCTCCTTTTTTTTTTTAATTTCCTTATCGATATAAAAGTGCCCAAAAAATTACTAGGAAACGTATGTACAGAACAGCAAAATATGTACATGACCCAAACCCAGGAGAAGCGACGACATATCAAATGAAAAAAAAATTAAATGACAATAGACATATATATTTGTAAAATTCTGAGTGAAAGTTACATATAGTTATTTTTAAAAATGTATAAAAAAAATGAAGGATAATATTAAACAATGGAGTGCGCGAATGGTGATTATAACATATTAAAAAAACCATGTGAGAATTCAGTATGTACAACCATACTGCTTAAATAGAATCTAATTTACCTACTAAAAGTATAAATTAAGAATACATGGTATTATCATCAAATTCCATAATATAAAACAAACTTAGTTTTTTTCCTAAACACTTAATCTGCTTCTTACATAAAAAAGTTAAGTATTTTTTTTATAAACATATATTATTACACTTAATTGTTTATAGTCATTTCACAATAATACTCTTTCGATATGGAAAAACACCAATGCTTTTTAAGAACATTTAGTTAATTTTTTGTCTATATGTAAGTTATTTTTTTATAGCAGACATCGGTCTTTTAACTATTAAAAAGGCTGCACCAGAAGTAGAATTTGAACCCACGGTTCAAAGTTTAAACAATATTCGAATTATTTTTGGCATTATCCACGTTAAGACATGCTTACACAAAGAACTTATTTTGTGACTAGTCTGGGTTCAAATTCAACTAAAGGAGTACCAAAAAAAAAACGAAAAAAGATATGTTTGAACGATGGATTAGACAATTTCCAACAAAAACCTACCTTTATATGAAACGGGATTATGGACAAAACATGAGTTTAGTGTTGCCTGAGTGCAAACAATGTGAATGGTGGCCAGCATGGTGACCATTTGCTTTGAAATTACCTTTAATAATTATTGAAATTTACAAACCATACAGTTACCACTAACAAAATTTCTAGTATGTTTTGATAAGTATTGGGCTATTGGTATTTCATTTCGTAGTACATAACCAATTTTAATTTAAAAAGTAAATAAGAGAGGGATGGAAAAAGCCACCCACGACTTTTTTTATTGGTCGACAACTATATCATCTACTCTATCTAAGCAATCGGCGCAAAAATATTTACACCCATATTCCCAAAAAATGGTTAAATATAGACCAGGTCTAACTTGACAGTTATAGGTTTAAAATGACAAGCAACAATGAAACAAACTATTTTTCTGATTGACACAACTACAAAATGACAGTGACGCACGCAAAACATAGCTAATGAACTTAGTTGCCATGGAAATTAGATCTGGTCTAAATCTTAATAAAGTTTAATGATCCATAGGAATCAAATATTGCATTATAAAACAATACGTAATTAGTATAAAAGGCAATACCAAACCAAGTGTCTTGGATGTACCAGTTGACAGTAAGTAAATTTTAAATCTATTAACAGAATAACAGATATAAAGAGTTTAAAGATTTTTTCCAAAATTACCCTGTCGCCTTTCAAAGAACAAGGAAGGCTTCGAACATTGAACTAGACTGAATTAGCATCAGCTACCGATTGTAAAGTCTTTAATTAATTTTTAATTGCTGCTATGTTGCCAGACAACCTCGGAACATTTAACACATCGGAGATAGAAAGTTTCAGGACTGTGATTAACTTTTTTTGACGGTTTTGTACATAAAATTTCTATTCCTGTTTTCTCCATTCCTACCCATATTGTCATATATTTCTATAAACACGGCAACGTCGGATTATTATGGTGCTGGGGTGTGAATAGGTAGATGCGCAATCTAATTCGTTAATCTACTGGTTGCCATGGTGATATAAACGATATATAACTAATTGCGACGTTGCCGGTGCATTCCAAAAATAATGATAACTCATATTTACGTACCTCTATAACGGAAAAATTAAAATGATTACTTTTTACTGATAAATTAAGTAATTTGTGAAGGATATCAAAAGTTTTTTTTCTACCGACAATGTTGCACGATACAAAAAATCTGTTTGTTGTTAATTTTATCTAGTTCAATGTTCGAAGGAGTAAAGCATATTGTCACTGTAAGTACTTTAGTTAGGTTAGTTATAAATGCTGATATATTTATCCCTTGTACTGCACGTTATATACGTGTCACGACCAAATGATATACCAATAGTACAGCGCCAAAAGAAAAAAATACACTAAAGTTGAAAAAAATTACAGCCGCCACACACATTGTCTGCATTTTAAATGTAGCGTTTTTACGTTTTGAATAACTTAACTAACGACAAGTGTACTTATCGACAATATAGCGGAACCGAAATAAAGTTGCGGTAAGACCTGTATGGCTGGTACGTGCTGCAATCCAATCACTCTTTTGCACTCAGAGCTGGTCCAGGGGGGCAATAATACATTTGTTTTTTGTTTTTTCAAACACTACGAGGCCTTCCAAACAAATATCATCGCTGCTAATGCTGGCGGTACGAGGTACAATACAATCTTTTGAAATGATTACACAAATAAACATTATAGATAAAAATATAAAAAAATACATTTTTGTAATCTATATATATATATATATATATATATATATATATATATATATATGATGTGTAATCCAAAGTAGCTCGAAAAACTGGGTTTATAACAATTTAGATTATAAGAAATATTGAATGTTGCTTTTTGAGAACATATATGTCGTCCCAGTTATATTTTAAGTTAAACTTCAAGCTGCCTTCAATCAAGATTATACAAAATCTCTCATACAAAGTCCCTCTCAAGTTAATTTTGTTTTCTATGAACGAACCTCGAGTTTAAAAATGTTATTTTGAACTTAACAGGAATAAGATTTGCCAAAATTATTTCAATTCTGTATAATCTTTCAACTGACATCAAGAATAGGTTTTAGAAATGAAAGCTTTTAAAAAAAATTTAAATTAAATAGGTTTTTTCAGTTAAAAATGGTAGTAACGCAGTTGTAACAGTGTGCCTTTGAATTTAAAAAACTTTGTTAAACCTTGTATCCTACGAATCTGTATCGTTTTTAACACACCGTGCTCAAACATTTTTGGAAACGATAAAATACGCTGCTCCAAGGGTATAAAAATATCTATATTGCAAGCATTCGTAAAAATGTATAACAAACGCAAACGGTTTTTATCTTTTGAGGCATGCGAGACTTGCGAAATTATGCCTGCATTTCTAAACGAGACTGTGTCCTTAAAATCACTACTTAAACTTAAAATAAAAAAAAACTGTCATAACTAAAGCAATCAAGAAACAGCAGAGTATCTTATTAGGCTTGACTAGGGATGGGCATTTATCGATACAGACTCGCGCTAGTGTGAACACTGGTTTGCGTCAACCTCCCAGTAGTATGAACAGCATTGTGCCAGTAGTACGAACAATTTATTTAAAATCTCATTTACTGCTTTGTGTATACTTCTAAGCAATCTTTCTTGTCATTAGTTCGATTCTGGGGTTCCCCGAATGCATCGAAACGTAAGACTCTGGTAGATGTTTCTGCATTTAGTCGACTATGGGATATAAACGAGGGAGGTCAATAACACGCACAACAGTCTGTTAATTATTAGTTTGTTATTTGTTGCGAGTGTTGTGTGAAAATGGTGAAAAACACAAGGTTTTTAACTCTTTAAAACAAGTCAAAAATTCTAGAAGATTGGGATCTAATGTTTTGAACAATTTTTTACGTAATGCAGTATTTAATGCATTGGTATCTTCGGTTTTTAGTTCAGTACCATTTATTCATCGAATAAATTATTGGTTTGAAAAATCAAAAGCTTTAGAAAACACCAAAGAACATACAGTTTAGATTGGTGATTGGGACCGAACCGTTTAAATAGATAAAAAGTTAAAAAATGCCATTTTCTAATTAACAAAATTTGCCATAAAAATGTTAATTATACATTATTAAAGTCATTTAAAATATTTCAGTTTTTTGTTTTCGACATTCTTAAAAAATCCTAACGAGTATGAGCATCCAGTTTGCAACAATCTGTATAAAGTTTATGTTATTTATATATTTTTTATACAACCGGTATCGAAAAACTAGTGATAAATAACATACATAATAAAAACATAACAAACATAATTAAAAAACGCACTAAAAATTTTAAATTTAAAAAAATTTATGCATTAACAAAACTTTATTGACCAATATTTTTCAATATACAAAGAATAGAAAAAACGCAAATGCAAAATTCAGGATAAAAGTGTAATTTCGGAGAATTAATTAAGGTTCGTTTAAAAAGAATAATTTAAAAGAGAGTAGTTTTTATGTTAAAAAAATTAAGTTTCAATTAAAAAAAACGTCCCGAGGTTTGAAGTCTCTTTTACCAAAAATAACAAGGAAAAGTAATAATGCCCTTTACGGAATTCAGGAGACAAAACTTACGTAAAGTACACCCCTGAAATAAAATTAACATTCGGAATGGCAAAATTGTACTTACTTTTTTTCAAAACGTCCTTGGGGAAGCCAAAACGATTAAAAGAATAGTCTTTTTAATAAGAGTGTTTAATTTAGAGAGAAAAATGTTGAAAAAAGTGCGTATATAAGAAAAAAATTAAATAAAAAAGAAACAAATCAGATACAGAATTTTGAGAAATTAGTTTTTTCCTAAGAACCCATTTATTAAGTACATATATATAAAATCAAAATAATTTCAGATTTGCAGATTTTAGCTCTTGACAAAGTTCACGTAAAAAAATACTTTTGCCTTATCCCTCGTATATACCAGACCAAAGCAAGCCTTAAAACACGCATACCACAAAACTGTCAACTAAACATAAGTCGATAAAATGTAAAAAAATCATTTGTAAACATTCCATTTTGTTATTTTAGTAAGTTATAGCCATTTAAATTTAGGACATAATTTAAAAAACTGCACAATAGTGTAGATGATAAAATAACAATAAAAAGCAAGAAAAGAACAGAAAAACACTGTTAATAATTATTTGTTTTCAAACGTGAAAAATATAAATCATTCCAGTTCTTGAGCTACCTTGAAAAACTTAAATTGTTTGCAATTTCAAAATTCTTTCATATAAAATATTGAATCATCAAAAATTCATAATTCCCTTTGAATCTACACAAACCATCACGATTATTTGTTTAGAAGTACACAACAAAACACAATTATCCTACAGAGCGACCCGAACAGCTGCTCGAAAGTTAAATATAGAGTACTGTTTTCATTGTGAAACGGTAGTAACAAATCTTGTTATCGAAGTATAATACATAACGGGGCCTAAGGAGTTTTGATTATCATTCAATATATAACACATAAAAGATATTTATAGACCTGTACATATTTACCTCTCACCTTGTACTATCTCGTGTTAAGATATAAATCTATACCTGAATCAAATCGAAAGGACGCACCGTTCGTTAATACGGTGAGCCGTAGCTCTCTATCAAAAATTATAACGAAAACATGAAACACTGATTTTCGATGCGAGATGCTAATATTGGCAATTTGTAACGACTTTATTGCTGCCAGGTTTCGAAGATCGACCATCTTCAGGTGATTGTTTAAAACATGATGGGGGGCGGGTCGTATCCTAACTTATGCGGCACCGTTTTCGGATATATTTTAAACAGCCTTTATTCGGCTCTAAGCCAGCACAACATTTAAAGCTACTAAACTCAGTATTAAAAAGCAGTCTTATTTTCTTATCTCATTCAATGTTCCAAGTATTCGAAAAACGGTACCGCTCGCACGACCCCCTTATTAGTCCCGTAGGGTAAAAATCTGGCAGTTTCCGTTTTGAGAAAAAAAAATGCTATAAAAAGTGTACGCGCGGTTGTAATAACCCCGCTCTAGTCTTCCGATACAAATAAATATAAATATGTAAACTACTAAAAAGGGGTGTAAGAAGAAACTTAGTTTCCTAGCCTAGTGTTTTGCGAACTTACAAACCGAAGTTTTAATATAAATTTAGACTCGATAAAAGATAATCGTAATGTACAATAAACACTAAAAAATAATAAAAAATATAAATATATATATAATGATCTCTTCATACTAGATATGTCAGATATTTTAAAAATACTGACCCGGTAATATGGGTTATTTTTTATCTCCAAACTCGTGAATAGTCACTTTCTACGAGGCCTAACAACTATATGTTCGGACAATGTACGAAATGTTAAAAAAATTTGATTTCAACTATTTTATTTTAGTTTTCTGACTGAAAAATCAAGTCACATACTCTTTACCTAACGTAAAGTCCGATCGTAAGGAATAATTATTTTATTTTGGGTAACAAAAATAACAAAAACATCCGCACATTTCTTATCGAAAATTGCTTTGAGTCAGTTTTTCTGAAAATGTGATATTTTGTAGTTCTCGATCCCCTGATAAAACGCTTTCATAGTCACAACTAAATCCTACGGCTAGTTTTTGATAGATATACAAGTTGACGAAGTTGTAATTTTGCATTTTCCATATTTTGTGCAAAATTTTTATTTATTTATTTTTTTATTTTAAATACTGAATATATATTCAGATAGGTCAAAGGTTCTGACCTCATTGATCGACCTTCAAGTGCCTAGAAGTTTTCAAATATGCATCAGGCGATTTTTAGTAGAACGGAAGAAACGTATGAAGCTCGGTTCGTTCGCCAGTGCATGTTTGTTTAGGCAAAAGTATACGCTCTACGGGTTCTTTGAAGATTTAAGGTAACTATATACTGTATTTAGATCACATTTATTCGGTCAAAATAGTATTTTTTATATTTTGGACTATTTTTTTTTTGAAGATTTATAAAAAATTGTAGGGGAGACCGGGGCAGGTTGCAACACGGATAAGTTGCAACACACTTGATATCTAAGGCACAATTATATTTAAAAACTCTTGAACACACTCTTCCATTCAATATCGACTGGCAAACGTGTTGGCGAACGCACTTTATTCTTGTCGAATGACAGACGGTTTTTTCGCAGGTTACTTGATTTGTGATTTTTGAGTGTAATATTTTTGAACAGTTTTTTAATAAATTAAACCTATCTGCTTTGTTTTTCACACGTGTCATTAGTGGTAAGTTATAGCACATATATTACGTGTTTATTGCCTAGATAATAATTGGGATGTCTACAAAACAACAAAAAAATTTAGAGGTTAGATTAGGAAGGTCAAATTGAGGCAAATTGCAACACTCTGCTCGGGGCACTTTGCAACGGTGTTGTAACTTACCCCGGTGTTGCAACGTGCCCCGTTTTCATTTTATTCCATCATTTTAGTTTATTGCTCCATATAAATTTTCTTTTTCTAGGGATCATGAGAAATTATAAGAAAAAAACCGAGAGGGGTACGACTCCGGATAATGTTATTAAACGCGCTGCCCAATTAGTATTAGAAAATATTGGGATCATTATTCAACGCTTTCACGATATGTAGCGAAAACCAAAAAAATTTCGCGAAACGAAGCATACAATAGAAATTCCAGATAGCGGTTATGCCAAGCCACGACTAATATTTAATAGAGAACAAGAACAAATTTTTGTGAAGTATATCAAAAAATGAAGTGATATTATGTTTGGACTTGATCCGATTGGGGTCCGCAAGTTAGCATATCAATGTGCAAAGTTACATAATATTCAAGTTCCTTCTTCTTGGGATGACCACGAAAAAGCTGGAGTGGAGTGGCTAAATCTGTTTATTAAGAGAAACACCGACATTTCTATCCGCCAGCCCGAAGCCACAAGCCTTGCCAGAGCTTCCAGTTTTAATCGCACAAACGTAGACATGTTTTTTGCCAAGCTCATGGATGTTCTATCGCGTAGCCAATTTCAAGCTTCTAGAATATGGAATATGGACGAGACGGGGGTGTCAACCGTTCTTCGCCCAAGAAAAGTATTAGCACAAAAAGGTAAATACACATTTAATATCCTATACTGATTTCTGTTTAATGCACTATGTTGTTTCTTTACAGGTGCTAAGCAGGTAGGATCCATTACTTCGGCTGAGCGAGGAGAAATGTTCACACTTGCGGTAGCCGTAAATGCCCAAGGAAATTTCATACCACCTATGTTCATATTCCCAAGGAAACGTTTAAGAGAATATTTTATCCTCGATGGTCCTTCCGGTTGCATAGGCGAGGCAAATGGATCCGGCTGGATGCAAGAAAATACGTTTTATATTTTTATGCAGCATTTCATCTCACATGTCAAACCATCGAAGGAAACTCCAGTGATTTTATTATTAGACAATCATTCATCCCACGTAAGTTGTAAAGTTCTCAATCTATGCAAAGAAAACGGTGTCATTATGGTCTCTTTTCCACCACACTGCTCACATCGGTTGCAACCGTTAGATGTAGCAGTGTTTGGACCCTTTAAAAAATTCTGCAGCTCAGGTATTAGTGCTTGGTTGGTAAACAACCCAGGAAAAGCTTGCATTTTTAAATGCGGTAACTCCTAAAAATATCACTTCAGGTTTTTCAGCTTCTGGAGTTTATCCTGTGAATCCTAATATATTCACTGAATCTGATTTTGCACCAGCTTTTACAACGGATCGGCAACAACCGGAATCGCTAAGCAGCATTGATAAAATGGATTAAACGTCGAAAGTGGCC
Organism: Kuschelorhynchus macadamiae; assembly: GCA_030620095.1. Taxonomy (NCBI): domain Eukaryota; kingdom Metazoa; phylum Arthropoda; class Insecta; order Coleoptera; family Curculionidae; genus Kuschelorhynchus; species Kuschelorhynchus macadamiae. Next base: position 208,564 of record JAUTXW010004642.1, on the reverse strand, counting down.
GGTACACCGAATCCAGACACAGAAGCAGTTAGTACACATACTTTGGATTTTCCTGGCACCCCAGATAAGCAGCAACCAAGCACTTCAAAATTTAGCCCGGAGTGTGTTAGACCCTTTCCTAAAGATTTTCCTGATGAGCAGCAACCAAGCACCTCAAAATTTAGCCAGGAGTGTGTTAGACCCTTTTCTAAAGATTTTCCTGATGAGCAGCAACCAAGCACCTCAAAATTTAGCCCGGAGTTGGTCAGACCCTTTCCTAAAGCCCCCCCACGCGTGGTTCAGTCTAAAAGAGGTAAGAAAAGAAGAAAAACTGCCATATTAACCGACACACCTGAAAAAGAGGCTTTGGAAAATGAGGAAAAACTGAGAAATGAAAGAAAGAAAAAAACGTCCACAAATATTGACAAACCAAGACAAATGAAAAAATTAACATCATGTAAGAAAGGGCCAGAAGTTCGACAAATATGCCCCAATGACTCTTCAGATGATGAACCACTCATTCATATAGTTAAGAAAAAAACCATAGCGAGAAAGCATCCTAAGAAAGATGATGACTGGGAAATTTCTTCTGAGGATGACGACACGTTGTGTCTAGTTTGTAACGAAATTTACCAGGGCGAAAAAGAGAAGGAAGACTGGTTACAGTGCACAAAATGTAAAATGTGGGCCCACGACCACTGCGCAAAATCTGATCCATTTTATATATGTATAAATTGCTTTTCTGAATACTCAGATGAACCAGAGTAGTATGTTGCAACTTACCCATCTTATTGTTGCAAGTTGCCCCACAAATGAGGTAAGTTGCAACACATGACTTGGTCAAGAAATATATGCGTATAAGCGTTAATTAATTTTTTTAAGCCTCTCATTATATTTTGATGTATTAGCGAAATACAGATAGATATTTTTTTCACCTGACTCTGAATGTTATTTACCTGATAACCTAAGAAAAAAATACTATCCATTTTTTGATGCAACCTGCCCCGGTCTCCCCTATCTTTGTGGGGTAAAGTGGATTAACAGAATTTTGAAATCAATGGATAGAGATTTGACTTATAATTGTACTATTATACTAGTGTGTTGGAACTTCTCCGTTAAATGTTTTAAATCGAAGAAGCCTTATACAAGAGGGCCTTCATAACAAAAGACTGTGATTCCATATGACGGTTTAATGATGATAAAAGCAACAAAACCAGAATAGTGAGAGTTTTTTTAACATAACATTTAAATACAATTTTGGAAAAATGGCAGCCTCTTGCGCAATGTTGTCAAATTTAGCCTTAGCACTGACATTGTATTCACAAATTTGAACACTATTCTTTTGGTGATTTCAGAGTATGCCCCGGGTATATAAAAAGAAAATTTGGCTAGCCGGCAAAAAGAATTATAATGAAGAACATATGGTAAGGGCGGTAAGAAAAAGAAAATTAAAAATTCGTGATGCTGCTGAACAGTATACAGTGCCATATACAACATTATATAACCTGGTGCATGGAAAGCACTCATTAAATTACGGGAGAAAACCGGTCCTGTCCAAAGGGAGTAATAAAAATCAAACAGTTCAAAATTAACTATTTTAAGAAATTTATAATTTCGTTAGTTATTTATTTTTCCTTGTTCACGTGTCAGAATTATCGTTGATTTAACCTTAGTTCTGTAATTGATGGTGTCCGATATACAAAGTGTTACAATTACTTTATATATTTACTTTTTTTGATATACCTCGTACATTTCTAGAGATGCCTCGTTGGAAATTTGCATACAGTGTACTGGGACCAATGTCTATCAAATGGGTATCATAGTTTTTAGGCAGACCTACAAATTGTTATTTTTTCGAAGCCACGATCCCTTTAACCTTGTCAAACTTTTTACCTGGAGATGGCTCCCAAAAACAACACTCTGTAGATATTTTTTTTTTCCTATTACAGCCAGTTTGTAGATATTAGCCTCAGTACACTGTGTGCACAATTTGAATTATCTGATTTATCTTCAGAAATGTACCAGGTATAATAAAAAACTAAAGAAACAAAGTAACTTTAACACCCTGTATATCAGACACAGAACAGATAAATGTTACTCTTTTCGAAATATTGATGTTTGAATTTTGATTTTAAATAGTTGTAAAATATAAACGGTTAGAATTAGTTCAAAACGGTTGGGATTTTCCTATCTTATATATATATATATATATATATACCTATATACAGTGTGGATCGTTAAAATGATCCACCCTGGAAATTGCTCTCGGATGGGGCTACTAATATGTGCCAATTGGGGGTTTCCCTTAAAATCAACCGACATTAGGCAGATTGTTCAGCAATATCTGAACAATCCTGGCTGTAGAGAAGGAAGATTTAAAGATAACTCTCCAGGTTTAGACTGGTTCAGGGCTTTTATGAGACGGCACCCTGATTTGACCATAAACCTGGCTGAAAATACTAAACGGGTCAGAGCAGCAGTCGGTTATGAGATGATAGAGATATTTTTTCGAGCTTCAGGCAACGTTAAAGGATGTACCTCCATGTAACGTCATCAACTATGACGAAAGTAATTTTGTTGACGACCTTGGTTCAGTGAGGGTGGTTGTAAAACGCGGGGTCAACCATGCTCATAGGATTTTGGACACGTCTAAGACGAGCACCAGCGTCATGTTCGCAATAACTGGAAGTGGAATATTATTGTCCTCCTATATAGTGTACAAAGCCAAGCATCTTTAACCCGGATGGTCAGAAGGAGGCTACCCAGGAAGAAGATACAACCGACTGGTTCAGAAATGTAGTCCTTTAGATTAGATTAGATTTGTACTGCTACCTCCAAACTCGACACGTCTTCTACAACCACTCGACATGGCGTATTTTCGCCCATTGAAGGCAACATGGCGCAGTGTATTGGAGAAGCGGAAGCAAAAAAATCGAGGGGTCCTTCCAAAGACCGTCTTTCCAAGACTTCTGAACGAATCGATCGAGCAAGTGGGAGTAAATTCCGCAAACAATTCTATTTCAGGATTTAAAGCTTGTGGAATAGTACCCTGAAACACAAACGTTATCCTTAAAAAAATTCCTAGAAATATAACCCCGGAGGAAGACTCGGTAGAAAAAGCTTGGTTCGATGCTCTTGTAAGACATTTAGAATCCTACAGAACCCCAAGGGACCAAAGGACGACAATCCAAAACGTGGAAAAAAAATGGATGTTCCTGCGGGAAAAAGCATTTCGGCAAAAGATTTAATAACCACCTTAGAAGACGTTTCTGGAAAATGACGATCCCTTTGAAGATCCATTAGAAGGAATGTTATACTCCATTTCCGAAGAGGATGAAGAGCGAAATAGCAACGAAGAGAGTGCTGAATGTGACCTACCGGTAAAATAGATAATATAGGTGAGAAAAATGAGTGTCGTAAATACATAAAGGAAACAAAATGGCAAAAACACATATTTTTTGTATATCCGGTTGTTGCTGACGTAACAACTGTTACAAGAGAACAAAATTTTAAAGAAATTAACCTTAAGCAGTGTCAATCGCGGGAGGCACGAAGACTTTTCTTCAGTAGAATAATTTTATACTAATATGTTGGACTTATTGCTTAGTTTTGTCGAATTTACTGCTCAGTTTTGTTGAGGTTACTTGTGTTTTTTTTTAAATGTTTTATTTTCTTTCTATTTGACTTTCTTAACTTAGATTAAGTTTTGTTAAATCACTGATTTACTGATAATAAAGGGTTTAAAACACTTTTTTATTTCGTTTTTTGCTATTTTATTTTAAAAACTAATTTTTAAGACGATATTCAATTATCCAATTTACTCCATACATTTCAAAAATGAACTTTAAATGAAAATTAATAACATTTGGTGATCAATAATTTAAACAATACAACTGAAATAACTCTAAGCTTTGGGGATATTAAAAGGAAGGTACTAATAATCATAAATTATTGTCTTCGAAAGATTTAAATCTATATTTTACAACAATACATTTAAAAAAACCTCAATTTTTGACCCACTTTACCCCACTTGACGGTACAGGTTGAAGCTGCATTACAGACTCCAATCATTTTTCTTTCATATTCAACTGTACAGGGTCTTCCATTGAGGAAGAAAATCGGTATTTTTTTTGACTTCCACCGTATTTCTCAAGAAATTCAAAATACCCAATTTAGTAGCTCGGAGAATTCGAAAATCGTAAGAAAAATACAATTAAATAAGAAACAAAAGACTTACGACAAGGATGTTGCGTTTTTTAAACGAAACACCCTATATATTATTACATTTTTGGATTATATGGTCAATTATAAGTGATTTTTAATGCGGGTACTATATGTCTATCTTCAATTCTTTTTGAGTTATTGATGTTTGAAAATTGACATTTTCGCTTCTTTGTGCCGTCATAGCACCTGAACGGTTGAACCTAGAGCAAAATAACTTTCACATTCCTTCTTAGTTTTTGATAAGCTATCTTATGATACCAGTCAAACAAACATTTTGAAGTAAGGTGATCACCTGCATTGCGAATATATTCAATTAAATAGATAGCAAAATAATGTCCCTTTTTTTTGTTTGACTGGCATGGCTAGGTCCAATCGTTCAGGTGCTATGACTGCTCGAAGAAGCAAAAATGTCAATTTTCAAATATTTTTATCTATTTTATGCAAAATAAAATAATTATTATTTACGATCGGACTTTACGTTAGTTAAAAGGTATGTGACTTGATTAATGAGTCAGGAAAACAAAAAAAAAACAGGCTAAATCAATTTTTCGATCATCGTCCGAACATATAGTTGTTAGGGTTCGTAGTACAGGATGTAACCGATTTTAGACATAAATAATTCAGGAGATTTTGACAACACGAATTAGATTTACCTTAAGTTCACTGTTCACTCCCAACTGATTTCTATTCTATGCATTCAAACTTTTAACAAGATTAAAATTTTCTGCGAGTTTAATAATACAAAAAAAGACTGTAGCTAACGTAAAAAAAAAACTCATCAAAATATCAATTATAACTTTACAAAGTGCCCTCAGGATCGAACCTTACACTTCTTCTCAATCAGGTAAAGGGAAATTCAGTTTGGTGAAATATTGAAGCATGAATACTTCACGAATTATGAAACCACTGATCAATAATAAATCATATCTCAAAGTTTTATTGTCACCAATTCAGTAATGATTAAGTTCGTGTAAGGGCGCTGAATGTGCAGCTCGCCAGGGGATGTTATGCTGTTAGGATTGCCTGTAGTGAGTTGGACAAAATGGTGGCCAAATCGGTGAATTTCTCATTAACTAAAAGCCATCTTAGATATGGGATAGAATTTTGGGAATCTGCAGCCAATATCTTTTTGTTTCCATTTTTATACTGCGAAAACGGACAATAATGTATATTTGCAGGACTAGTATGGGAGAATCACGCAGGCCTTTGTTCGTACAACAGAGGATACTTATTAACATGTTTATTAATACTGGAAACTGTGGGTCTTGTCTATAAAAGGTATAAGGGTGGAAACCTTGATGCAATCGCTACCTTCAAAGGTACATATAAAACACGAACAGGGTAATCATCTACCATTACCATTGTCCATTCCTAAAAGCAGTCTCACCAATAACTGTTTAATGTATGAAAACATTAAGATTTTTAACCACCTTGCCATGGGGGTAAAAAATGTAGGATCACAGATAAAATTTATAAAGTACTTTGTATACTTTAACTAAAGTTTCTAAGTAGAAATCGAATTTCCAAACGATAACTTAGGTATTAAAAAACAAAGAAGTCAAAATACAGAAAAGTCATCTCATTTCAGCCAAAACAGCAGTATTTTGTAACTTACCACTTTAGTCAAGTCATGCTAAAACTTTAGGAGGGGGGGGGCATATTTTGTTTTGGGTAGGTAATAGGTATAGACCTAAAACTATTAGAGCATCTTTCACGACATTGCTAAGGCTTTTGACACTATCAGTAAAATATGGCGAACATTTTATTGTTTCATCTTGTTTGTTCTTTTGAACTTTGAAACTGAATTAGTCTTATATTTCTTACTTTAGCAAATTTCTCAATAGAGAACGAAATAAACACCCGACTTATACCTCCTGAATCATTTATATTATATTAGGAAAACATCTCGGATTGCAGATAACTTTTTTTAATGTTGCAAATATTTTCAGACAGTTTGAAGACGATTAAACAAGAAATTATCAGGGAATCACAATACTTCGTCAACGTTGAACGCCAATGATATTTTTAAATCGAAAAAATGGTTAGTACGCAATAAAAAGAACAGGGGAGGATCAAAAATAGTAATAACCCGCGCTAGCATCTCTACCGCTGGCCTGAGCCAAGACAATGCAAATATGTAATTTTCAGAACACATCTTAGAAAAGTTAATTCCTACATACTAAATTGTATTCCACCGAAACCCACTTAGTGCTTTAAATAATTTCAATTACACATTATGTTAAAAAATCCGAACTATCAATTTGCAATGCCTGCTAGAAATCGGTAATTATTCTAATTTTGATCCTGTGATACGAGGCTTCATCCCAGCACTAGTTCAAGCGAAACCTCCAAAAAAAAAACCTTTAAATTAGTCCGAATTCATATTTTGCTCCTACAAATACCCGAGGGGATTGTGAATGAAAATGTTACCGCGAATACCGAAAAAATCAGGATCCTTGGGTTTGGACTGACTGAAAACATTTAATAAGTAAAATTGTATTACTCCGAAAACAATTAATTTTATTCTTGGTTCTGAGTACCTTAAACGTCCATTATCCATATGACGAATTGAAAGTTTTAACAATATAACGTTTCTTATAAAATTGGAAAGTAATAATTGATTGAAACTTCTTTTAACAATCTACCATGCAAATTTCTTGTCAATACTTAGGTTTGGTGTCATATTCCTTTTGGGTTTGACCCAAAAGAGGTCACTGAGGATATTACTAGAAAAGGTTGCAATTTGTAAAGTTCAACTTTGCCGGCAGTGTACATTTATGAGTGTGTAGTATTTTTGTTTAAGCACAGAGAGAAATTTTCTCAGCATTTACCTCAACATGAACATTTTACAAGAACCTTAAATTTTAAAATTCCTTACATCGTTTAACATTAACTACACGTGGCCCAGCATACGCGTGTATAAAGCTGTTTAACCATCTCCCAATAGAAATTAAAACTGTAACAACATTAAAGTTATTCAAAAAAAAGTCATTTAACAGTATAACAGTTTCTGTCATAAAATTGGATTTTAAAGTTTGATTGTTAGTATTATTATTGTTTTTAAGTTGTGAAAATAATTTTAGATTTTTATGTCTTATATGTAAGTTTTAAAAATATTTCGTTACTCATTTTGAAACCAATTTTGTAAAATTTTTTTCTGAATAAAGAGATCCAAAAATCCAAAAATTAATTTTCAGAACGGTGTCATCAGTTGCCAGTCAACCACTTCCAATTTGGTGTCCTGTCAGAGCACTCTCTCAAATGCTTTGGAGTCAGGGAATCAGGTAGATTCTATCTGTACGGACTTGTCAAAAGCATTTGACAGGGTAAACCAGAATTTTATTATAGCCAAACTACAAGCTCTGGGATTTGATAGCCTTTCCCTCATGTTGGTAGTCTGTGAAAAAAGACTTAAAAACAGATTTGTATTTATTTGGAAAGCTATCATTTATTGAATCCTAGGCAGTTCAGTTTTAATAACATGTCTATACTTCAGTGATTGGCCAACTTGTTAACTTTGTTCAAGAGTGCTTTGAGGGACAAAAATATGCTCGGGCATCTTTTTTTACTTGACCAAAGCTTTCGATTGTGTATCTCATGACTTGCCGATTTAGAAACATTCTCTATATAAGTTGAGATTGAGTCATATTTGTCTGATCGGTTTTAATATGTGCCATACAATGGTGGCTTTTCAAATATAGAGTCTAGCCAGTATCCCAAATGAGTCTGGAGAAATATTGATATTTGCTGATGATACTATATCAATCAATACCCACGAAAATCTTGAACAGACCTGGTTTATTTGCAATAAACTGGGTATTATTGCAGCAAAAACAAAAATTTTGCACTTCTCATTGAGGCCAAAGGTCCAACAAGTACAGACCCTTTTAAGTTTCTAGGTGTCTATCTTGCCACAAATTAACATGGGGAGAACATACAAATCAGGTGCCAAAGAAGTAAAGTATAAATCTCTACACGTTACGTAATCTTAAAGGTATCATATCAGACAACTTCCTTATGTGTGCATATTATGGCCATATTAATACACATCTATCTTGTACTGTTTTGTATTGGGGACACTCCCCACATGCAGATAAGGTGTTTGCTGTACAATAATTTCCAAGACTTTTATTAACTCACCTGACTCAGATTTTTAGAACAGTCAGTCAAGCACTGTCGATCACTAAATGCAACAACATTAGTCTTTTTTCAGGCACAAGGGTCATGCAGAGCTCTAGCTAAACAGTTAATGTTATAAAAGATTTGGGGAGTATTTATTGATTCACAAGTACATTTCGAGACTATTATAGGTGTATAATAGACAAAGCCCTACAGAAGTTAAGTTTAATTATAAGAACTCGTGCTGATTTATCTGTTGACACTTTGAAACTTCTGTACTGCTCACTTGTCAGAACCAGTCTAACATACGCTTCCACATTTTGGTCTCCTTTCTATAATACTTATAAAGAAAAATGAAAAAACGTACTGAGGAAATTTCTCAGATTCTGTACTGCTGCAGTAACATGTCTGCTTTACCAGCAATCACAAAATCTGTTTCAGAAATCAATTCAATTAATTTTACCAGCCAAAAAGTAAAAGATGTCCTCAAATCTATTAAGATTGACTCTAATTTTTTCTTCACAAAACCCAAGGCACTTTAGGTCCCTACCTTGTGAACGGAAGGAAGCACATATACAACCAATTTTCAAAAAAGGTAGCGAGTATGAACTAGTTAATTATCGGCCCGTAAGCCTGACTTGCATCGCATTCAGAAAGTGCAGAAAATAATAGCCAAAGATTTGACAACCTTCTTTCTCGAGAATAGAATAATTCCAGATTTACAACATGGGTTCTTACCAGCTAGATCCACCACCTCTAATCTGCTTAATTGTTTCAACAAATGGACAAGTGCCCTTGACAATAATGAACCAATAGATATCTTATATTTAGATTATGCGAAAGCATTTGCCAAGTTTCCCTTTAAGCGCTTACCGCTGAACTTTGGCGTTAGAGGGGCTCTATTGTCATAGATCAAAGACTTTCTGCAAGACAAGGCTCTGTACTTGGGTCACTGTTCTTTGTAGTCTATATTAGCGATTTATCACGAGAGTTCAATTCCCAAATTTCATTTTCATCTACAATGACACCAAACTATTTGTCAACCCCTTTGTAACTTATAATTCACTAAAAACAGATCTTCAGAAAAACATGGGCACTAACCACCCAAGCCTACCCTATTTTATAAATAATGTTAGTTTGAGGCATACTATGGAACACGTGGACCTAGGCATCTATATAACACCTTATCTAAAATGGAAAACCTACATTATACAAAGAGTTAAGAAGGCAAATAGTATAATCTTTTTAATAACAAATGCTTTCCAGTCTTAACGGTCATATGGTCATAGCATATGGAGCCCATACTTTATCAAAGGTATCGAGGCCTTGGAAAGAGTTCAAAGGAGAATGACAAAAATTCCACCGGAAACAAGAAATTTGCCATACAAAAAGAAGAAGTTTTCAATCTCTCTTCGCTTCATGAAAGAAGGCGGAGAGGTGATCTTATTGAAACCTACAAGATTCTTGTTCTAAACTGCCCCATAAGAACTTCATAACCAACAGAATGGTCTAGTTGTGGAATGCTCTTGATGAAAATAATAATAATAAGGATAAATTTTCATGATTTGCGCTTTGCACATAGACTGTCAACAAATACGTAGATTGGCCTTATCTTCTTAGTCAAATTAAAATACCTGCAAGAGAACTTAGAATGAACGAAAGTTTCCAATTTGATCGGTCAAACTATTACTATTATACCCCAATTAATATTGATCACTTTGAAAGCTCACGTTTCTTTCTTTCGAAACCAATTTAACCATTCTCTATTGTGATTTGTTGTTAAAATTATTAGATGTGTAGCTATTTATAAGTTGTTATCATTTGTATGGATAAAAACTGTACCTTGAATATTGTTTAAATAAAAATAAAACTTTCATTGTTAATATTGAACAGTGCAAACCCAAGGATCGCGATTTCGTCGGTGTCGACGCGTAACAAGGTTCCGATGTATTAGGTATATATCTAGCCACTTATCAATAACAGAAAAATCTAATCGATAATAAAAAAAACTGGACGAAAATAATCACGTATCGCAATGGCACTAAATCTCTATACAAGTCAATATAGCTTATGTCAATGCTTATTATGGTTTAGATATCTGTTTAAAAATTATGTACAGGGGGGGGGGGGCGGGGTGGTCAGACGCGAAATTTTCCTTGTTCAACCCTCCGTTCTGTCATGTGCCAGGTAATGGAACATTTCTAGAATTTATGAGGCTCGGACACTTCAGGTTAGTGCCTCCGTTCCAATTCCCATAAGGAACTTCCTTTGCCTCACGAAACTACAAGTACCAACATCACAAAAAGGTATGAGCAAATTATAGATACAACATGAAAAAAAAATCATATAAACATAGTTGCTTCTTTTTGGAGATACAAAGATTTAAACAACTGCATTTTAAAGACATTATACAGGGTGTTTTAAAACAAATGTGAGTCTTAAGAGGGTGATTCTTGAATTCATTTTAAGAAAGAAAACTTCGTATAAACATGTCCTAAATCTTATAACTTTTGAGATACAGGGTGTTAAACTTTTCATATCAAGACACATTTTCTAGGGTACAATACCAGTGGCACCCGTACATGACATTCTTTCATTTGGATTAATTTCAAATCGGTAAGTTTATGAAAAAAAAATATATAATAGGTAAAAAAGTTTCTAAATAAACAAGCTATCCAAATTAATTTTTTTCCAAGTCTTTGCTTTAAATTAGGTTAACAAGAATAATAGGTGTAGTCTATTTAAATCCCTTCCACTCCTTTAAAAAAGTGGAAAATATGCAGATGTTTTTTCATTAGAAGTAATATTCCCATAAAATTTTATTATTCTATCGCTTTTCGTTTCTAAGTTATAAAATAAAAATATTTTTCCATTTTGTACCGCAATATCTCCCTAATCGCTGACTTTTAACCCAACTTTTATAACAAACTGTCCTTTATTTTAAAAAATTAATATTAAATTTAAATTCCCTATTTTGCTCCTTAACTTTTTTTAGTCTTTCTATGGGTTAGAAGTTATTTGGCAAAATGATCATTCGTACATAGCCAATTTTCGACATTTTGCTAAATAAGTTTTAAACGGTACATCTGACGAGAGAAACGCAAGAGGTAATTTTTATGTTAAAATGTCTAGGCTATCCAAAAAATTTCAGTGGCGTACTATTTTTTTTCAAAAATATGCTATGCAAATCCCGTACGGACGCCATTGGTAGAAAAAAATGTACACCATAAGATGTGTCTTGATGCGTAAAAAATGTGTACTAAATTTCATGAAGATATCTAGAATGGTAGGCCAAATATTATTTAAAAAAAATGTTTCTGAAAAGCTTAACACCCTGTATCTCAAAAGTTATGAGGTTTAGGACATATTATGTTTTTTTCTTAAAATAAACTAAAGAATCACCCCCTTAAGTTTTTCGCATTTGTTTTGGAACACCCTGAATAATCGTATACAGGATGTTACAAATTCGACGGGATAGCATTGGCATCTCAAAAACCATAAGAGATACGAGGTTGGTTAAATTAGGGCAACATTGCACATTTTATTGTCAAATAATATGCTGTTGAGAAAGTTGTGAAATTTTTACTACTTCCGAAGATTTCCGTAAAAAAACCGAAACTTTCTTTTTACTTTTTTCAGGCTGTATTTGAAAAGATACTACAAAATACCTTTTACAACTTTATAGTCACTTTTCTTCCTCTACGAGGTAATGCACCAATTTTTAAATTCCCACGTTTCGTCTTCGCTGTCCCATCAACTTCTTCTTTTTTTTTTAAATATGGACCTGGGTTTTTTATTTCCTTTTTAAAAAGCGTTCGACGTCCCAAAACAAATTTACGATGTACAACAATTAATGTTTGAACAGAATATTCAAGATTTTCTCATAAGGGAGAGAAAATAATCTAAATGTATGAGTGCATTACATCATTGGTTTCGAGAGATCAAAGGTTGGTTAAAAATGAATTTAAAAATCCAGAAACTTATTTAAAGGTCTGATTTTAAATTTGAGGGCTCTGTCTCGTAGAGGAGCAAAAATGATTATAAAGACGTAAAATTCATTTTATAATATCTCTTCAAATGTAACCTGAAAAAAAAAGGAAAATAAATATTTTCAATTTTTCACGGAATAATTATCAACAGCATATTATTCGACAACGACGAAATATTTTTTTTCATGTTTTTCAATCTAGAATCGATAGTAATTTATGTTCAAATTCTGTTTTTTTACGTCATCGGGATTCAAAAATCATTAAAAAAAAAGAAGTTAGGAAAAGCGCGGATCTAATATATCCCGGCAAACAACAGACAGGTGCAGCTGGAACAAGTGACGGGTGGGGGGAGGAGATCGCGTATCAACAGCGGCGGCGGCGGGGGAGACGGCGACGAGAGAGCGTCTAGCCGCCGAAAGGGCATACGCGTGCTAACCTGCTTCGCTATCGCTGGAGTCGCTCGAGCTGCTGCTCAACGACGACGACGAGCTGTCACTGTCCGAGCTGGAGCTGGAGGAAGACATGCGCCCCGCGCCGGCGCCTGTCGGGTCAGCTTTGGCGTCTGAAACAAAAAGAAAACCAATTATTATATATCTTGCTCAAAACGAATCGGTTTGGAATTGTTTCCGAAAATGAAATTAACGTGACTGTTGAAAGTAATGTTCCAAGTAAATACGTAAAGAAATTCACACGTACAGGGTGTTCCAGCGAGGACTGAACAGGGACCTATTTTCGACCTTCCTTGTATTTTGGAAAAAATTCAAAATAGCCAATCGATTTTATTTTTTCTTGTAGAAAAAAATGTCATCGAAAAAATATTTGAACAAAACAAAAGAGTTTCATATGCATCAGGTGTTTTTTAAATGGAATGCATCGTTTTTTATACGATTTTTGGAAAGAGTGATTTTTTTTATGTCCGTTCTGATTAAAAGATTTGATTTTGCGATAGCTGTTTATATTACATTTTAATGTTTTACAAATTAAAATTTTAGCTTCACCTGTTTAAAATATACGATAGGTTGGTATAGGTGATCAAGGTAAAATGACGTTTGAATGCTTTGTCAATAAAAATTGACATTATTTTAATTATTGTCGAAGTCTTCACCTAAAAAATATATATTTGACTCTGATCGAAATGACGAGAGACTACAGATTGTTATGCTATTTTACAAGTGCCAAGAAAATGCAAGAGAAGCAAGAAGATTTATTGCAAATTTTCATAGAAATATATCCATCAATACAATTCTAAGGATAAAAAACCTATTTGAGGAAAATAAAACTTTACATGATAGAAAAAGAAATTCAATAAAAAATAATTATTAAATAATAAAATAAAACTACTAATAACATAAGTTTTCAATGTGACCGCCGTTTTTCTCGAAACAACATCGATAACCCCTTTGTAACCTTTCTAAACTTGCTGTTACAATATGATTTTCCTGGTTAAGGCGGTTTATTTCATCGACAATTTTTCCCATGATCTCTTCAATATTTTCGTTTCGTTGTCTGTATACGACGTTCTTCAAATGGCCCCAAAAAATGTATCCAAAACTGAGAGGTCGGGGCTATTGGGCGGCAAGCATATGTTCCATTTCGCCCTATCCATTTTTATGGCGCCGATTTAAAAATTGAACCACATCATGCACGGCATGAGGAGGCGCCCCATCATGTTGCCAAATTAAATTTGATATTCTGCCAATGGTAAGTCTTCCAAAAAATTTTCAATTTCGTTTTCTAAAAACTCATATATCTGTGCCCATTTAAAGTCCCGTTAAAAAATATTGGTCCCAAAATTGTATTGTTTTTTATCCCATACCAAACATGAATAGAATTCCTCCCTTGAAATTTAATAGTCTGGAACTTTTTTGGATTTTCAACGGCCCACTGGTGACTATTATGTCTGTTGAATACTCCCGATGTTGTGAAAGTAGCTTCGTCGGTCCACACAATATTTTTGAATAAATCAGGGTCTTCGTTTTCTTGCCGAATTACCATTTGAGAAACAAATTGGAAGCGAAGTTCTTTTTGTGCCGGTGTTAGGTGCTGAAGTGGAAGGATACGAAAAGGCCTAAATTTATGAATTTTCAGAGTCCTGTGAACAGTCCCTCGGGTAACTCTTCTGCCCCTTACACCGCCACCGTACTGAACTTCCCGAACTGCATCCGAAATAGATTTGGTTGGATTAACTTTTATAATTTATAATAATTTATAATGGCCTGGTCTCGATTTCTTCTTCTTTGTATATTTCTTTTTCTATCATGTAAAGTTTTATTTTCCTCAAATAGTTTTTTTATCCTTAGAATTGTATTGATGGATATATTTCTATGAAAATTTGCAATAAATCTTCTTCTTGCTTCTCTTGCATTTTCTTGGCACTTGTAAAATAGCATAACAATCTGTAGTCTCTCGTCCAAAGAGTATTTCATTTCGATCAGAGTCAAATATATATTTTTTAGGTGAAGACTTCGACAATAATTAAAATAATGTCAATTTTTATTGACAAAGCATTCAAACGTCATTTTACCTTGATCACCTATACCAACCTATCGTATATTTTAAACAGGTGAAGCTAAAATTTTAGTTTGTAAAACATTAAAATGTAATATAAACAGCTATCGCAAAATCAAATCTTTTAATCAGAACGGACATAAAAAAAATCACTCTTTCCAAAAATCGTATAAAAAACGATACATTCCATTTAAAAAACACCTGATGCATAGCGTAACTCTTTTGTTTCTGGTTCAAATATTTTTTCGATGATATTTTTGGATTCTACAAGAAAAAATACATCGATTGGCTATTTTGAATTTTTCCAAAATACAAGGAAGGTCGAAAATAGGTCCCTGTTCAGTCCTCGCTGGAACACCCTGTACATTTGGAAACAATTGATGGAATTTTGTGGCATAAAAAAGTACCAAGTGCTACAGACAACAACTACAAGCTAACAAAATTTAATACTCAAGGGGTGGGCATGAAATATAAACATATAATTACATTAAATATCATTAATTTTTATGTGGAGAAATTGGAATACTCCTTTCTAAGAAATGTGTTTAACAAATAACATTTCGGCAAGTAGAAAAATCCTCGTCTTTAAAACCACTAACATCCATGTTAGTTGTTAAACAACTTACTTAGAAACTTGTATTTTCGAATTTTTCCGAAAAAAATTAAAAGCACTAGATATATAGCCCCCGAAAAATAAATTGCCCGTCAAAAAGAAGGGCAAAAGGTTTTTTTTGACATTATATTTAAATGTACCTCATTCCGACATTTCTTAACCGAATTGAATGAGCTTTTTGGATTCTAAAAGCTCGTTTCATGTAGGATGAGCGCCCAGGTATGCTTTTAACTTATTTTTTTCAACATTGTACAGAGTGTTAAAGAAGGTAATGTAAAAAAAATATTGCTCTAACATCCGCTCCACTAAAACTAAAGCACTGGTTCAGATATGTAGATGATACTTTTGTTGTTTGGCCTCATGGACAGGATAATCTCATCATATTTCTGGACCACCTTAATCAACATCATAATATCAAGTTCACAATGGAAACTGAATCTAATGGAACGATTCCCTTTCTAGATATATTATGTGTTCAAAGGAAGGAAAATGGTACTTTAAGACATTCTGTGTATAGAAAACCGACGCATACAAATGGGTACTTAAATGCAAATCCCACCATCATCCAGCATAAAAAAATCGGTTATTAACCCTGTAACATTTTAATTTCAATTAAATGTGATTCTTGTATTTAATTTATATTTAATAGTAGTTCAGTTGTAAATTTAAACTGTTAATTAAGCAAAACTTATAAATAAAATGCTATCGGTTCATTATTTCTGTCGTCACAGTTCTCATTTAGAGTGGCATCTATGGAATTTTGTCCAAGTGTTGATCAGTTACTGTCTGGAAATCGGCACTTTAATTTGCACCACAATTGGTTTTTAACTTCTAAAGTTATAATTTACTAGTTTGCTCAAGTGACTATTGATTATTCTAGTTAATGGTCCTCCCTTTTTAATGTTTTAATTTTATTTTTACTTCTCATCGCATACGCCATTTCACTAATTTTGGTACATTCTTGCGAAAAAGCGGTGACCCTGATTTTTGAAATATAAATACCTCCTGTCAACCGTGAGATCGTTTTTTCTTGTTCCTTGACCTCATTTTGGCCACAGGTGTCATTTTGGTGTGCCATCTTAATTCTGAATTGTTCTCAGTCCGAATTAGGGGATCTTAGATGGCATTCCACATATAATAGTTCCAGTTGGATTTATTTTCGTTTGTGTCGAAATATTATGATAATTTGTGGCCTGGAACTTATTACTTCCTCAGAAGGATCTTTGACATAAACGCCACCCAGGGAGAGGAAAACCACACATCCATATCTTGGAGTCAATCTGGGAACCAGTTTATATTTTAACCCTCTAAATTCCTGAGCATCAAAAGATCAGAATTTGTTTTACTTTATGGAGTAGCTTCTGAAGGGTTTAGGAATTAATTTCAATTTAGTTTGAAATAGTAGTTGCAAGTTTGAAATAGTAGCTGCAAGTCTACTAATTCCAGATCATTGCTGCTGCTCTCAAGCGCCAACGTATAAACAGCTAAGAATTATTGTAGTTATTGTCTTATATGCCTCCTTTCGACTTAAAACTTTCAAATTTATGTTCCCATTTGGAGCTTAATATTTGAACTAGGTAGTCGTTGCGCTGAAGTACATTTTTTGCGTGATCACGTTTTGGCGTTTTAAGTACTTGGTTGGTACCAGTTCTGTTATCTGACAACTTGATAGTAATAGAAATTAGTTTATTTACAGTGTTTGAATACAACAAGCCTTTCTTACCCATCTTTTGGAAACTTTAAGTTCCTAAAACTATCGCTAAGCTACTCTTATTTTATTTAGGTATTTATATATTTGTTTATAGATTTTTGGAATAATACTTTAGTTGAAATCAAAACTTGCAAAGTCAAAAGCAGTGTTATCGTGCGGGTCATACGATTTATCAACGACAAACTTTTTAAGTTTGTTTTTCTTTTATTACGTGTAATCATATCCTCCCCATAAAATCCGGAAGATGAATTAGATAGACTTATGACATTTTCATATGAAAAAAGAGGATAAACATATAAATACCAGCAGTTGCAAAAATCTTTGAGCGATGTCACTTCAAAGTCAGATTAACAAGTCAGTGACAAAATGAGTAATAGAAAACAATTTTCGGGTTTTTTGCATCCACAAGCGAAAAAAATGGTATTAAATCTAATAAAATATTACGAAAACGAAAATTCACCGTCCAATATCCAGGAGACATTAGCAAAAGCTGTGGGAATTGGTATAAGGACTGTGCAGAAAATTGTGCATGAAAAAAAGCATAATTTACTACCGAAGAAGATTAAGAAATGTACACGAAAAAAGCCAAAGACAGAAGACTTAAGCGACAATGTAAAAATGGATGTTCGTAATGCAATTTACGATTTATACACATCAAAAACTAATATAACCCTTGAAGTTTTAAAAGAAACTTTAAAAAATCGAGGCATATTGGAAATTGGACTAAAATCGTTGTCAAAATTAATAAAAATGTTGGGTTTTCGATATAAAAAGGACTGTAATCGAAGATTTTTATGCGAGTTACCACATAAAGATATACACGGAAAATGTTAATTCAAAATTTAGAAAAGTTGTATTTTTAGACGAGACTTGGATATTTTCTAATGGAAGTGGTTCGAAATCTTGGCAGGACGAACAATTGGGTCATTAAAAAGTGTCAAGAGAAAAAAGGATGTGGAACGAGAAAACGGTTCATCATTTTGCATGCAGGTTCTTCAACAGGATTTCTCCCACGTGCAAGTTCACTGTTTTCGTCAACATCCAAAAGTATGGACTACCATGATAATATGAACTGTGAACTGTTTGAAAAGTGTTTAAAAGAACAACTGATTCCAAATTTAGATGCTCCATCTTTAATCATTCTGGACAATGCATCTTATCATCCAAGAATCTTAAATAAACTGGCTAATAAAACAAAAACAAAATCCATTACCAAATATGCTGAAACTTGAACTTCTTTTAATGGGCATGAGGTTAATATGGGCTGGGGGCAAAATTATGTTACGAAAAACACGTGAACGATGGTCTTACATCAGATGATGTGCAAATTGTTTGGCAAGGTTCATTAAATTATATTACGCCGGAGTACTGGAAGAAATCTGTAGGAACAAAATTTGATATATAAAAATCGACATATATATATATATATATATATATATATATATATATATATATATATATATATATATATATATATATATATATATATATATATATATATATATATATATATATATATATATATATATATATATATATATATTATATTGTATTTACTAACTCCAATACATGAATTCTTAGTTGACTTCACTTGATATTAAATGTTATTTTTGTTTTAAACATTAGTTTGATTAATTAACTTTTAGTTATATCCAATAATGGTAATAATTTAGGTTGGTAACCTCATTCACCTGAGGCAGTTAGCAGTTCTACTGGTATATAAACATGTGCAATTGAAGACGAAACCCTTCTTCCTGAGCAGTCCGATGTTTGCCCACAGACCATTATTACCATTCTTTTTATAAATAGCTTTTGAGATACTATTTTTTTTTTCATTTCACTTTATATACATTCTCAATTATCTCTGCTATAAAACAGAGAAAGAGTTGGCAACTCACTAATATTTAAAGCTATATATATATATATATATATATATATATATATATATATATATATATATATATATATATATATATATATATATATATATATACTGGGTGATGTGATTAGTGTATTGCAAAAAACAGAAATAAATTGTAGGATTATTAAATGGCGAGGTTACGCATTGGGTTAAATTTGATCTCTTTGTAATCGGCACCACCGTATTCGACGACGAGGTAACACTGAGAAGGACTAGTTAGTCGAAAACGCTCTGCTATTCTCGTTTGATAATACACACGGAAAAATCGTATCAAATCATATCAAAAATCATAAAGAAGCATCTTACCTTTTTTCGGAGCCTTTTTACTCGGCCCAATTTTGTGATTGACATCGAGGAGTCTATCTTCAAGTTCCTTTTTTTTCTCGGCGATTTGTTCTTCTTTTGTCTTGCCCGGTAACTTTTTGTCTGCAATCCAAAACACACAATAATCACATGACAACGTCCGAATAACTCAACGGTAACAAAAAAGGAACCACTACGAGGCAGCACACCAATGAAAACTATAGCTACATATTAAAAATATAAAAACAAAGAATAATACAAAATGATATAAAATCATAGACATAACAACAGGGAGACCGAATTGTTTTGATTTGGACGCAATTCCACATTATCTTTGGATTATTTATCATTTGGATGTCTGTGGTTGACTAGAAAGGGTGTTGTCAGCTATCTTCTATAGAACCAAATTAATTTTAAGGTGGAATACTGTAATAATAATGTTTGTAATATTTCATTAACTATATATTATTATTATTGACAAATAATTATTCAAACAACCTGTTTTTTTAATTCTATACAATGCCATTGCTTAAAAAGCCACCACACTGCTAAACTTTTCTCATCGATAATGTATGTAAATACTGTAATAATAATGTTAGAACATTTTTGTGCGAGTTCTTGGGCATTATGGTGTAGGGTTAATATTCCTTGTTTTCAGCTGCATATTCATAAATTCTGATTCAAACTGATGTATGTAGATACAAAAATCACAGGTATACATATCTCTTTATACATGGTTGACAAAATAAAGTAATAATAAAATATAAAATTCTTACAATAAATTATTTTAAAATACTGAGAGGTGATACCTCGTTTCACAGTCACAAAGAATTAAACAAAAATAAACGAGCTTAAATATACGTTTCTATGAATAATGTAAAAAAAAAACAAATTATGTATGTTATTAAATATACCCACTGTGATAATAGATTTTCATTTTTACTGTTGAATAACGAGTTACTGCACGCAGTATTATGTTAAAACTGTAAGAGATATTTGGTAGCTTCAATGTGATTTTAACAAGGAAATATGTATAGTTGGACATAACATTCGTATTTTTAGGAAAAACTTGAATTTAGAATAACATTAGAAGTAGAGTTGTCCATTTTCGACTATTTTTCATGCAACATACACGAATGGCACGTACCCCCTTACATTGATCCTTTGTTTACAAAACTGCAAAATTTGAAATGTTAAAACATACTCATCTCTTTGAATTTCTTAAGCGCGCGAACCCTTTTGAACCCGTTTTTAACCGAAATGTAGTTTGAGTTGCCTATAGACAGCATAATTATTCATATATGTGTTTTTTCCATCATGTTGGTATCTTTTCATTTTTCTTTGAACTCGATTAGACCTTGTCATTGATTTTTCATCTTCTGCATACGGTTCCCCCTTAAAATATTGTTACATTATTGGGTTAAGTTACTAATACACTAGTCAACACTTATAATGCATCACTGATTTTTAACATAAATTTCAAATACATATATTTGTTATTATTCAACTGATTTTAATAAAGTTTTTTTTCCTGATAGGTCAGTTCTTCTACTTTCTGAAGACCTAGGCAGTTGAAAATTTTGTTGTATTGTAATGGGAAAACTAAAAGTTATGTGAGCTTGTAAATAAACCAAAATTTAATATGACTGCCAAAAGGAGACGGAGGATGTAGATTTAATTTTTTTATATGCTATGGATACGTAAAGTTTTCACTGTACCACATCACCAAGTTTGAGACTTTTAAGACTTTTTAATACAGGGTGGATAAAAAGACACCATATTACACTTTGAACATTTTTGAATACCTAGAGTTTTACTCCTAATTTTAACTACCCTAAACAGTGTTGCAGAGCTGGTGGAGGGTTAATTTTTGTGTTACGTTGCCATTTTATTTTTTCGCATTTCTTTTTCAATCGTTTTGTTGTCGCCTTGTTGTCGTTTCGGTATAGTTTCTTTCGTATATTTGGTAATAAAAGCTCATTTATATTAACTGTTTATTAGTGTCTTTTTTTTAATGGGCAACATCTGTGAAAAAATCTGTAACTGTGTTCTCAAATGTAAAATAAACCATTTGGACCTTATAGAAGTTCATCTACCCTGTATTAGGACTCCAAGTGTCAAACCTTGCGATAGCATACAGTAGCTCTAAAGTTAGCATTATTTCTTGTTTAGTTGTTTATGTGGTGCAGTAAACCTTTACATATCCATAGCATGTGAAAAAATAAAATCTGCATGCTCCGTCTCTTTTTATCATATTAAATTTTGGTTTATTTACATGCTCACGTAATGTTTAGTTTTCCCAGTGAATTACAACAAAATTTTCAACTCTGACCTATCAGGAAAAAAAAAGTTAAAATTGGTTGAATAATAACAAAAATATATGTATTTGAAATTAATGTTAAAAATCAGTGATGCATTAGTGTTGACTAGTGTATTATGCTCATGGCTATTGACATATAAGTCGAGGGCGGGAAGAAATAAATTCTGTCATTATAAATTTACGGTGTTGCCTAAAACTTCGTCGGAAAAAAGAATATATTGTTTCTTTGTCACACTTAGTTAAAGTACATGTTTATTTACTTTAATCATTAACAAAATATGCACGATTTTATGAATGAAATATACTACGAGATGTAGAATCTTCCCTGTTATTATGTCTATGTATAAAATAAAATTTCGTGCGGTAGATGATGTGTTTGAGCTTAGAAATGGGCGCGGATAATATTTTTAAATGTTCTCATTCTTTACCCCACCACCAAAAAAAGCTAAATAGATACGGAAATATGTAAAGGACATCACGCACAGTTCATGGGTCTTTCGGGTCCGACAGATTTTTCTGAAATTTTGATATGTTGTAGTTCTGAACATCTTGATCGAAAACTCCCACAACTCAATCTAGTAAATAGTTTTCGATATACAGGGCGTTAAACCTTGATCAAACCCCATATAAACAGGGAAAAACAGCATGAGCTTTTTTAACATATTTAATGTATAGTGCTACACAAAATATAAAAACAGTTTTATGTACCTTAAATCTTAAAGATATATGGCAAATAACGTTTACAATATAAAACCCTGTATATACAGAATAAATCATTTGCGGCCCTATTTTCATTTCTTATTTTGTAAAGTATTACATGTTAAAAAAGCTTGGTTTGTGTATTCTTGTTTTCCCCAAATAATTTATAGATTTTTGGTCAAAATTTAATACCATGAGGATCAAAATTATTCACAGTTGCAGTTCTGGTTATGAGAGATTTCGATCAGGACCTTAAGAACGGCAACAAATCAAAATTGCAGAAAAATTGGTTGTCCCGAAGAATCCATAAGTGTATGTGATGTCCTTATAGATAAAAAAAATTATTATCATAAATGCAGCACATAAAACGAAGGCTAGTTAATAGTTAAATAATTTAAGTGTCAAAATCCCTATAAGAAACATAATTAATACTATTAATTTTTTAATTGAAAATTTAGATAGAAAGATGAACATCTAGAATAAGTTCTTTTGGACTCGTCCTCACCTGGACACAAAAGAATCACGGTTTTGTCCTTGAGAATGAATGAATTTGAATTTTTGAATGTATCCAACTGACATGACTAAATTTTTTCCTTTAGCAGAAAAAACAACTGACGAAAGGGTCCCATCTAGAATTGGAGAAAGATTCTTACAAGATGGTCAATTTTAACTGACCCAAATCTTATTAAACAAGGTATGCATCAAAAGCATATTTGAAATCGACCTTACTGGATACCAAACTAAACGGTTTAGTCACTAATAATAACAGATTAATAACTGAAGAGGTGACAAAAAAGTTATGTTATACATTTTCCATCAACTTCAGATGTAACTTCTTATGCAAAGAAATTCTGTCATTCATAAGACTTTGCAAGTAGCGAGAGTAGTGATAAACTTTCTTTTTTAAAATGACACATGTCAATCCTTTACCATGGCCGTCTCTATCACCTGACCTTAGTTCTATAGAAGATACATGAGACAAAATAGACAGGACGATAAAACAGCTCATCCTCTATAGATACTGAATAAACTTGCGTGTCGAGGGTATCTAGCTACTCATAAATTACCTGAAGATGAAACTGATTCCCTTATTAAGTTCATGCTCCCCATGGGTGTGTACCAAACCAAGGATAATCACTATTAAATTTAATTAAACCTAATTTTCGAATCCTTTGTCAGATAAATCTAAATATTTAATCAGATGTTAAACATGTGTGTGAAAATTATTAAAATTAAATTACATTTCTGTCACATAGAATAATAAATGATATGTGAAACACCATATAAAAAAAGATAACTGAATATTTTATGTGCAATTGAAATAAATAAATCTAAACAAGAATATGCTTAATAGAACAAAAGCAAACTGAATTAATCAGCAACCCACAATACCAAAAAATTCGAGATGACACTATAAACATTATTATAAAGGCAAAGAGATATGGCATACACATGTAAATACTTGAAAGCTGTTAGCAGTTAAACGTATTTCCCAAACCAAAGTATTAAAGGTGTCATTTAAAAAACAGTTTCATTAAGAGAGAAACTTCATTGATTAATTGTTGCGAAGATGATGATATGGAAGGCAGGACTAAAGCAAAGCCAATAATAACTTAAAAAGACCTGTACTACAAATATAATGTTACAAAATTAAGAGAGCATTAAGACCCAAAATCAACCCAAACATCTACCATGCTTAGAAAGTGTATAGTTCCAATTACGTACGCCTGTTGTAGCACAACACAGTAACATAAAAAAAATAAATAAATAAAACTAAATAGTGATTAAAGCTAAAAAAAAATCTAAAAATTTCGATAATTTCGTAAGAAGCTTACCTATTTCTGCATTTAGATAAAGGTAAGCAAAGAACAATTTTATTTTGCGACTCTCATATATCAAAAATGGAACTTTAATTACTTAAATTATAACACCTTTCAAAATGATACTCCAAATAATAAGTAACAACATTACCAAAATATAATTTACTTTTTTTTATCACGTAAATAAATTCAGAAGATTTCATTGTACGGTTAAAGATGTTTAACCAGTAATACAAAATTGTTTTTTTTTAATTAGGAAAAAAATTCTTAACAGAATGTCAAAGAAGCCATTACAAAACAAATCAACCATAAAACAATCTTAACAAATAAATGTTGCTGTCAGACTTAATTATACTAAGCTAAGTCAAAAAAAGGGAAATTTTAGATTGAATAAAGCTTAAAACAGCCCAAATTTGATGTTCTATATTTTTAAAACCAGCTGACCAACTTTACCAAACTTTTTTTTTATATGTAGGTAATCTGATTGTCTTGCAATAAAAATGGAAACTTTTCCCATAGTCAGATTATATTTTTAAATCATCCTGGGTATTTGACGAGTATTGGTAAAGTACATCCAAAAATATAAGATCCCAACATTTGCCTTTGTAAGTAAGCAATGAAGACATTCTGATCATTTGTTTATGAAAGGTTGCAAGCACATAAGATAAATGAGTGTTTTTGGAGACGTTTAATTTAGTAGATAGTCAAGTAATCAGAGGGTTATGGACTTAAAATTTTAAATATTGTTATTTTAAGTTATTGTTCTATATATTCCGATTTTGTATTGTTCCTGCCATTCACAGTATATTATAGGTTTGAATTGTTATTATAAAATGGGATATCCCGTATTGTATTGTATTGTCTATGACTACGTTTTTTTTTGTCTTATTTTACTGTTATGATTATCTCTTTTGTCTTTTGCGAATTGGTACCATTTAGAATGTTTTCACATTAAATAAATGTTCCCAACCGTCATTTGAGGAACTTCTATCTCTTTAATGTTCCATTTCATGCTACCAATTATGGTGAACATTCTTCCACTGATGGGAGTCTTCGGTTACTCAGTTGTTGTTGAATATATTTTGATTTATTTGGGTGCACAGTTGATTTTAAAAAAAAGAGTTTTAAATGTGATATTGTTATTTTAAGTTATTGTTCCATATATTCAGATTTTGCATTGTTCCTGCCATCCATAGCATATTATAGATATGAATTCTTATTATAAAATGGGGTATCCATCAAAAGAAAATTGCTCACAAACAATACAAACAGTCAAACAGTGAAGTTGATTACAGAGTATTTAATACACTTCGAAGGGAATGCAAAAACCTAATGAAGGAATGCTACAATTTGTTCATAAGTAATACTGAAAGTGCCATAAGCAGTAATGTAAAAATTTTCTGGAATTTCGTTCATTTCCAGTCTAAGGAAATGTTTCTAGCCACCGAAAAATCATCTAATGGTATTGACATAGCTAATCTATTTGGTAAATATTTTTCCTCTGTTTATAACCCCCAGAGAAATTCTAACGTCAGCACATTTTTTGATCGATTTGAAAATGTTTCTAACATTGCTATAGACCCAACTGATATTGAGAAAGCTTTAACACAAGTGGACATCAACAAGTCTGCAGGCCCTGATGGTGTTCCTAACAGAGTACTAAAATTTTGTTCTAACACCTTATATCTCCCCCTATTTTACATTTTCAACAAATCCCTAACTTCCGGAGTTTTTCCAGAGACATGGAAGCTTTCTTATGTTTGTACGAATCACAAATCCGGCAGTAAGAATTACGTAACAAGATACAGACCAATCAGCATTCTGTCGGCAATCCCTAAATTGTTTGAACAGGGCGTTGAAAAAATTCTGTCGAATATATTTCATCAGATTGTGATCAGTCAACAGCATGGGTTCACAGCCGGTAGGGCTGTTGACACAAATCTGTTTCTCTTTACAAATTTTATAAATTCATCGTTTGAAAGCAGTGCAGAAACTCATGCAATATATACTGACTTCAGTAAAGCCTTCGATAAGGTAAACCATAACATCCTTCTTTCAAAGCTCTGTAGTTATGGTGTTTCTGGATCTTTACTTTCATGGATGAAATCTTACCTTACTAACAGAATGCAGCAAGTAAAGATTGATGGCTATCTAACTTCATGTTTCCATGCATCTTCCGGGGTACCTCAAGGCTCTCACTTGGGTCCCCTTCTTTTTAGCTTATTTATCAACGATTTAGGATCCTTGCTCTCCTCAAGTTTTTTGCTTTTCACTGATGAGATGAAATTGTATCGTCGGGTGACGTCCACTCACGACATGATTATTCTACAAAATGATCTTAATATTGTATATGATTGGTGTCAGCTTAATGACATGTCCCTCAACATTAACAAGTGTTGTTATATAAGATTCAGTAGACTCATCGATAAAGATCCTTTTCAGTATTACTTAAATAATGTCCCTATATCTGAAGTTTCTGTTATAAAAGACCTTGGCGTATATTTAGATACTCGGTTAATGTTTACTGAACATTTTAAAGTGGTCATTGGTAGGGCTAATAAAATATTGGGCTTTATTAAAAGAGCTACTAGAGACTTTACAAGTATATGCAATATCAAAATTCTCTATACATCACTAGTCAGATCCGTTCTTGAGTCTTCGTGCATAGTTTGGTC
Source organism: Kuschelorhynchus macadamiae (assembly GCA_030620095.1). NCBI lineage: Eukaryota > Metazoa > Arthropoda > Insecta > Coleoptera > Curculionidae > Kuschelorhynchus > Kuschelorhynchus macadamiae. Next base: position 181,683 of record JAUTXW010004642.1, on the reverse strand, counting down.
ACCTTACTATCAGACCCACATCAATAGGCTCGAGAATGTGCAACATGTTTATAAAATTTGCAAGGTACAAACTTTTCCAGAGTGGTGTGTGTCTCAGTGATGACCAAACTATGGCTTACTTAGACTTAACTACTCTAGTTCAATATCTTTAACTACCACATAAAAAGCTCAGAGTGTCTTCAGTGTTTTTATTTACACATTCCAAATTACCGGACACGAAGTAAGTCTCTTCTGCACATTCCATATTGCCGAACTTGGTACTTATTATTTAGTCCAGTTAATAGAATATCTGCTAATGTCAATAAATTCTATGAAGGTCTTGACTTCTGTAATTTATTGCAAGATAGATTCAAGTCTCAAGCTAAACGAATTATCTTAGGTTAGGTTAGGTTAGGTCTGTAATCTCTGTATAAACTTCAAATGTAAAAATAAACTTAAAGTAAACTTCAAATAAAAAATAAATAAAATCCCATAAATTTTATTTGCATGGTATAGACTTATCTTCGACAGGCAACCAAAGATCCACAGCAAATCTCCTTACCCTCGTAACCCACAACTAGAATAAGTCCATTGAATTCCATGGGGAAGCTCAAATTATTGCCCTCGACATATCCAAAGCATTTGTCCATGGTCTTCCTCCTTGTTTTTTTAACAGAAGTATTTCTGTAGCTGATTCATCAAACTTTTACCAACACAACGCAGGCGTTCTACAGGAATCAGTGTTGGCACCTACCCTGTTCTTTCTGCACATCATTTATTTATTTAATTAAACATGATCAATGACCTGCTTTCTTCTAGTAGCAATCCTATTCACAGCTATGCTGACAATAGTACATTCCGCTCCAATACACATATTCCGAAACCTTTGTTCAAGAATGAAACTGATAATATGCATAGGGTAATGACTTTATTGCTAACCGAGGACCTCATTAAAATTGCAAAAGAGATAGAGATAATATCTACTTCCCTTGTAAAATGAGAAAGAAACATAGTCTGAAATTTTCCATAAACTTGTAGGAAACTTTTATTTTTTCCATTTTTATTGCAAGACCAATCAGTCAACTACCTAGTTTGTTTCTTGTCTTTAAAGTTAGTCAAAAAATCAAGTGCGTGACTTGTATGTATAATAACAAGATGTTTGTAGACAATGAAACATTATGAGTAAAATTTACTTTTCAAGCTTGCATTGCCTTAACTTTATAATTTATCCTCAATATTTCAAACAGAGATATGTCTCTAATCAAGTGCAACCTAAAAACTAATTTTAGAAACTACTACGAGCTTATATACTAAAGCTTTACACGCTGCACAAACATTACACGCTTGAATTTTAAACGTTTCATTTTGATTTATTAAAACACAAAACAAAAAAACGAACATGTTGTGCTACTTAAAAACGTGGTCCGGCTCGATTTTCCCGAAAAAAAAGGGAGACGCAACAGACGCAAAGTAACGGAACTTACAGTAGGGCTTACGTGGCTTTTTTCTGAGGCACGACGCGACGTAACTTTCCAGCTCGCGGAGCGTCGACGGCTTTAGGGTCTCGAAGTCGATCTCGATCTCGTCCGGATTTGAGTCCCTCAGGGAGGGTTCCCTGGACTGGATTATGTGCACCACCCGACCTAGTTTGTCTCCTGAAAATAACAAAAATTAAATTAAGTATTTTCTTGTACAAAATGTACAGGTTTTTTTATAATAATAATAATAATGTCTTTATTATAATTCACCAAACAAACAAGTAACAAATATGTAAACAGAAGTTTAGATAAATTACAAAAGGCGAAATCGAAGCCAAATGGCCTCACTTAACTAAAAATACCTAATTTATATAAATATTATATAATCACAATAACTTAAAAAATATATAATAAACAAAAAAAATTTAAATTAAAAGTGAAAATCTGAAAAATCCAATATTATTATGGCTAATCTCTAAGTTAAAATACAATCAATACAAACTCATACAGAAAGAAAGAGAAACTTCTGGAAAGCTTACTATGAAAATATTAACAACTTCATTGAATCTCAAGACATTCTTAACAACATTATCTGTAGAAACAAATTTAAAAGTTCATATTTTTCACAAAGCTAACTATGAAAGAATTAATGACTTTATGGGACCACAAAATTGGAATTTCGTGGACACTGAAATGGAAATTGACATGTTGGTTGATAAACTTTATGTCATTCTGTATGCTGCTATCGACAGGTTTGTATAATGGAATCCCTGTCAACATGAAGTATCAGGGAGAGAAATTGCGTGCACCAGAGGAGATAGCACGTGCTTTTGCAAGGCATTTCCAGTTATGTTACTGTGACCACGATGATGTTAACATTTTACCAATGGAACATATCTGTCCTGTGGTGCATCTGTTTCGATACACATTCACGACCGACAGAGTCGCAACTAAACTGGGAAGTCTTTTTTGACTGTAATAAGAGTGCTGAACCAGACGATTTGTCTCCTTTGTCCCTTAAGTCCTGTGTCATTTTTCTTTCCATGAATCTCTGCAGCATATTTCAGAGATCGTTCTGGAGTGTTTCCGACCAAATGGAAACAAGCCACCATTTTTCCAATATACAAATCTGGCGCGGGACCTATTCTATGCCTTTAAACGACATATCATTCTACAACAGCACGGATTCTTTGAGAACAGATCCACAACGTCCAATCTGGCAGTATATCAGGACTTCCTCGTAAGTGCCTTAGAAAAGGGTAATAATCAAGTAGATACCATTTATACAGACTTTTCAAAAGCTTTTGACAGTGTGTCACAAACTTTTATTGTTTAAGCTTGAATGCTTGGGAGGCTGTGGACCCTACCTGCCCTGGATCGCTTCCTATCTTTCTTCTCGAAAACAGATAGTTAAATTGTTTGGTGCTGTTTCTAGTATAATTAATGTTACTTCGGTAGTTCCCCAAGAATCTCATCTGGGCCCAATATTGTTTTTGTTTGTAAATGACCTTACTTGTAATTATGTGTTTTGTAAATGTCTACTGTATGCCCACGATTTAAAATTATTTGCAAGAGTTGAATCTATCAGTGACTTTGAAATGATACAGAATGATCTCAATAGACTAGATAACTAAGATAGTGCTATAAATTTTAGAATTTCTTTTTAAAAAGAAATTGTATATGTATATATATATATATGTATATATATATATATATATATATATATATATATAATATATATATATATATATATATATATATAATAAAACATTCACAACTGAAGACACCAGTAACATGACTGCTTTACCTGCAACCATAAGATCTGTTTCAGAAATCAATTCAATTAATTTTACCAGACAAAAAGTAAAAGATGTCCTCAAATCTATAAAGAATGACTCCAGTCCTAGTACAGATATACCACACTTTAATTTCCTACCTTGCCCTATCATGGAGAAGAGTCTACAAAATGGAAAACTCCCTAGAGAATGGAAGGAAGCCCATATACAAACAATTTTCAAAAAAGGTAGCAAGTATGAACCAGTTAATTATCGGCTCGTAAGTCTGACTTGCATCGCGTGCAAATGTATGGAAAAAATAATAGCCAAAGATTTGACAACCTTCTTTCTTGAGAACAGAATAATTTCAGATTCACAAGATGGGTTCTGACCAGTTAGATCCACCACCTCTAATCTGCTTAACTGTCTCAACAAACGGACAAGTGCCCTTGACAACAATGAACCAATAGATGTTATATTTAGATTATGCGAAAGCATTTGACAAGGAACCCTTTAAACGCTTACTGCTGCATTTAGAAATATTTTGGAGTTAGAGGTGCTCTATTGTCATGGATCAAAGATTTTCTGCAAGACAGAACCTATAAAGTTAAGGTTGGACAAATCATAAAAGATTCGTTTGAAGTTATTAGTGGGGTTCCTCAAGGCTCTGTTCTTGGGTCACTGTTATAACTATTTGTTAACTCCTTCGTAGCTGATGATTCACTAACAATAGATCTTCAGAGACTAGAAATGTGGACAAAGAAATGGCAACTACCACTAAATGAAGATAAGAAAGGTTGGTTATGCACATGGGAACTAAAAACCCAAGTCTACGCTATTTCATAAATAATGTTAAAAGTAAACAAGAAAGACAGAACAAGAAAATCACACATCTTTCTGAAGTTGGCATTTAAATTGGCAAACGAATTTTTGATACAGATGTTATTATGCCCAGAGAACCTTGAATGTATGTCAAGCAGCACTCCAAAGTTCCTAGCCTCATATGAGCAACTGATTGTTTCATTATTTAAACTTATGCTCAGTTGGTTTTCATACTGATCCCCACACTGAATTCTCCCCAAAAGAAGTACTTGACACTTCTTTGGATTTATTTCCAGACATTGGTTGTTGAGAGCTTTTAACAATAGATCAAGATCACTCTCATTTGCCTCCAAAGTTCCATCAGGATGGCCTACGTGTCGTCCGTATACAGATGTGCAGCAGCATACCTAAGATGGGATGTTAGCTGAGATGTATATAATGTATAACATAGTGGCCCAACGATGGATCCCTGAGGCACGCCACATACCACCCCCATACTATTGGATTTAAACAGTTTGTGTCCTATCAGTAAGATAGCTTTTTAGAACCTGACATGCACCAAAACCAAGGTACCCAAGGATGGCCAGAAGAAGCTGGTGGTTTTAATCTGTCAGAGGCTTCCAAAATATCATCGGTAACTTTTAAAAGTGGTGTAGCACAACTATAATCCTTACAGAAGCCAGACTGCACTGCTGGTGGTTGTTGATTGTAGAAGTATACATAGAATTTGACCCTCCACAACCCTCTCAGTTATCTTTAACAGATTTGGTAAGATGCTTATAGCTCTGAGGTCTTTTAGTTCTTCATGTGAGGAAACCTTTGGTATAGGAAGCAAAAAAGAACTCTTCCAGCCCCGAGAAAATGAAGATGTCTCTACACAAAAATTGACTATAATATGCACAATGTATGGCAGTATATGAGGAAGGCAGCAAGACAGCATAGTTAGTCCAATACCGTCCGTACCGATCGCCGTTCTAATTGAAAGGAGTGCTATATAAACCTCCTCAGTAGGGGCAGGTTGCAGGATCCGGATTAGAGGATTGTGAGACGCTCAGGGATGGATTTAGGAGCTTTTGTATAAATATCAAGATCTCTCAGAAGCTTCCAATTTTTTTAAAGGATTATTTGTCTGAAAACTGTTCTCGAGATCACTTTTTTTTTCACTTTTCATAGCAGAACTCACATTATTTCTTAACTGTCTATAGTATTCCCAGTTTTCCGGTGTATGATTTTATTTATATAGGCTTAATAATAACCTATCCCAAAGGCTCATGGGATATAAATAAATTTTTCCAGATGGAGAACTTTCTAGTACATAGTAGACTGAATAAGAATACATTGTTTGAAGATAAAGGATATCAAACCTATAATCAGCCAGAAAAAAACCCATTTGATGAATATATAATATTCAAGTTAAAATTTAAAAAAACTGTATATCTTTGTATCTCAAAAATTAAGGCCTATTGAACATACGTTTATCTAAACTTTTAGTCCTAAAATAAACCAAAAAATTACACCCTGCGTTTTTAGCAATCAAAATAAAAACAGAAAAATAAACAAAACTTTTAAATATGTAGACCCTTAGAATCTTTCTAACGTCTAAACAGTTCATAATATTAGATTAAACTAAGACACCAAGAAATTAGAAAAAAAAAACGAGGAATCTGATTCTTTTTGTATTAATATGTGAATTTTAAACATTAAATTGTGCAAGTAACTGTTAGCTTCATGTGTATTTTTAATCTGTATTCTGCAATGTTATATTTTGTATTTGTTGTGGCCCGTGTAATTTTTATTTATGAGCATGAATTTCAATTTACTAACATTTTCCAAGAGTTTACAGAAAAAAATTAAATCTAATGGCTATTTTTTATGTAAGATTATAGCTGAAAAATGAGCCCTATTCAGTTCTCATTGAAATAACTAAAAAAAAATACAAACATAAGCGTAACATTTGGAAAACGAGGAAATCTATTAAAATTCGAAAAAAAACCAACTTGTGGGATGGAGTTAACTAGGCATCTGTCAATGTCATAATTATTGATTAATTTTTCCAAAAGAAAAATGAACACAAATATGTTTTCCGTCAAGCATATATATTATGTTTACCTGGCAACTTGTTGATGTCCAGCGAGAGCTGCCGTTTCTCGTCGTACGACATCGGTTTGGCGCTGTCCTCGTCCTCTGAGTCGAACGCCGGTGCCGCGGGCGCTGGTTGGGCCTTTTTGCGTCCCGGGCCCGCCCCTCCTGTCGCCGCCCCTCTGCCCGTTTTGGCGCGTTTGGCCGAACCGCCGGCCGCGGCCCCTGATGGGGCTGCTGCTGCCGGTTTGGGACCGCGGGGACCTGCAAGGAACAATGTTTTTGTAACCAATGGAAAGGCAACTTCAGTGCTTATATAAAACCATAATAAAACACAAGTCTTATTAACTTTTTAACCTACACCTGTGTTAAATGTACAAACTCTACAAGACTGGACTCAATGGGTTTTTAACATATTTTTCTGAAGCCATTTCCATTTATTCATTCATTCTTTTTCTATTTACATGCACTGACAATCTTAATATCCGTGATGTATCATGGGGTTGCTTTTCTACATAGCGTCTATTCAGTTTTTGCTAACAACTTTTTGAACCATTTATTTTAGCAAAAAATAGTAATTTTTTCCAAAGTCTTTTTTTTTAATAAGTTTTTCTAAAAAAATAATTTCTATATAACATCATTTTTTCTACATATTTACCATTAAGTTGTTTTAAAAGAACCTTTAACAAAAAGAACGTAAGCGCAGCTTTTTGACTTGTATTTATACGCTTTTTAAACGAACTTATAAAAAAGTTATCAATTTCTGTATTGACACCACTGATTTTTCTTAAGAAATCTTGTCACAATTATCAACTGATAAAAAATCTTGAAAAGGTTACCCATACCTACGTCTATGGTTGAACTGAAAACTGGCTGTTTTTCGAAAAATGCAACACTTCATATCAATTAGGTTGTTAACTAACTAGTTTTCACCAATTACGAAATACACAAAAATATGTATTTATTTTAATTTGTATCTCCAAAACAAACCCCTTAAGACTCGTGTTGACAGAAACTCTTGGTCCCAAAACCGTGTATAAAATATTCATTATCTTTAAAGAAATCAAATGATTAAGAAATGATGGTTCTTGGGATTAGACCGTGCCACATTGGAATTACTATCCGACGTTTCGCCTTCGATTGCATGACGCATCTTCAGGGATCTTTACTCCACGAGATCTGAACACTGAATGAGCTCGAAGAGATTCAGGCGGGCTTTTATACCCGACTAGTGCTCGCAGAACCGTGAACCTTTATAATATGGTCAGTGTTCAGCTACAGCAGACTGAACAATTTGTTTCTTTTTAATACTTCGTTCATGTTCCTTAAGTCTAGTTGATATTGAGCGTTCTGTTTCTCCCACATACACTTCTCCACAAGAGCAACGAATTTTATATGCTCGTTCTGTTTGGAAAGGTACAATATCTTTCGGGGATCGCAAGCATTGTCCAATCTTATTGTATGTATTAAAGATTGTACGTATGTTGGATCGCCGAAGTAATCGTCCTATTTTGTCTATAGTGCCATGTATGTAGAGAAGAACAACACTACCTTACGGTAGCTCTTTATCATTCTCCTTTGGCGGAGTTGGATTACTATATCTTTTAATTGAGACTGAGAGCTTCGGTCAGTTTCGATGTTTCCGATGTTAGAGAATCTTGGTCAGAAATCGAAATAGCTCTGAATACTAGTGAGTTAATAACCGATTTCTTTTGTGGTGGATAGTGATGAAAATTTGCATTTAGGTATCTATTTGTATGCGTCGGTTTTCTTTAGACAGAATGTCCTAATGTACCATTTTCCTTCCTTTGAACACTACATCTAGAAAGGGAATCGTTCCATTAGATTCAATTTCCATCGTGAACTTGATATTATGAAGTTTTTGATTAAACTGGTCCAGAAATATGAGGGGATGATCCTATGCATGAGGCCAAACAACAAAAGTATACTGGTACTTCCTGCAGATAAAGTCAACGCCACAGTCGTCATGGACAGAACGGAATACGTGGAAAAGGTTACTCAATTTTTGGACAACAACACCTATAAGGTTATCCAGGCAGACCCCACAAGTAGAATAGAAAAACGCATTACCAACCTGATCCAGTCTACCATCAGCGGAGAAGAAATCATTAAAACCAAGCATCTCTAAGATTCCCAAGTTTTACAGTCTTCCGAAGATACACAAGGACCATGTACCACTTCGACCGATTGTCAGTGCAATAGACTGGCTCACAAACAAACTAGATACATATCTTTTACATTTTCATAATCCATTTACTGGAAAAACAGATTCTTTTATTAAAAACTATGCACATTTTGTGGAAAAATTTAAAGCAATCCAGTTGGATCCCGAAGATATTTTGGTCAGTTCCGATGTAGAATAACTATATACAAGTGTTCCTGTCAACGACTCAATTTCCATTATATCAGACATACTGGATCATAATAATCTTTAATTGACCTAGTGGAAGCTTGTCTTATATCTACTTATTTCATTTTTCAAGGAAATTTACTTTTTATGAACAAACTTCAGGGGCAGCTATGGGATCTCCTCTATCACCTGTGGTAGCGAATATCTTTATGGAAGCCTTTGAGAATATTGCTTTAACATCAACTCCACTAAAACCCAAACACTGGTTCAGATATGTAGATGATACTTTTGTTGTTTGGCCTCATTAACAACATCATAATATCAAGTTCACGATGGAAATTGAATCTAATAGAATGAACTGTTTCTAAATGTATGTGTTCAAAGGAAGGAAAATGGTGCATTAGGACTTTCGGTGTATAGAAAACCGACGCATACAAATAAATACTTAAATGCAAATTCCCATCACGATCCAGCACAAACGAAATCGGTTATTTACTCACTAGTATTCAGAACTATTTCGATTTCCGATCAAGATTCTCTAACATTGGAAACATCGAAACTGACCGAAGCTCTCAGAGGGAATGGCTACTGCACTGAAGATATTACGCGTTCAATTAAAGGAACTCCGCCAAAATATAATGATAAAGAGCCACCGTTAGGTAGTGCTGTTCTTCCCTACATACATGGCACTACAGACAAAATATGACGATTACTTCAGTGGTCCAACATACGTACAATCTTCAATACACATAAGAAGATTGGACAATGCTTGTGTTCCCCGAAAGATATTGTACCTTTCCAACCAGAAGAAGTATATAAAATTCCTTGCTCCTGTAGAGTGTATGTGGGAGAAACAGGACGCCCAATATCAACTAGACTTAAGGAACAACGATTTATTAAAAAGAAACAAATTGTTCAATCTGCTGTAGCTGAACACCAGCATAACACTGGCCATATTATAAATATAAATCAAACCAAGGTTCTAGCATCGGTTCCAAGATTTTATAAACGAAAACTTAGAGAAACTATTGAAATATTTTAACATACAAAACATTTAAACAGATACGGGTCTACATCACACGTGGAAACCGACCTTAACACAGCACAAGTCGGGTATAAAAGCCCGCCTGAATCTCTTCGAGCTCATTCGGTGTTCAGATCTCTCGGAGTAAATATCCCTGAACAAGCCTCGTGCAATCGAAGGCGAAACGTCGGATAGTAATTCCAATGTGGCACGGTCTAATCCCAAGAACCATGATTTCTTAATTGACCAAAGCCGTGGAAGCTTCTATTCTAATTCAAATAATTTTACAAAGATTAACTTTTTATACTAAAACCAAATATTACATGAAATGCAGATCTTTCTTTTAGTTGTAAATGTCAGCAATTTAATAACTTTATTTAATTATACTTTAATTAACATACAACAGGGGATCTTTATGTATTAAATTGCAATAAATTCCCAACGTTTCGCCTTCGATCGCACGGGATAACTTCAGGGATTGTTAAAACATTTTATCAGACCAATAAATTTAACCATAAGCACATCCATTATTTATCAACTTTCTTATTATTTAGTAGTACTTTAAGACTTAATAACGCATTTTCAATCTGGTTATTGTTAATGATACGAAAATTAACCCACAACAGACAAACAAGCAATAAGATCTGGGCTTAAAACGGTGGTAAGGTCAAACAGAAGCTGTGCGTGCGACTGGATTCAGAAGCGTGTTTAGTAATCGCTAATTAAAAATATAAGATAATTTTATATCTACCATTTGATAAAATACCATTTACAATAATGCCATCAGAAAAAAAAGTTATTACGAAGAAGTTAAGATCTAGTCACATGCACTACAGACAGGCTCGTTGGCACCAAGAGAGTAGTAGTCACACTCAAGCATACGTTACATCAGCATCGCAGACTTGTGAGTAAGCATTGTTTGACCTAACCTAAAAGAATGCGTAGAAAATCGAAATGTGTACAAATATACATTTGTATGTGCTGTGCTGTAGTAAAATGTGGTGAAACTAAATATTATGTGGAATTTATGTGTCACTCGGCAAAATTTTTTTTTTAAATATGGAATTACAGAAACAACTACTCTACTGGCTAATACCACGACCTGCACTGGATTAGACTGTGAACTCCTGGTTTTCGTTGGGAGCAACGATGTAATTATTTATGTACAGGGTGTCCGGATTTGGTTGCAAAAGCAGGGTATCTCGATTATTTTTAAAGATAGAACCTTGCGGTTTTCACGAACCTGAGCTAATTTTTTGTGAAACTCATGAAGCCGTAAACAAAATTTCCATAGCCTTCTTCGTTCATGAGATACAGGGCGAAATAGAAAATTTTGCATTTAGGGACCCCCCTCGTATCTCGGTTATCCTGGATCCAGTGGCGTAGTCATATTTTTCATTTGAGTTGTTATTTTTTAGATATGACCCAAAGTTGTGTTTTTTTAAATGGGACACCCTGTATATTTGTCCTTTTAAAAGCTTCTCAAAAATATATAATAGTATGGGTCTATTTTAATAAACAACAACAAAAATCCTAATTTTTATAATTATCATCCCAAATTTTGCAGTAGGCCATGCAAAACGATGCCGTTTTCTTTTGTTTTCTTGGAAGCAAATGACATTTCCCAATTTTGTACGCGTATATAAGAATATAGCGCTAGTTTTTTGTATTTATTTATTGTGTAAAAATATATTTGTATTATTATGGAAGAAAACCAAACTTTCGAACATTATGAAAAGTACGATATGTTAGCTTGTTTTATATTAAGTAATGAAAATGTTGAAGCGGCTTCTGAGATGTATTTAAACAGGTAAATAGTTAATTTTTTGGTATGTTGAAATACTATTGCTTAATTTCTATTTAGATATCCAGAAAGGAGGCAACCTAATATATCCACTTTTTATCGGATAAAAAAGAATTTACTTAATCACGGATCATTTATCAAACCTCGTACGAAAACATATAATAAAGAAAATCGGGAGGCTGAGGAAATTACGGTTTTGGCTAATGCAGAAGCTTACCCTACAAACTCTTGTAGGGCCTGGATTCCAAAAACTAGAGTTCAAGAAATTCTAAAAAAGCACAAATACCACCCATACAAATTTAGGCTCGTGCAGCACTTACAGCCAGGGGATGCAGAGCGTCGGGTAATCTTCTGCAATTGGTTTCGAGAAAGATGCGATATTGTTAGAGATTTTGAAAGGAAGGTTATATGGTCAGACGAAGCACATTTCAGTAATTCTGGTATACTCAATAGGCACAATAGTAGATTCTGGTCCCAGGAAAATCAACACCAAATATTTCCCAGAAGACAGCAGGGCAGGTTTGGTCTAAATGTGTCCTGCTTCATATTAGGAACACACATAAAATTTTATATATTTAAGGGAAATCTAACAGCCCATCGCTATATAGAAATTTTAGAGGCAGCTATACCTGAATTACTTGACGATGTTAAAACACAAACAAATGACAAATTAACGAAATTTATTTTCAACAGGACGGTGCTCCTGCACACAATTCTGGAATGACGAGATTATTTCTGGACAATAATTTTACCAATCAATGGATCGGAACAAATGAACCTATAAGATGGCCCCCTTGGTCCCCAGATTTGTCGATTTTAGATTTCTTTCTATGGGGATATCTGGAAAATAGAATTTACAAAGACCACTATGATAATGTCCAAGATTTAGGAAACGAAATAAGAGAAAATTTTCGCTATTTACAAAATCATCCCGTTATTTTGCTTAATTCCCTAAAACGAATACGAAAATTGTGCGAAGCATGCATAGAACAAAATGGAAATCAGTTTGAATAGTTCTTTTGATTTCCTTGGTTACTGTAGTTCTTATACGACAGTTGATTTTTGCTGAAAGGCTTGTTACATAATAATTTATTACTGTTTTGTTCTTGTGTTACATAAATCTAGGTAGGTGGTACTTTTTTGGTGCGAAATTATCAATACATATTTTGATAAATAGATTTAATTACATATTTATTTTAATTTATTGTTAACGACTTTAAATAAAAGGCAGCATTGTTTTGCATGGCCTACTGCAAAATTTGGGATGATAATTATAAAAATTAGGATTTTTGTTGTTGTTTATTAAAATAGACCCATACTGTTATATATTTTTGAGAAGCTTTTAAAAGGACAAACCAATTTCTGGACAAATATACAGGGTATCCCATTTAAAAAAACACAACTTTGGGTCATATCTAAAAGATAACAACTCAAATGAAAAATATGACTACGTCACTGGATCCAGCGTAAAAAACTGCATAAGCAGCAATTTTTCCCTTTGCGTTAAGTTAAAGGATAACCGAGATACGAGGGGGTCCCAAAATGCGAAGAAGGCTATGAAAATTTTGTTTATGGCTTTATGAGTTTCACAAAAAATTAGCTCAGGTTCGTGAAAACCGCAAGGTTCTATCTTTAAAAATAAGCGAGATACCCTGCTTTTGCAACCAAATCCGGACACCCTGTACTTCATATCACGTTGCACCAAAGCCCTGTCTAGTTATGTTGTTCAGAGATTTTTTTGTTTCATCAAGATCCGCTAGTTGGATTTATAAAAGTGTATATGTTAAAAATATAAAAATAAACCCATAGGAACGAACTAAAAATATTTCTATTGAGAGATAATAATATTCCTTAACGTTTTTGTCACATTTACCTTTTAACAATAGTAATTTGTTTAGCCCAGTAAGCAGTGATATTTAGCAGGAGTCTCAGAAAACTGAAGAAAATAGACTATTTTTGAAAGCTTTTCTAAACTTGTAAAAATTTAAATTGCTAAAAATCGTTTCCCGAGGGTTTGTACCAACGATTTGTAATTTGCTTTACCTTTTTTAAAAAAATTAAAAAATACACCGCAACGTAAGTGTATTTATTCAATGACTGAAACAAATTAGTGATGTCGAATGGCGCCCGTTCAACGGCTGATTTTTTAGAGCTCAAATAATAATAAACTAAAATGTGGGTTATGAAATTAAGTTATTTATCCAAATTTGTCAAAAAAAATTGTTTTGTCAAGACACGTCGGGTTTCATTTCCTTTTCCTATTTTTACTGTGTAAAATGTCTCGACGGTATTCAGAAGGAGAACAAAATATGATATCGAAGCTTATTGCCTACTTTATTATTATAAATTTAAACTATTCAGATTCATCAAACTCTAGCAGTGATGACGGAAGTGTTTTGAATTCTTAAAAACTCTGATGCAGAAGCACTATGTTATTATATTATCCACGGTTAATTCATTTTTATTTTTTCAGATCGGATAACTATCTTAAACGAGCTTATCACTATATTTCTTATCATTAGTAACTTTTGTTAAAGGACACCCAAACTTGTTTTCTACAAATGCAGTCTTGGTATAACTATACCAAGACCATGTCTGTTGTGACCAGAAACCGGTATCAGCTTAGTATTCCATCTCACTATTCTACATGCTTTCAGCGCGCCCTGCTACACAGGGCTGTTAAGGCTGTTATAAAAGTATTCTGCAAAACTGTTACCAACTTCTTGCTTGAAAAATGTTATTATTCATTTGGCTTGGATTTTTAAATTCAGGCTGCAAGTGTTGTGATTCGTTAGTCTCATAAAGTGGGTTGTCTTATTTTATTGTTCTTAGTTTTTTTTATTACATTAATGTATTCTCGTACATATAAAAAGTAAATGTGTAAAATATAACGCCTTAAAAATCAATACTTATTTTGTAATAAAGTTCTAAAATTTCGCGCGCAAACGGATCATTTCAAACGACAGCATTTGGCGCAGTCTACGGTTTGACGTCACATCGTACCAGTATGGCAACGTCGCCAACGACCAGCAAAAATGTAGTGATGGGAAATCTGGATTTTTTTAAAGATCCGGGTCAACGGATCTGGGTCAGTTTAAAGACCCGGATCTCTTTAAATTCATTAAAATAAGCGGGCCATATTCGTCATATTTGGCATTGGGTATGTATGCGTAGCTCCATCCATCTGAAAACTTTGTAAGCAAGCATCGGTTTTTTAGACAGCATTGCCCTAACACTTTTTTTTAGTTTTTCGCGACGAGTAGAATGAGTTGCGCCCACTCCAGTCTATAGTTTTTGGTTTACAAACTTGTATGTGATTTACAGGGAAACGTTTTAAATGAAATAGTGTATTAATATTTTTTCAATTTTTCCCAAAGATATATACAGGGTGTCCCAATAGTGCGTTATCGGTTGATATCTTGATAACGGATAGCGATATAAAAAAAGTTCAAATACAAAAGTTGTAGAACAATACGGGCTACATAACCTAAATTTGTTTTCATTTATACAGAGTGTCTCAAAAATCTGTAGCGAAGCAAAGTTGTTTTTTCTTATGGGACACCTTGTATATTTTTGCATATTTAGATTCTGCTGGTGATTCTACACATTATTTTGTATAACATGTCCTATGTCTAAATCTGATAGTTTTTCTAATATCCGCCATTTTGTAAAAAATTATGAATTGCAGTGCCTTTTGTCAAACGACGTGGGCCGTTGGCTTTTTGATATAGGATTATGATTTTTGGCAGGAACATTAACAAAAGTATGGGTTGACTTTCAACGTGAACAAAATTTGTCGGCGTTGTACAGGGGGTCCTAGATAAGTAGGAGAAATTAAAAACATCGTATCTTTATTTTTTTAAATGGAATGTATAGTATTTTAATATTTTAGACTATTCGTGACCCAAAACCCTATCTTTCGTTATAAATATGTCCTATACCTATTTGTCATAGTTTCCGTGATTTTGACATTTTTGTATTTATTATTTGGTTTTCAATGGCAATCGCCTTAGAATTTGCTTTATTATCGAATTTTCTAATTATAATACACTACAAATAACGCAACATTAAAAATTCAGCTCATAATATTGTGCTAATAATCGCGACCTAAAGACTTAACTAAGACTAAGAACAGATATTTTACAACTATTCTTAAATATTTACTATTTTGGCTATTATAAAAGCGTAGGTAGTGTCAACATTTAGTTAGAACTTAATGTACGAAGATACCTTAGACAATCCTAAAGTAAAAACAAATGAAAACGGGGAAAATGTTGTCATGGCGAAATGTCAAAATTTTGTATTTTGATAGTAACGGTGTTCAAATTGATTCAAAATGAATTTTTCTAGAGAAGAATTGATTAACATGATTTATGTTTTGGGCGCAAGTGATCAAAATTGTTTTTTAGCAAGTAGAGTTTATGCGCAACGGTTTAGCAATGCCGAATGTCATCCTCATGAGGTATCATTTGTCAGACTCAAAGAACGATTTGAAAGAACTGGATGTGTCGATTACGAACAAAAATTGGAAAGGCAGAAAACAGCCGCAATTTCACCCATACCATATTCAACTGGTACAAGACCTTATATTTCAAGACGATTTCAAAAGGAGAGATTTTGTACTTGGGCATTAACAAAAAATAGAGAAGAACATGATTTTTTCAATAACATTTTATTTACTGACGAAGCGACATTTCATAAAAATGGATACGTCAATTTTGACATAACTTCCACTATTATAGTTCTGAAAACCCCAGATTTTTGTCCCCTTGGATCACCACATAGATGGTCTTTAATGTATGGGAAATGGTATAATCGGTAACCGTATCATTGGACCTTATTTTTTCGAAAATAGAGTTAATCGAGACACTTTCCTAAATTTGCTGCAAAACAGTTTGCAGGAGTGGATTGACGAATTACCTTTGGATCTAGTGAGGCGGATGTGGTTCCAACTAGATGGCGCTCCGGCACATTTTAGCAGGCAGGTGAGGCAATTTTGTAGGGGAGGTCCGGTATCATGGCAGGCAAGGTCTCCGGGCCTCACAAAACTAGATTTTTTCTTGTGGGGTTTTGTTAAAGAGCAAGTTTACTAAACGCCACCCACTACCATAGAGAATATGAAAATGAGAATTAGAAATGCAAGTACAAATATCAATGCCGCGATGCTGAATAGAGTTAACAATTCCTTTGTGAATCGGCTACAAGTGTGTGCTGAAAGAAATGGTGGTCATATTGAACATTTAATCAAGTGATTGTAGGACTTCCTTTTCTGTTGTGTCTCTTTAATTAAAATATTTATTTGCCTTTTTACATAAAGAAAAATAGTAGACTGAATTTTTAATTTTGCATTTTTTACTGTGTATTCGGATTTCAACTTTGTTATTTTAAATTAAACACCCTGTATATTATTAAATTTTTGCATTCCTCGGAAAATTCTATAAATTCGATAATAAAGCAAATTCTAAGGCGATTGCCATTGAAAACAAAATAATAAATACAAAAATGTCAAAACCACGGAAACTATGACAAATAGGTATAGGACATATTTATAACGAAAGATACGGTTTTGGGTCACGAATAGTCTAAAATATTAAAATACTATACATTCCTTTTAAACAAATGAAGATATGATGTTTTTAATTTATCCTACTTATCTAGGACCCTCTGTACAACGCCGACAAATTTTGTTCACGTTGAAAGTCACCCCATACTTTTGTTAATGTTCCTGCCAAAAATCATAATCCTATATCAAAAAGCCAACGGCCCACGTCGTTTGAAAAAAGGTACTGCAATTCATAATTTTTTACCAAATGGCGGATATTAGAAAAACTATCAGATTTAGACATATGACATGTAATACAAAAATGTGTAGAATCAAGAGCAGATCTAAATATAGGGTGTCCCATAAGAAAAAACACAACTTTGCTTCGCTACAGATTTTTGAGACACCCTGTATAAATGAAAATAATGTATGTATAGAGACTGGTCTCTATTCGGACGCGAGAAAGAAAGCTTCGAAAATCCCAAATGTGATTTTGGCGAAACGTCAGCAAAACTGTTCTTTTCAGAACGACAATAGTGAACGGATGTATGTACACCCGGAATGAAAACACATTATATATATATATATATATATATATATATATATATATATATATATATATACACTGTCTGTGTCTACACTAACAATAATCACGGAGAGGCGGTGGCAGCGGTTTTCTGTGATCTCTCAAAAGCTTTTGATTGTATCGATCACAGAATATTGCTGTCTAAGCTCGAGTTATATGGTTTCAGGAGCTCCGCGCTGTTGTGGTTTTCTTCATACCTTTTAGCTCGAAGCCAATCTGTAGCTACTTCCGAAAGGCGATCTTCGTCATTGAGCATAAATTGTGGGGTTCCGCAAGGGTCTGTTTTGGGTCCTCTCTTGTTCTTGATTTATATTAAATTCGTTTCGAGGATCACATTTTAAATTTGAGCAAGAAAATTATAACTCACGACTTACTGGAGGTTAAAAGATGGTGTGATTCAAACCGACTTTGCAATCAGAAATGTTGTTGGTTTTAGCATGAAATCAACTGTGGAATGGCAAATTTACGTGGCGCGTTTGAAACTCTCTCTCTTGGCTGCTTTGCACCGTTTACTTTGCCTTATTTGAATCGCACCTCAGATATGGGATTCCATTCTGGGGTTTTAGTAGTCAATATCTGTTAAACGTCTTGTTTGTGCAGCGGAAGAAAACTGTTGGCTTTATTGCTGGTGTGGGTCTAAGAGAATCCTGTAGACCTCATTTTCTGTTACAAAAAATCCTAACTCTTAGCTCTTTATTTATCCTCGAAACAGCATGTCTAATCTTCAAATACCGAGAAAATATAAAGCGTCCTGCAGGTCAACAAAACACCAGACAAGCTTTGGATTTGCCTTTGCCAGTGCCTACTTCTGCTTTGACTAAGAATTCTTTGATTTATGAAGGCAGAAAGCTTTTTAACCACTTGCCAAGTAGGCTTAGAACAATTGGGTCATTAAAACAATTTAAAAGAAGTCTTAAAAAAGTATTGTTAGGCAAAGCCTACTATAACCTTGCCAAATTTTATGCCGACCCTATTGCCTAATCTGTCTGTTTGTATATGTTATCTATCTTATGTTCTTTTTTCAGCTGTACTGTTTTGCACATACTTGTATTTACTATGTTTGTATTTTATATTGTTTAGCTTATTTAATGTTTTAAGATTTTTTTGTATACTATTAGACTTTATATTATTTTGTAGTATGCTTTATATTATTTTGAGTTTGGCTTAAGACTTTTCCCGTTGCTATACTGGTTTTCCTTTTAAGTTGAAGTTTTTGCTATAGTGGTTTTGAAGTTGTATTTCATTTCCATTTGTATTCATTTATTTATTTATTAATTTATTTCTAAGAAAATCAATTTTACAGACATGAACTTGGTTTGACTTGTTAGATTTAGATTTTTAATATTATTTATAATGTTTTTTTATTAACTATCATGCTATTATCACCACTAATTATAAAGCCATCTGAACTTCAATATACACATAGCACTAAAAAAAGTAGCGATTTAAATCTATTATCTAATCCACACAATATAAATTTTAATTTTTTACACGAGATTCTGGCTATACAGAAATTCATATTTCATGGCAATCAGCATTCAATAAGCTAGTGCTATATAACAAATTCTACTGTTCTGTGGGTCATAATCTTTTGGTTAAGATAAAAACAAAAAATAACCCATTGCAATATTTAACCAATAAATATGTTCCCGAAACATTCTTTCTGTACCCCATTGATGTCTTCGAGGTAAGGTTTGTGATTCACAATATGAAAAACAAGAATGCTTCAATTAATCATTCTTTTGCTAATGGTCAATTTCCAGAACTTCTAAGAAAGGCTAAAATTATACTCTTGCATAAAGGTGGCAAAGATCTGTCTTCATCTAATTTCAGACCTATATCCCTCTTGCCGACCTTGTCTAAAATAATTGAAAAATTAGTGAAGAACAGACTTATGTCTTTTTTAACTAAATTTAATGTTCTAAGTATAAGCCAGTTTGGATTTCAAAGCGAGGAGAGAACAAATGATGCCATTTTTACCTTTCTGGACTGCTTATATGTTAGTTTAAATGAGGGAGACCTTGCTGCGACGGGGTTTTGTGACTTGACTAAAGCATTTGATTGTGTCAGTCACGAAATACTGTTAAGGAAACTGGAAGTTTATGGTTTCAGGGATGTGTACCTGAATTGATTTAAGTCCTACCTCTCACAGAGGTCGCAGAGCGTTTATATAAATGGATCATTGTCTGATAATGTCACAGTTAACTGTGGTGTTCCACAAGGATATTTTTAATTTATATTAAAGATTTGGCTGCACTTGATATTGAAGGCAAGTTCACTCTTTTTGCGGATGACACTTCCATTTTGTGGTACACGTTTGGCTCAGATGGGCTAGATGGAGTGATATCTGAAGACTTGAAGAGGGTTAAAATCTGGGTTGACAGTAATTTGTTGACTTTCAATGTGACCAAAACAAACGTTATAACCTTCAGATGCACTATTGACAAGACAGATTTAGACTCAATACCTATCAACAACATAGATAATGTAAAGTTCTTGGGGCTTAATATAGATAATTCACTTAATTTTAATATTCATGTTGAAGCACTTTAAAAAAAACTATCTTACAGCTGTTATGCATTAAGAACGATAGCTACTGAACTAGAACCTTATGCTAGAAGAATGGCATACTATGCTCTTGTTGAATCTCATTTGAGGTATGGAATTTGCTTCTGGGGTGGTTGCAGTGCATACTTGTTTAACTCTTTGTTTATGTTGCAAAAAAGAGCTTTACGATTTATGTATGGCATACGAAGAGGAGACTCTTGTAAGCCTTATTTTATAAATGCGAAAATAATGACCCTTCCAAGTTTGTATATTGCTGAGTGTGTTCATCTAGTTTTTAAGAAGTATAAGTATTTAGCTACTGGGGGAGCATATTGCACTAGACAGGCTTAAAATATTCCTTGGCCAATCCCAACATCTACTAAAATAAAAAATAGTTTTATATACAATGGGAAAAAGTTGTTCAATCATCTGCCTATTAATATCAAAAATATACAAAGCTTTACAAAATTCAAAAATGAAACAAAAAAATTTCTCTCAACGGTCATATTATAGTGTCAAAGAATATTTTGAGGATTGATTTTAATTTGCTTGTCTTTGTTTGTGACTAAGACTGTATCTCTTTTCTATGGTCTGAACGTGTTGCCTTTTGATTGTATAAGAGTAATTGGTCTGTATGTACATATATATTGATTTTTATAATATAATAATTAGCATCTTGTTTTATGTGTATATAAAGTTATCTTTTTTAAATTTTTTTTTGTATGTGTGTTTTTTATTCTCAATTAGACAATAAGTAGTTTCAATTTAATTTTTCTATACAGTTTTTTCGCTTTGTCAATGAGATCTACATCTTTTGATAATAAAGCATGTTTGACTTTGACTTTTATCTGTCGTCATCTCCGCCGTTCAGTCAGTCCGACCCGAGACCTTTAAAAGATGATGATGCATTGAATGAACCGAAGAACTGACTGAACCATAGACAAACACAACTGAATGCTTCATTTTGCTTTGTCTCAATTTCAAAGATCAGTGATCCTGTTCGCAATATTTTCAAGACCAGGCTCCTGTGTATCAGTATAAACATCTGGATCTCAGATCCGGATCAGTCGTGAATGACACATTTGAACAAAAATGCAATATCAGCTGGCTGTCAGCTGTCGTGGTTGATGGCAGTATTGGCAGTTTTGTTTGTTTTAATTTTGTAGTTTAATTTTTATGTTTATTTAAAAGAAAAAAGTGTTTTACTGGTAAATTAATATAATTCACGTAAACAACAAACTGAACAAAATAAGCTCGAGACTAATAAAACTGAAATCACAAAACGCTGTCAATGTCGTCCATTGCTGCACCGTTGCCTGATTTCGCGTGTACGTAATGACGCCACGATATATGTTTCAATACCACGTGGCCTTATAATCTTTAATATTTTTTCATATTTTAAAATTTTTACAAGTTCTCTATTGTGCAGGTTATGCTATTTTTTTTTTATTGTAGCTGCAGTTTTGTTACGTAGACAAAATTGTAGTACCTAAACTTTGTTTGACATTGCTTTGTCACCATTTATTGTGATTGTATGGCAATACAGACTCTTGAGTATGAGTATATCTCTTTATACATATTTGACATCAAAAAAATATACTTTCTTACATTAAATTGTTTTAAAATACTGAGTTTCAGTACGATGTTTTGAATTAAGAACAAAGTAAACAATGAAACAGCACTTAAATGTGCTCAAGGCGCATCAGTCAGCTTAAAGCAACTGCTAAGGCGGCAGTGCTGGTATTACATAAAAAGTATAAAGAACCTTTTTTCTGGAGAATTTTGTAAGCTTTTATATGTCACTATAAGTATCAACATTTGGTATGACAAAAACCTAACTACCTATATATAGGAGTTTGCATTTTTATCGGAGGTGGTAGTTTTAGTGACCCCTAAATCTAACTATTAAGCAAACAAAATATACTGTTTCTTGCAACTGATTTTTACAGTTTTGTCTAGCAATGTAAACTTTCGCTCGTTCAAAAGAACTAAAAAACGGCTCTATTACTAATTGTCCAGAGGTTTGACTCTCCAGAGTCTGTATTATTTATTTTTCTCTTTTAATATGTATACATTTTTGCTCTAATGGGGTTAGTTACAATATCTAAATTCGTAGGCGATTGTTTTTCTTACGAATCATATAAAGGCCAATTTGTTAAGGTTTTAATTAAATTTATGTGAAAACTGTTAAACAATTTTAAATTAGAAAAAAAAATGTTCTTTCCAATTAACTAAAAATATACAGGATGTTCCATTCAAAACAACCACCTCAATTTTTTTACTTTGTGTTTGTCATTTGTTTATTATCTTAGCAATTCTAGTGATTCAGATAAAAAAAAACAGAAAATATATTATTTTTAAATTTTTTAAAATGAAGCTTGTAGCTGAAAATATATTCAGAAACCCTACAGAGGTGTATTGGTTGTTGAGGATCTACAACTACTAATACATAGTAATATAGCTTGTATAAATAGGCATGAAATTAACATTTAATTCAAATAATGGGAAAATAACATACCTAAATGCAGCCTAGACTAGAAAACTAATAAAAAACTAACGATTCTATTAATTTATAAATATATAAAACCTCAAATTACTAAATCATGAATGTATACAGTGTCAACAGGACAATTTATATAAAATCTACTTATTACTGGAAATATTCATCAAGTAGTTCATTCACACTCGTGTCACACAATAAACAACGTGCATAGCAATAAATATGATAGCAGAATCAACCACATCATGCACAATTTTCGACTACTACTCCCTTGCCTCTTAAGACTCGGTTTCTTCAGGTGTTATTAGGTATTATATATGAGAAAAATAATTAATAGTTTTGACATTTTCTGTGGAAAGTTAATTCCCAGAAGTGGTTAGTAACAAGTACAATGTGATATGTGCTTCTTATGGTAATTTGTATTAGGAACAGATTCAGATTACGCAAATAATTAGGTTGAACAATTAAAGCAAGTTTTTCTCATACATTTTGAAGAATAGGTAAAAAAACTGTTTTTAAACATAACCGATTCTCATTGATATTAAATGAATGTAAATAGTTTTTTTTTGCTGAACAGGTCATTTCATGCACAATTTAAGTCCTTATATGCTGAGATTGTTAACATCCTACAGTTAGAGGGTATTTCTGGCTGCCAACGACGTCAGTCTTTTAGTCTAAGTCAGCCATGTCAAACAAAGTCACTGGTGGGCCAAAAGCATGAACATGAATCTTAAAGAAGACAAATTACCGAAAATCTTGAAAAAAGTACTATTATATTTATTTATTTATTTATTTTCCAACAAGTACATAAACTTATGTCTACTTATTACAAAGTTTAATTTATTTTAAATTTTATACAAATTGAAAAATAATTCTGCAAGCGCTAAACAGTTTTCACTGATGCCGCGCTTCTCTTGAATTTGTAGCTTAATTTCAATAGGAACTCAAAGTAGCATCTTTCAGTCTTTGGCAGTTTTAAGGAAAAAAAAAAAGAATAATATCACTTATTTTACAACACATTCCTTTTTATATGTAGTTCTCACGGACATATTTTGAGAGATAATTTTTGAATTTATTATAACCAGGTATAATCGCAATGTTTTGTGGTAGTCGATTAAATAAATTGACACTCATGTTTATGGTACTATTTTTCGCTGAATTGGATTTAAAATTGTCAATATGTATATTACTCGCACTTCTGGTACTGTAATCATGTAATTCAAAGTTATATTTAAATTTTATTTGGCTTTTTTGCAGGTTATATTTTATACGATATATTAATTTGCACTGTTCTATGATTTTTATTTGATTTACAGTTAGTAGTAAGGTGTCTTTGTATAGTTGCTTTGTTGAATACAGTCTTTGAAAATTAAATAAAGATTTTATACACTTATTTTGTGTTCTTTGTATTTTACACATTAGAGTTTTATTTGCACATTATTAAATAACGCAAACGTGATTCTACATAGGAATGATATACCAACTGTTTTGTTTTAGTGTTCAGTTCTCTTCCACACCGTCTTAATGCACCAATCATTGGAATTACTTTATTTTCGATAGCTTTAATGTGTGTTTCCCAATTTAACTCACTTTCAATATGTAGACCCAGATATTTATATGATGACACTTCCTGTAAGCTATGGTTATCCAACTTTATTCCTAAGTTTTCCTTTGCTTTGTTCTTGTGTTTAAAGAGCATATACACGGTCTTACTCTTGTTAATATGCAAACTATTAGCTTTTGACCATTTTACAAATTTTTTCAAATCTTGGTTTATTTTGTTTGATATTTCGTTTAGTTGCGAACCTGCATAGAGCAAGACCGTATCATCTGCATATGAATAATACTTAGCATTGAGCTTGACATTTTGTAGGTCATGTACGTAGAGGTTGTAGAGTATCGGACCTAGCACTGTACCTTGTGGTACACCTTTCTTTGTTTCTTGAATTTCACTCTTTACGTCCCCTAATTGTACATATTGCTTTCTTCCTTTCAAGAAACTTTCTATTAGCTGTAACTCTTTACCCCTTATTCCCATTATTTCTAGTTTTTTTAAAAGAATGTCAAAAACAACACTATCAAAAGCTTTAGAGTAGTCTATAAAGATGGCAACACAGTATTTTCCCTTATCCACCTCAAGGAGAAGCTCTTCTGTGAAGTCGGTAACAGCCGCTTGTGTGTTGCTTCCTTCCTGGTAACCATACTGACTAGAATCAAATATTATAGTGTTGTTTATAAAGTTAACTAACCTCTGTTTTATGATCTTCTCACATATTTTGCTAAATGTCAAAAGCAGAGAGATGGGTCGATAATTTTCTGTCAGTTTTTTATCTCCTTTTTTGTATATTGGTGTTATTTGTGCTGTTTTTAGTTCTTCTGGAAATATCCCCTGTTCTAGCATTTTGTTAATTAATTTAGTTATTGTGGGAGTCAAGTATGATTCTGCCACTTTGATGTCGTCCGTGGTTATTTCATCCACTCCTGGGCTTACTTGTGTCTTCATATTTTTAATTAACTGGGAGACTTCTCCCACTGTAGCAGGGTATAAATATATGGTCTTAGTATTTATTGGGGATATGTTTTGGAAACTCGATTCATCTGAAGTATTAGGGTTGTTAATGTAAAAATCATTGAATTCATTTACAAGCTGTAAGTTCCCCTGAATGTTGCCTGTTTCTTGTCGAGAGGAGGTTTGTAGGACCTCTCCTATAATTTTGTATATGTTCCCTGGATTGTTTTTGTGTTTTTCTAATTTTGTATGATAGTACTGCTTTTTTGTATCTTGTATTACTTTGTTAACATGGTTTTTATACCTTTTGAACTCCTGCTTATATTCCATATTTTCTGGGTTTTTTATCATTTTAATATATTTTCTTTCCTTCTCATCCAACTTTTGTATAATATTTGTGTTTATCCACTCATAACTTGCATTATTTGCCTTAATGGTTTTCTTATATATGCACTCTTTTTTCGTTTTTTGAAGGAAGTTAATTAGTTCTTTATATGTATTTATTTCTTCTGTTTGAATTCTGTCACGTACAAGGTTTGTATATTTATTTTTATTTAAAAATGTTTTTATTTTCTTCACAACTGTAGTTTTTTGATGATTTTTTTCACTGTTATTTCTATTAATTTGTGGTCACTCAGTGACCAGTCTTTTATTTTAGTGTCCAAGGCGACATTGTTCTGATTATTTGTTGTTAGTACGTGATCAATTATGGATTTAGTACCATGATGCTGATCAATTCTAGTAGCAAAGTCTTCATGTAGTTTATTTACGATCGTTACTCCATATATCTCCAGTGTTTGTTTATAGGCTGCAGTGTCATTATTAGTTTCACTAAGCAAATTCACATTGGTGTCTGAGCAAAAGATGATGTTTTTATGGTTTTTGAATAAATCTTCCAGATGATCCATGTAGAGGTCAAAATTTGAATTAGGCTTTCTATTTGAAGTCTCTTCTCTGTCGAGATTGCACTTCATAGTGGTGATTTGCAAAGTTCTTTTCCCCTCCATAATTAAATTTTGTTTGGCTTCTTCCTTTAATTTAACCAATGTTCGTGAATTTTTTGTTGTTGGATTTATAGCTCTTATCTCTTCAATATCTTCAATTTTTATTTCAGGTGTTACATAAGTTATAATTATGTCTTTTTCAAATTACAACATTATATTTCCTTTTCTCATATTCATAACTTTCTATTACCTCTTTCATGTGGTAAACCTCCTTTTTTAGATATTCAGTTTCATGTTTAGACTTTTTTTAGCATGTTTTCGGTAGTTTCATTGATCTTGCGTTGTTCTTCATATTTATCACTCAGAAATTGTAGAGATTCTTTGACATCCTTTATCTCATTTTTAAGCGATAGTATTTCTTTAGTTTGAGCTTTAATTAATTTGACAACTTCCTTGATATCTTCATTTTCTTCGTTTTTCTCGTCTTCAGATTCGTTTGAATCGCTGCTTGACTCGCTTCTACTAACGTATATAAGAGATTTTCTGGAGTTCTTCTTCATATTTTTACATTTTTCGCACTTCCATTGACTTTGATTTTTTTCCAAAATTTTAGCTTCGGATTCTGTTATATTTGCACATTCAATATGAAACCATCCCTTGCAAGGGCCCGAACATCCAATTTTATACTGTTTTTTATTTAATGGACTTTTACACTTCTCACAATTTAATTTTTTCCCTGCCCTCAAAATGAGTATTCTGGAACGTAGTCACAACAAATTGCTTCGGCTATGTCCCGCCCCTTTTGAGTTTGTAGGTTAGGCAAAACAATTATTTTATTGTTTTTGGGGTCAATTCCACTTCTCAAGCGTTGATTATTCCTAAAATCTGTTGACCTTTCACACTAATATTTGTTTAACAACAATTTACGAATTTAACTCTTTGTTGAAAGAACTAAAACTTGATTTTAACTGGACAATAATACAACACGTAATACTAGATGCTACGTTCCCGTAATAGGGCAAGTCTGTTTATTAAATTTCCAATAAAAAGGACATTACAAAAAACTACAAACGTTAAATTCTTTTGCCAGATATTTGACATCTTTTGTCTTTAATTAAGTTGTCTATTTGTGGCGCGAATTTATCGGCGGAAATAACTTTTAAAATTGCGTCCAAGCGTGCGGTCAATCGCGTTCTTGCGGGAGACTTGTTTCCTTTCATCAAAGAAAATAGTTGTTCTCATTTATAGGTACTTCCAAACATTGACAGGATTTTACAGGCAAATTTTCTCATTTCTTACTGTTGAACAGCAAGTGCTTATGAAATTCGAATGTACCAACACTATCAAATTTTTGTTTTAAATGGGTCTGACACTGAATCTCAATTATTTCCATTTGCAAGTGAGAGGGAACTATATCAATATCGATAGTGAAAAGACCAGTAAACAGAGAAAAATTGTTTTCTTGGGTCTTAAAATCCTGAAAACGCTTCTCAAAGTCTGCCATTTTCTCTGAATATATTTTGTATAATATTGGGACACTTCTGCTTTCCTGATACGCCTTACAAGTCAGAAAATGTGACAAATTATCCTCTGCTAACTGTTTTTCCCACAACATCATCTTACACTTGAAAGCTTTCACATGATCATGCATATCTGTAATAACTTGACTCATGGAACAAGCCAGATAACGTTTGGCTTTAGGTCTTAGGTTGAGTATGTGTAATTCATCCTCCTAAACATAGATGGCACCATGTACAATTGTACATTTTATTATACCAATCGTTGCTGCAGCGGCGCGCGCTTTCAAAAAGGGTTTTCAACTTGTTCGCGGGCCGCATTATCTGGCTGTTTTCAAAACTGATTTGGGCCGCAGAAAAATGCTCATTGGGTCGCATGTTTGACATGGCTGTTATAAGTTAAGAGCTTAAAATTAATGTCAACTTTAATTGGCCAAATATCTCTATATCCACTGGATATTTATTGGCCTTTCTCATACCATGTTTATTTATACTTAATGTGAAAGTGATCCCTTTGGTAACAATGATGTCCCACTTCGTGTTCAAAATAACAGGTCTTCGACAGTGAGAGAAAGATCATTGCTATCTCCTTACTGAGGGGTACCTCAGAGTCTTCCTTGCATATTTTCTACACTACACCACAACTTAGTTTCCTCCCAAAACTCAATCAATAAATCATAATTTTATCAAGAAAGCCAACAGTACTTTGGATTTAACATTCCTAAACTATCCATAGATTTACAAACATGCAATTAGATCTAGTAACTATCAACTTTCCAAGAATTCCCCTTATAGAGTAATATGTTTTCTCTATTAGAGAAAGATTGTTTTTGGGGGTGGATTTAAATCCTGAGAACGGTGATTTTAAATTGAGCTGCACTATATCTTCTACTCCTTCTTGTAAGTCTTGAGATGATGTGATTCAATTTAAGATATTTGATTTGTCATAAATATGAAACTTATTTAAAGAAAAGAGGACATGATGTCTCTTTACAAACATTACTGCCTCAAGAACAGCCATTGATAGGAAGATAAGGACTCGATTATCCTGGAAAGAACTCTTACTGCTATCTCTGGATACCAATTCAAATATCAGTCCGATTAAGGGTTTTTGAAAGACAAATTTCTTTCCCACTCAGAAGGCTTGACACTAGAGCATGACCATATATTTTAGGTGGGGATTTGTTAGAGTATGTGTCAGCAAAATATTTTTATCAATAGACCTTTCGAATTGCAAAATAGGCTGAATTCAACTTAGCGGACACGTGATTTATATGATCCTACCAGTACAAGTTGTCATATAAGAAACATCCTAAGAATTTCACTTAGAGTAAGTTCAGCTTAAAAATCAATTTCCTCTTGCGAAAAATGAGATAATTTTTCCTTAAACAGTCTTCCAAAATAATAATGGTGACAGCACCGATCTCTCAATCAATATCTAGTTGTGGAAATGAGTTTTCCAACTTAACAGCTATTAGCATTACTCTCTATCTATTTACAAAAGTATCATCTACATATCTAGCAGCATCGATGTTATTTACACTGACATATCTAAGGCTTTTGACAGTGTTTACCATCAGCTTCTGTTATGGAAATTGGTTTTTGTGGAAAATATCTTGAGTGGATCAAATTGTATTTATTTAATCGTCGCCAGCAAGTCAACATATGCGGTTCAGTCTCCAGGGAGATTCTTGTGACATCAGGTGTCCCGCAGGGTTCGCATGTGGGTCCAGTTCTCTTTCTGCTCTTTATAAATGATATAATATCTTTTATTTGCAGACGACTTAAAAATTCTTCTCACCAGTCTCCTCAGACTCCAATCCTCTGCAGTCTGATATGGAAAGGCTTGTCAAATGGTGCAGGATTAATTATCTCCCTCTTAGCATCTCGAAATGTAAAGTGCTCCGTTTTCACAAATGTATTAATACCATACCCTTCACCTACTTCATAGATAATGTAAACCTTGAAGTTGTTAGTTCTTTCACGGACCTAGGTGTTATTTTTGATGAAACTCTTACCTTTAATCTACATATTGATAACATTGTACTTAAGGGTTTTAAACTTTTGGGTTTTATAACTCATTGGTTCGTAGCATTCTAGAATATTGTTGCACAATATGGAGTCCATCATACCAGTGTCACATCTACAGAATTGAAAAGGTGCAAAATAGGTTTTCAAAATACCTCTTACATAAATTGCATTTCCCATATCAAGGTCTGTCATCTAATACTAGAGCTCTTCTTTGCGGCCTTCAAACCCTTGAATTTAGAAGAAAGAAGGCACCTCTGGTCTTTTTGCATAAATTGGTGAATGGGGGGATTGACTGTGAAGTGCTGCTTGGATCAGTCCCGTTTTTAGTGCCTATTAGAAGAACAAGACAATCACAGCTGTTTGTTGAAAGGTACCACCGTCCAAATTATGGGTTTAGCGCATTTGTTGACCGACTGGTTCACAATTACAATCGTCACTTCTCAGAATATGATATTTTCAGACTAAGCACTTTGCAGCTGAAAAGGCAGTTAACCGGATTGGTTTTGTAATGTTTTTTGGCCCATATTGATGTTAGTTTTTGTGTATGTAGTTGTGTAGTTTTATCATTATTCATGTATTATTTTATTTCAATTGAAAATCTTTCTCATTGGTAATTTTTGTTTGCTGATCAGACATATTTTTTCTTAGAGTTACTGACTTCATTATTTATTTATTTGACGTTATTTGCGAATGCGTACCATTTGGAATGTTTAGCATTCTGTAGTGTACGTCTCTGAAGGGCCACTTCTCCGATGCGTGCATCGGCTACGTCGTCCTTACATTAATTAAAAAAAAATCTAAACCAACATTTTGGTTGTAAACGAGCAATTTCCGCGAAAGCCTCCATAAAGATGTTCGCTACCACAGGAGAAAATGAAATATGTGCACGCTAAGCATTCTCTTATTAATTTAATTATTTTTTTATTATTGTTGATTTTATTTAAATATTCTAATGGCTTATGGTTACTTTAATGTTATATTATTTTTTATAAGTAGAGTATATTCCTTTAAACTTATTTTTCATTTTTGGCTTTTATGCACTATGTTATTTTTTGACCTATTCCAAAACTGTTTTGAGAAATCATGTGTTATTGTAAGCATATGATGTAACATCCACGTTAATTTAAAGAAACCGAGCCTTAGCCGACCAACAACCAACCATGTCCCTCCTTCCGCCCTTTTTGACCTTACCTTTGCTCTTGGGCGTCTTCGCGGCGGCCGCGCCCCCCGTCTGCGCGCCGCCTCGCTCGCCCCCCGCTTTCGCTTCGGGACCGCCGTCCTCGGCCCCCACGCTGTCGGGAGCGGTCGGCAGCTGTTTGCCGCCGCCGCCCACCCCACCAGGGCCACTGTTCGGTGCCTTGCCGCCTGTATCATCACAAACAAACAATATGCCTAAATGATGTATGTATGATGATTGTTGGATGGGGGGAAAATGTTCGATAGTTAAAGGGTACTACTTTCTAGTCATTTTAACAACAGTTTACTTTTTTTTTGATAATTCGCAAAGAAACCAAACAATGGAAAATTTAAAATCATATATATGAGTTTTTAGAACACATAAAATTAAACAAATATATTCTACATTAACGTAAAAATACCATTAGGAACGCAAGAGATATAGCAATAAACAATACTCTTTAAAAACAAAACGAGGAAATTATTAATTTATCATTTTCAGAGTCTACGAAATTTCCAAACTTTATCACTGCTCTCATCATAACCTTCATCTTCCTATACATTTTATGTATAGAGTTTTCCATTGAGGAGGAAACACGATATTCTCTTGACTTATCAGTGTATAATATATACAGTGTGTATCAGCCAAATGGAATAAATTCGATAATAAATAAATGGGGGCGTGTTCGGAAAAACGCTTGGACCCGTCGATTGGTATTTTTAGTTGCTCATTTTCTCCAATAAAAACTTTTTATACATGATGTGTCCTGTAACAGTGGTCAATGCCAACTTTTTTATTTCAAATGCAACACCCCGGAAATTATTTAATTTTTGGATTCTTTAGGAGATTCTAAACATATTTTATGTTCAATGTCCTATACCTATCTTCAACTATTTCGGCAATATTAAGTGTTTTCAAATTTATTGCAAAAATTAAGATTAAAAAAATAAAATTATTTATTTCTTCATAATGTATAAACAAAAGTAAAAAGTTAATTTAGGAACTGTTGAATATGCTCGCCGCTAACGTCTTGGCAAATTCCTAATCTTAAATAGAAATTTCTTCTAACGTTATTTAGCATCTCAGGCGTGACCGATCTAATCACAAGCGTTATTCGTCTTCTTAAGTCAGCTAAGTCGAGGGGTTTAGTTTTGTATACAACATTTTTAATATGTCCTCATAAGAAAAAGTCTAATGGCGTCAGATCAGGGGATCGCGCTGGCCATTCTATCGTCTCCTCCCTATCCACCGATTTGGAAATATTCCGTTGAGGTACTGCCGGACATTAATTTGGCAATGGGGCGGTGCTCCATCTTGCTGAAACCATATCATATTCGCTGGAACTTGTGGGTTTGCTGGATCCGGATACAAATTTGTCAAAGTTGGCACGACATTATTTTGGAGCAGTGCTAAATAATTAGCGCCATTCAAATTGCCGTCAATGAAAAAGGGGCCTATGATATGATCCCTAATAATTCCTGCCCAAACATTAACCTTTTCAGGATATTGAGTATGTTCTTCGCTGATCCAGTGAGGATTTTCCCTAGACCAATAGCGGCAATTTTGACGATTTACATGACCGTGAAGTGTAAAGGTGCACTCATCCGAAAACAAAACATGTTCTAATTGAATAACATTGTTATCTAACATAGCCATCATTTGTTCACAAAAATAAGTTCTTCTATCATAATCGTCTTCCATGAGCTCCTGAGTTGGTATCACTTTATAGGGATGCATTTTATTTTCTTTTAATGTTATAATTTATTATAACATCCAATTTAGTATCATCATTTATTGAATTGGCAGCTGCTTTTTTTTATCTGCCTCACATGTCCAAGCTCGCGAAACTGCTTTTCTATTTTACTAATTGTCCCTTGGGATATATGCGGCAAATTTGGAAATTTTTCTTGAAATAAGCGAGCAACTTCCACTTGTGTTCGTGTGTTATCTCCATAACCAATCATTTGTAGAATTGTTATTTTATGCATTTCTGTTAAATGAACCATTTTTCTGATATTAGGTATTATGCAGTTAACGAAATTCAAAAGACTATGACACTGACACTGACAACTACTGTCTTGCAAAGAGAAAGGCCAGGCATTTTACACAAAAGTAAACAAAACTTAAAAGTAAACAAAACTGGCTCTTTTTGTTCCATATCAATAAAAAGGAACGCTAAAATGGTTTTTGCTTACATTCTTAATATGAAGACCTAAATGGTAAATAAGTATTGAGTGTGTTGTAGCGAATTTTTGTAATCAAATAAATAGTTCAGTAACCAGAGCCACTTTCATGAATAATAATAAATTCGAAATAAATAAAATAAAAATAAATTTGAAAACACTTAATATTGCCGAAATAGTTGAAGATAGGTATAGGACATTGAACATAAAATATGTTTAGAATCTCCTAAAGAATCCAAAAATTAAATAATATCCGGGGTGTTGCATTTGAAATAAGAAAGTTGGCATTGACCACTGTTACAGGACACACCCTGTATAAAAAGTTTTTATTGGAGAAAATGAGCAACTAAAAATACCAATCGACAGGTCCAAGCGTTTTTCCGAACACGCCCCCATTTATTTATTATCGAATTTATTCCATTTGGCTGATACACACTGTATATACAATCTACAATCGATGTACTTAAGCTTGGAGAATTCGGAAATCGTCACAAAAAAACAATTGAATGCGAAACAAAAGACTTACGCCAAGGATGTTGCGTTTTTTAAACGAAACACCCTATATATTATTACATTTTTGGATTCTATGGTCAATTCTAACTGTTTTTGATTTATTGATGTTTGAAAATTAACCTAGAGCAAAATAACTTTCACATTCTTATCTCAGTTTTTGGTAAGCTATCTTATGAAGCCAGTCAATCAAAAAAACGGAAATTATTTTGCTACCTATTTAATTGAATATATTCATACGAAATGTAGGTGATGCAGGTGATAACCTTACTTCAAATGCACTGTAATTTTGACATACTAGTAGATATCATATTAATGAGATATTCGTTAAATTGAAAAACTACAGATTTTAACGCTGTATTATAAGTGTCAAGAAAACGCCAGTGAAGCAAGAACACATATTGCCAATTTTCATAGAAATATATCCGTAAAAATAATTATAAGGATTAAAAACCAATTTGAAGAAACTAAATCACTACATAACAAAAAAAAAATAATAGTTAATATTAACAATAAAGTAAGATAATAACTAATAACACTTGTCGGCCAAGATTTTTCTAACAAAGGCCAGCTCATTATTTTCACAATGGAAATACCCTCCCAATAATAAAAAAAATATTCGGAAAGCTAGTACCATTTTTTAATAACCTAATTAGAACCTTTTACATTGGCAGGTAAACAATCTTATTGTGGGGCGGCTAAAGTGGGTCCATTTTACAACGGAAAAATTATCTAGACTGTTGTTTACAACATTAGACATAAAATAAAAGTTAAACATCACTCTTCTGTTGAGTTTCGAATTGAGTGGTTTTCTGTGTATCGATAAGCAAGTGTATGTGAAGACGAGAATGTCGAATCGAACGCGCCGAAGTTGCAAAATTTCTCCTGACAAATTTTGTTATATTTGTGGAGAATTTCTGGTGAAATCACAAGCCAGGCTATTTTCCAAAAATGTAAAAAAATCCTACTTTAAATATTTTGGTATGTTAATTGGGGATCAAGATAAGCGGTGGGCTCCCCATGTGTGCTGTGTTAGTTGTAGTGTATCATTGGTGCAGTGGATGAAGGGAAAGAGAAAAAGTATGCCTTTTGCAGTTCCAATGGTATGGCGAGAACCCACCAATCATTCTGACGATTGTTATTTTTGCCTGACAAACACTGAAGGTTAGTCCAAAAAGGGAGAGCACAATATAGGATATCCAAATTTGCAATCTGCCAGACGACCTGTTCCTCATAATGCAAATTTGCCACTGCCGATTGCGCCTTTATTTAAACTGGCAAGCTATTGATTTAGAGGGAGATAATGGAGATAGCGCATGATCAGGCAGCTCAGAAGGACAGTGCACCGATCCCACTTTTACAAAATGAATTAAATGATTTTGTACTTGATTTGGGATTATCCAAGCAACAGTCAGAACTTCTGGGTTCCCGTCTTAAGAGATGGAACCTATTGGCCAAAGAAACAAAAATCACGAATTTCAGAAAAAGAAATGCTATGTTTTCTGAATTCTACAGTATGGAAAATTCGTTGTGCGCGTGTACTGATATGGACAGTTCAATGCAGAAACTTGATATTGAACATTCTCCCCGTGAGTGGCGCTTATTCATAGACTCATCTAAATATAGCTTAAAAGCTGTGTTATTGCATAATGGAAAATTAAAACCCTCTATACCAGTTGCCCATTCACTTGCAATGAAAGAAAATTATGAAAATATGCGCACGATTTTGGATAATATAAACTACAATCGGTATAAATGGCAG
The DNA here is from genome assembly GCA_030620095.1 of Kuschelorhynchus macadamiae. NCBI lineage: Eukaryota > Metazoa > Arthropoda > Insecta > Coleoptera > Curculionidae > Kuschelorhynchus > Kuschelorhynchus macadamiae. The sequence continues at coordinate 146,543 of JAUTXW010004642.1, read as the reverse complement.
ATATGTGGGGACTTAAAAGTTATAGCGATTTTAGTGGGACTTCAGTGGGGATTTACAAAATATTGCTGTTTTCTTTGTTTATGGGACAGTTGTGTAATAAATCAGCATTATGTAACAAAAATTTGGCCAGAAAGAAGCGAATTTCAACCGGGATCTCAAAATGTTAAATTTATACCTCTTGTTGATCCAAAAAATGTCCTTTTTCCTCCTCTTCACATTAAACTTGGGCTGATGATGCCAAATTAAAAGAAGGCATTTTTATTGGGCCACAAATCAGAAAATTGCTGGACGATGTCAATTTTACGGAAAAGCTTACCAGGCAGGAACTCGGAGCATGGAATTCTTTTGTTAATTTAGTAAAAGGATTTTTAGGCAACAATATGGATGAAAATTATGCACAATTAGTTAATGAACTCTTAGATGCCTATAAAGTGCCTGGTGCCAGAATGTCATTAAAAGTTCACTTCCCATTCTCATCTGTCATTTTTTCCTAAAAATTTGGCAGCTGTTAGTGACGAGCAGGGTGAAAGGTTTTACCAAGATATCAAAACAATGGAAATTCGGTACCAAGCTCGATGGGATCCAGCCATGATGGGTGACTACTGTTGGTTTTTGAAGAGAGAAGATAGGACACCTCATAAACGGAAAAAATTAAGTTTAATTAGTATTTTAAGTTAATATTTTTCTGGTTTGCTTTTCTCTTAGATGTATGGTATGTTTAATAGGCGGAAACTGCAAACATAGTCAATAAACAGGGTTCAGAATTTCTGAATCATTTTTACTATAGATATTAAGTATTGTAACATTCGATAACAACTCTAACAAGAAAACCCTACGTGCTACAACTTTCTATTTGTCATTTTCGTACTTGCATAGGTCCATTCTATTAGATTATGCTATTCTGATTTGTGTTACAACAAAATTTTTTTTTGTCGGCCAGTGTAATTTAAATGCTCAATGTGTACCCCATTATTCTCGAAGCAACATTGGTAACCTTTTTGCAGTATTTGCAAACTTGCAGTTATAATTTCATTTTCTTGATTAAGTCTATTAATTTCGATCACAATTTTTTCTATAATTTTATCAATGTTTTCGTTTCAACTTTGATATGCCACGTTCTTGAAATGTCCCCGAAGAAAGGTATCCAAAAGTGAAAGATCAAGGCTATTGGCTGGCCAAGTGATGGTTCCATTCCTTCCGATTATGGCATCGGTTCAAAAAGTCTCTAACATCATATGTGGCATGTGGAGGAGCTCTGTATTGTTGCCAAATTAAATTCCGATATTCCTCCAAGGGCAATTCTTTCAAAAGGTTTTCAATTTGGTTTTGAAGGAAATTATGATATTGTGAACCACTTAGTGATTCGTTATAAAATATAGGACCCAAAATTATATTGTTTTTAATACCATACTAAACATGAATGGAACTTCTGTCTTGAATTTTAGTGGTTTGAAATATTATCGGATTTTCTACAGCCCAGTGATGCGTATTGTGTCAATTAAATAATCCTGAGAAGGTAAATGTGTCCTCGTCTGTCCAAACAATTTTTTTAAACAAATCGTATTATAATTTGAGACCCAAATTGAAAACAGCTGTTAAATGCTGAAGTGGAAGAATGTGACAAGAAAGAAAGAAAACCTCAACAAGGCCCGAGTTTATAAATTTGTAAAGTTCTGTAAACGGATCTCTGGCTAACCCTTCGAAGTAGAGGTAGACGGTCATACCGAATGTCCCAAACTGCATCCAAAATTGACTTGTTGGGATTTCTTATAAAATAATTTAAAATAGTTTTATCTCGATATACTTTTCGTCCTGAGTTTCTTTTTTTTTGCTATGTAATGATTTAGTTTCTTCAAATAGGTTTCTAATCTTTATAATTGTTTTTACGGATTTCTTTCTATGAAAATTGGCAAGCAAAAATTGCTTCACTGGTGTTTTCTTGACACTTATAATACAGCGTTACAATCTGTAGTTTTTCATCTAATGAATATCTCATTACGGCAAACTAATATAATATCTACTGCTACGTCAAAATTACAGTGATTTTGAAGTAGGTTCACCTGCATCACCTACATTTCATATGAATATATTCAATTAAATAGGTAGCAAAATAATTTCCGTTTTTTTTGTTTCACTGGCATCATAAGATAGCTTATCAAAAATTAAGATAGGAATGTGAAAGTTATTTTACTCTAGGTCCAACCGTTTAGGTGCTATGACAGCTCAAAGAAGCAAAAATGTCAATTTTCCAACATCAATAAATCAAAAACAGTTGAAGATACATATAGATTGACATACTTATTAAAAAAACATTTAGCATTGACATTAAAATCGAAAAATGTAATAATATATAGGGCTTTCCGTTTAAAAAACGCAACATCCTTGGCGTAAGTCTTGTTTCTCACTCAATTGTTTTTTGTTGCAATTTTCAAATTCTCCAAGCTAAAATACATCGATCGGCTATTTTGAGTTTCTTGGGAAATACGGGGGAAATCAAAAAAAAATCCGTTACTCCTCCTCAATGGAAGACCCTGTACATACGGAAGAAAGTTAGGAATAATGAAAAAAGTGTCTGGGTAAGTAAAAACATTGTTGATAGTTGTAATAATTAAAAATCTTCAGCTTCAAGTTATATCATTCCGAAAATGGTTTCGTGATAATACAAACTAAGACTGATTAACCATAAGATATAGAGGCAAACCAAGACGTGTTTTTTTCATCAATTTTTGAAACAACCTGTAGGACAAACTACCTGCAATAGCCAAATTATATATCAGTAATTTTGAAGCCTGGTTTTTAAAAAAGTTTTTACTTTTTGAAGATCTTTTTAAAGAAAATACAGTAACGGAAATGGAAAGACGGCAAGTGATCACAAAAAATTCATATAGAGCCATTAGTATGCTGCAAGCTGGCATGGCACGATGTTGAAGATGCTGTCCACATTTCCCAAAGTATCCTTAGTAGATTAAAAAATAGATTTTGAGAAACAGGTTCTGTGCCTGAAAGACTACTATGTACTACCAGAATGAAGGACTGTTTCATTGCTTCAACAGTACCAAGAAATGGTACCTCGAGGATATCTGAAATGGAACAATGGTAATTGATTACAGTAATCTCTGATAGAGCTATTAGTATGCCGCAACTGACATGGGATGAGTTGATGTTGCAGTTGCAGTCCCAGTTTTCCAAAATATCCTTAGTTGATTAAATAATACATTTCGAGAAACAGGTTCTGTCTAAAAGACCTCGTACTGGAAGACGACTATCTACTACCAGAATGCAGGACCACTTTGTTGCTTAAAGAGTACCAAGAAATATGACCATACCAGCTTTGAGGTTGTCTGGTGATTTAAGAACTAGTAGAATTCAGGTCACTTACAGAATTATCATAAATTGCTTACATATAGTTAACTTGAGGGCAAGAAGACCGTGGCACTTTGTTCCTCTCACTATTGAACTTAGGTTGGAATGCGAGATGGAGCGATGTTATGTTCACAGATGAGTCAAGATTGTGCCTTCATAGTGATATACGATAAGTGAGGATTTGAAGAAACATTGGAGGACGCGTTCGGCCTAGTTGGGTTCAAGAAGTCCATCTATACAGATGTTGGAAGTTGGAATTTTCTATAATGGTCACATTTAAATGTACTTATCCAATGCTAAAACGCATCATTAACCACTTTGCTGAAGAGTGCAGGTACAATTTTGAATCTAATTTCATATTTTTAATTTACAATGCTCGACCACATAAAATCAGAACGTGCTTGATCAAATCCAAAAGATCACAGGACCATAATCCCATAGAAAATATCTGGGATTTCTCTCACCATCATTCAATTAATACTCTAAACTAATCGTGTCTACAGTAGCCATTAATGCGATCGGCTACCGCAAAAGGTGACTGACATCTGCATACTGGAATATACCTAGATGTAGCCAAGCAGTGATAGACAACAGTCGTCATAATACAGAATATTAGATTTTTATGCTATTTCTTTTCTCCTAACGATTAAATTGAGTTTATTTTAGTGGTTAAGTTTTATCACTACCATTAATCAATTTAATTTGTAAAATAGATGTTTTCCTAACTTTTCTTCAACGTCCCTAACTTTTCCCATATGGACAATAATCTCCAGGTGTAAGTAAAACGATGTTTGTACCATTTTTTAATAAAATAATCAAAATTAGGCCTTATATCAGTCACAATATCCCAAATGACATGTAGAACATAAATGCTAATATACTTTTTTCTTTAAGAAACAGCATCGTAAATAAAAATCGATATATTATCCAAAAAAACAAAATGTTTTTGAAGAACCAGACAGTTTGCACAACAGGAAGTTTCAAAAACTGATGAAAAAACACATGTTTTGATTTGACCCTGTATCATATTCAGTAATCAAGCTTAGTTTGTGCAGGTTCATCATTTACATTTCGCCAGCCATTCTCAGGATTTATTTTTGTAAACAGAAAGAAATAGTTTCAGGAAACTAACTTTGAATATACGGGGTGAATCAAAAACTAGTAGCATACCAAATTTTGGTAATTTTAAATGAAATGCCCTGCATATTTTTGATTTTCTAGATTTTCCTTATTATTTTCTTTTCAAAAATGTGTGATATGTCTATACTTGGATCGGTTCCTTTGAGTTATTCAACTTTAAAATTCCCCCTTATATAGTTAATTAAACGATGTTTAAATGTTTGGTGTGGCATTCTAAAAAAAATAAGGCTATCGAACCAATCTTTTTCCGTGAAAGTCTTACTGGTGTCAGATATCTCCAATATCTGGAAAATCTTATAGAACAGCAGTTTCATAACATTGCTTTAAATCAGAGATTTATATCCATTTGACAACAGGATGGCGCTCTAGCGCACAATGTTTTAAATACTATTCAATTTTTTAATCGGAAATCGTCGCCAGCAAGTCCACATATGTGGTTAAGTTTCCAGAGAGGTTCTTGTGACCCCCGCCGGGTTCGCATGTTGGTCCAGTCCTTTTTCTGCTAATTATAAATGATATAGTATCGTGTTTCGAATTTTCTGAATGTCTTTTATATGCAGATGACTTAAAATTCTTTTCATCAGTCTCCTCAGACTCCAATCCTCTGCAGTCTGACATTGAAATGCTCGTTAAATGGTGTAGCAATAATTATCTCTCTCTTAACATCTCGAAATGTAAAGTGCTCCCAGTCCATTTTCACAAACGTATTAAAACCATACCCTCCACCTACTACATAGATAACGTAAGTCTTGAAGTTGTTAGTTCTTTCACGGACCTAGGTGTTATTTTTAATGAAAATCTGACTTTTAATCTACATATTGATAACATTGTACTTAAGGCCATTTTACATGCTGCAATTCTTTCTTACAAGTTGCAATAGTCTTAAACAAAAGCAGTGGCATGACGTTTGTACCTTTTGTCAAACTGCGCATGCCTTTGTTTAAGTCTACTGCATATTGCAAAGAAGAATTGCAGCATGTAAAACGGCCTTTAAGGGTTTTGGACTACTGGGTTTTATAAAGCGACATACAAAACAAGTAACTGATACCAAAGCAATTGGGTGTCTCTATAACTCATTGGTTCGTAGTGTTCTAGAAAATTGTAGTACAATATGGAGTCCATCATACCAGTGTCACATTGACAGAATTGAAAGGGTGCAAAATAGGTTTTCAAAATACCTCTTACATAAATTTCATTTCCCATATCGAGGTCTGTCATCTAATACTAGAGCTCTTCTTTGCGGCCTTCAAACCCTTGAATTTAGAAGAAAGAAAGAACTTCTGATCTTTTTGCACAAATTGGTCAATGGGGGGATCGACTGTTCCTATTAGGAGAACAAGACAATCACAGCTGGTTGTTGGTTCAGTGCATTTGTTGACCGACTAGTTTACAATTACAATTGTTACTTCTCAGAATATAATATTTTCACACTAAGCACTTTGCAGTTAAAAAGGCAGTTTGTGATGTTTTTTAGCCCGTATTAATGCTCGTTTTTGTTTATGTAGTTGTGTAGTTTTATTATCATTCGTGTATTATTTTACTGCAGAAACTGAAAATCTTTCTCCTTGTTGGTAATTTTTGTTTGCTGACCCGATGTTTCTTAGAATTATTGACGTTATTTGCAAATTCGTACCATTTGGAATGTTTAGCATTTTGTAGTGTATGGTACTAGGCTCTGACTCACCCTGTATATTCAAAAGTATTTTTTCTAGTAAGTTCCTTGAAATCCATACAACTATTGTATTTATTAATTTGTTCTATCTACAAAAATAAACCCTTTAAATGGGTGGCGAAATATAAATGATGACCCTGTACACTAGAAGTTAGATATATTTTTTTGTAAATATAGAAAATTGAAAGATTCCTTTTTCTTCAAATTAACAATTACATTTAAATAATCAACTCCTTTCGCTTTAATTATCAAACATTTTCGATATGATTCAGTTGGTTAAAACACAATAAGCAAAATAATATGTTACACTGTTAGTTAAAAAAAAAACATTTATAATATAATTAATAAGGGTACCAAAATATTAACATAATCAATAAAATTTCTGATGCATCTGTCAGTTATACAGATCGTAGTCAACTAAAAACCGCAACAAATTACTTTACTAGCCCGATTCGGATACATATACCTAGAAATTTTATTGAATATATTGCCATTATTATTTCGCAAAATGATGGAAAACAAACCAAACTCTAAACCTGATGTTAGAGATTAACCTGATATATACATATACAATAAAAATATTTGTATTTATTTATTTACTTATTCGAATTTCTATTAAGTTTAACAAAATTGATAATGAAACAACTTACCAGTACTGTTCGGTATAGCTGACACTGCCTGGACTGATCCCTTTTTAGGTTTCTCTTTCATTTTCTGTTTTTTCTTTTCTTTTTTACGTTTCGTACTCTCTTCCACCAACTTTCGCATTCTTTCTTGCATTGCAGTCAACTGAAAATGAAGGCCAAATGAAACTGAAACTGTTGAATCGCGGAAATCAATACGCATTCAAAAGTAAATTTATCAGTGTTAAAAAGCTCGTTATTGTGAAACATCACCGTTATCAGCAACAATTAAGTTCATCATTAGTAAAAATTGTGTATTGCTAAGCATAGGACTTTCCTCTATATGTACGAGGCTTTCTTTAATGTTTTGACATCTAACTACAGCTTTACTACAGGAGGTAAAAAAAACTTTAAATATGAAAGTTATATTTAAATATTAAACATTTCTAAAATATTCATAAGTAAAAAAAATTGCACAACCTATATTTTTTGAATGGGACTCACTGTATATCATTATTTAATGACGCGAATTGCGGCGAATTTGTATCAGCTGATTTTCCTACTACGTTGCCAAATTGTAAGAGTAGCATTTGCTATAAACCACCGTTGCCAATAACATACAGCTTTAGGTAATAGAAAGACTGATTCCAACGTTGCCAAATAATAATAGGAAGCTGACTTCTGCAGATTTTTTAAAATTGGTGTAATCTGTAACTCCCCTCCCTCCTTCTTTTCTCTTGCTGTTGAGTCTTTCCTTGCGTGCGTTGGGTTCTACCTTCCTGTATTTAATGAATTCAGAGTGTATGAGAATGTGAATGTTTTCTATGTCTGTGTGTGTCCATTTAATTATACCAAACGAATACGTAAGAATAGGTATGGCTTTCGCTAGATTTCTGGAGTTCAGTTTTATTTTTAATAGTTTTGTAACTCTGGTTTTAAATTCCGTCTTGAGTTCTGATTAGATATGAGTGTGGTTCATTTTGGATCTTTGATGGAAGCCTAGATACCTGTATGTTTCTTCTTTGAGCATGTTATCTATGGTTTCATTGTTGATTGTTTCCGTCATAAGGTGTTCTTTCCACTGTCTCTTGTTGATATGAAGTAGCTTGCTTTTATTTATACCAAATATCATGTTCATGTTCTGTGATTTTAAAAAGTCCCTTTAGCTATGCCTTTGTGCTTGCGTATAATTTTATGCCATCTATGTACAAGAGATGGTTTATTTTGTGTAGGTTATTTTTTTGGTGTTTAATGTGGAATCCGAAGTTTGTGTTATTCAGTGTGTTTCAGAGTGGATTGAGTTATTATTATTATTATTATTATTACTCATCTAATTTTACAACATTTATAGCGGAATTTGTCACAATTTGTACGAGCTGTAAAACTAGCTGCACTGCAGTTTGCAACTAAAAAATAGAGGAGCTTGGCAGTGAATGAAGCAATAATAGCAATTTTTTTAAACTTTTGAAACCACTGACCGGGAAAGATTATTAAATAAATTATACGAATATAGAATAAGAGATAATGTGCTAAATTGGTTTAAAAACTACTTGAGTAACAGATATCAAAAACCAAAAGTATCAAATAAAATTTCGAGTGACAAATGTTTTGATATAAGGTAGTATTTTGAGACCATTACTTTTTATTTTGTATATAAATGATCATCAGTTTTAAAACATTGCCATATTCAGTTATTTGCTGATGGCACATTAATTTATATACAAGACAGAAACATATTACCAGCACATGATTTTACTAATTCAGATCTAAATGTTTTATAAAATTGGCTTAAAGTAAATAAATTAAAATAAAACTTTCTAAAACAAAATGGTTTTGGGTCAAAATTTAAACACTAATAACTTGTATATTTCATTAGAAGGGTCAAATTTGGAAATAGTAAAATCCTTTTAATATTTAGGTATAATTATAGATGATAGATTAAATTTTAACTTACATTTTGAAAAGATATTAGTAAAATTGCTGGTAAAATTAGATATTTTAAAAGAATTTCTTCAAATTTTAGTTTTCTCTCCAAAAAAATTATTCATAATACTATTACCTATCAACATTTTCTATATGGTTCTACATTTTTGTATTTGTCAATCGAACAAATATTTTATAAATTACAAATTTTACAAAAGAAAGTCATGCGGATTTTACTACATTGTGATAAATATACAAAAATTACTTTAATGTTAAGAAAATTAGAATGGTTAAATGTTTGTAATTTAATTTTTTCTTTAGTTCAAATTGCTATTTATAAAATAAAAAATGAAGAACATAATTACCAAACAAGACAAAACAAATGCTTACATTTAAATTATGTTTTTAAAGGGGTTGTTTATAAGTCAATTTTTCATAAAGGGTCGAGTCAATATAATAAACTATCATTTATTATAAAGTCTCAGAGATCATCTAAAAAATTTAAAATTAACTTAAGAGATTATTTATTTAAGAATCAATTTTAAAAGCCGATATGGACAAAAGTATGGTTTCTGAAGTTAGTTTAGAGTAGTCTATAATATTTAGAATTTTATGCGTGAAAAACGTAAATTGTAGCATTTATGCTAAATAAAGAAATTAACTAACTAACAGGTGAATCTTTTAAAACATAATATGCTTCAACTAGAAAGTCACACTACTTAAGCCGATTTTCTAGTCGTCCGAGTTACTGTCATTGTGAATGGTTAAGTCAGAATATATAGGGGATGTTAAATAAATTATAGTTATATAATATATATGTTAAATAAAATTATAGTTATATAAACACGACGAAATAATTTTGGGTAAATACAATCAAGAAATAAAATTCCCAGACTTTCTATTATTTTTTGTAAATTCCCTGACTTTTCCCTGATTTTTAGTCGGATTTCTGAATTACCTGACTTTTCCAAGTTTTCCAGGTGGCTAAGAACCCTGTTTGGCCAAAATTTAAAGTTAATCGGATAAGTACTTTTTGAGCTATGCGCGCATGTTTTGGCATCTATGGACCCTAAAACTCGGGAGGGTGATTTTTTCACGATTATAATACTTCCCTTTTAGGAGGGAAGTAATTATACGTAAGACTCGGTCACTCACCTCTTTTTCGAGCTGTTTCAGTTGTTTGTTTCGCCGTTCTTCTTCTGAGTCTTCTGTATCACTGGAGCTTTCCGAACTCGAGCCAGACGAACTTGACTCGTGAGGAACCATACCGCTTATCCTATTTAGGGGTTCATCAGGAATTTTTGCGAATCTGGAAATGCAGAGTATTCTGTATATTAGGGGATTAGGTTTTGATCTACACCGTTTTTTGGAAACCACCACGCCTAAATGTAAACTAGCTTTAATTTAAAAAAATACCACATTATTTTACAAATTCTTAACAAAAATATAAATGAATCCTATACATTGAAGCAAAAAAAAGTTATATAAAAGCCTCCTGTCACTTCCGGTTTACCGAAAGTTGGTATCAACTTGCTTATTTTAAATGGAACACCTTGTATTTTATGATATTTTTGGATTCTAAGGAGAATTTTAATGCTATTTTATGTAGCATGTCCTATACCTAGGTTCAAGCGTTTTTAAAATACTTGACCTTGAACCAAAAATGAGCCTTCAGGGTACCAAATTTTAAAATCTCATATTTTTGTAAGTTTTGAAGATATAATCTTCATATTTTGCAGACGATCGGTAAATAATCTTAGGTTTTTATTTTTTTTATTGAATTTGTCTATTTTTATACAGGGTGTCCTAAATTCAGCGGCAAACATTCACATTTTCAAAGCTGCTAAAGCCCGTTTTTTTAAATGGGACACCCTATAACTTTATGCACTATCAAATGTAGAATTTCATTTTCTATCGAACTGTATTAGGGTTCCCTAAACCTATTCGTAACCATTTTCGAAATAATCAGGTTTTTATTAAACTATCATATGTATTTGCTAAATGCTTACACCTTCCCGTAGTAAGCCATGGAAAAACAATTGTTGTGCTTTTCTATTCAACATGACAGCTGATTTGAAACTTTTAAATTAAAATAAAATAACACTCAAAAGCTGATATTCTCAATTTATTTTATATTCGCGGAGAATGTTACAAAATATTGGAGAGAACGTGCCATGTTTTTAATGAAAAACATCATCATTTATCGCCAATAAATTGAAGAGGATTGAAACGAAATTTTTTCGTTTCAGAAAAGTTAAAGTTATAAAAAATGTAATAAATTGTTTACATTATTTTTAACCATATCTACTAAGTCCGAGACTGTTCTAAACTTGTTTTAGTGAACTTAAAAATTATAGCAATCTAACAATCAACAATAAATAAATAAAATAATAAAATTGAATTATAACAAATGTTCTATATGTTGTCCGTTCATTTGAAGACACATTTCAATTCTTCTTTGTACAGTTGAATTTATCTGTTTTCTAATTCGGCAAAAGCTGTTCGTATCCTGTCCAGTAAATCTTGTTGGTTATTTACTGGGCAAGCATAGACTTTACCTTTGATAAATCCCCATAAATAAAAGTCTAAGGGTGTTAAATCAGGCGATCGCGGGGGCCATCTCCAAGGGCCATTGGGACCAATCCAGCGATCTTCAAAAATTCGAGATAATTGGAACTAAACTGCAGCGGAATTATCTGCTGGTGCCCCATCTAATTTATACCAATAATTTTGCAGCTCACCAATAGGAATTTTTTCTATAAATTCAGAAACTGTCCCTCGTAGAATTTCCAAATACTTATCTTCATAAATACAGTACCGCACCTGATCATTTAATACTATACCGAAAACATTGAAGCTAAACCTCTCTTGAGAACGCGTTTCGCGTAAAGCGTGCGGATTTTCTGCTATCCAAAAATCCAATCGTTTCTTCTATTTGTTTTTCCTTCTCTAAAAAATTTCGCTTCATCGGTCCAAAATATTTTTGAAAGGAATTGAGGGTCCTCTTGAACTTTCAAAAACATGAATTAGCAAAATTTGACTCGTCGGACGTCATCACCAGGTCTCAAGGCTTGCACGTTTTGGAAGGAATAAGAGTGCATATGATGTTCGCTCAAGATTCTTTGGACAGATGAAGAAGAAATTCCCAAATCGTTTTCTGCAGACGGTATTGAACTTTGCGAGTTTGCGTGGAAATAAGCTAATGTGTTTATTACGTTATCCTCGGCATTTGTCACTGGTTTCGGAACATTTTTTGTAACTTTAACCTTGCCAAAACGCAAAAAGTTCGTTTCAATCCTCTTGAATTTTGACTTGTTCATTGGCGGCAAATCAGGGTGGCGGTCATTAAACACACGACACGTTCTCTCCAAAATTTTATAACATTCTCCATGAATATAAAATAGAGTGAGAATATCAGCGTTTGAGTATTCTTCCATTTCGATTTAGAAGATTTAGTTTATCACTGACAGCTTTCGATAAATAACGCATACTAATCATCTGTCATATTGGATATTGGATCTCAATTGTTTTTCCATGGCTCACCATTGGAACATGTAAACATTTAAGCAAATACATATTATATTTTTATAAAACCCAATTATTTCGAAAATGGTTACGAATAGGTATGGGGAACCTTAATACCGTTCGAAAGAAAATTAAATTCTACATTTGATAGTGCATAAAGTTATAGGGTGTCCCATTTAAAAAAACGGACTTTAGCGGCTTTGAAAATGTGAATGTTTGCCGCTGAATTTAGGACACCCTGTATAAAAATAGACAAATTCAATAAAAAAAATAGAAACCTAAGATTATTTACCGATCGTCTGCAAAATATGAAAATTATATCTTCAAAACTTACAAAAATATGAAATTTTAAAATTTGGTACCCAGAAGGCTCATTTTCGGTTCAAGGTCAAATATCTTAAGAACGCTTGAACCTAGGTATAGAACATGCTACATAAACTAGCATTAAAATTCTCCGTAGAATCCAAAAATATCATAAAATACAGGGTGTTCCATTTAAAATAAGCAAGTTGATACCAACTTCCGGTTAAACCGGAAGTGACAGGAAGTTGAAAATATTTCAAAAAAGAAGTACCCCTTGACCTTACCTTAATCCCAAAATTTGAAATTTTTATCTAAATGGCATCATCAAAAACTTAATGAACGGGTTGCGTGAATAACCCTGTATATATATATATATATATATATATATATATATATATATATATATATATATATATATATATATATATATATATATATATATATATATATATATATATATATATATATATATATAAATATATGTATATATATATATATATATATATATATATATATATATATATATATGCAATGAACATCACCTATATGTACTGAGAGTATTACCTTGTATTTTTTTTATTCACCACCTGAAATATCTAATAAGGAATACAGAGCCTGCCTATGTGTCCAAGCCCTTATAAACAAAATTTAATAGCTCAAAAGCAGCTATAGAAGTGGAGCAATCTTTTCTCAAACCATGTTGTTTGTTACTAATTTATTTTTTCTGCTCTTAAGTTTTCTATCTTGCTTAAAACTACTTTTCAAACAGTTTAGAAAAGGAAGGCAAACCCGGAATACATCGATAGTTTTCGATTTTTTCCCTGTCACCCTTTTTATAAAGCAGACTAACTTCCCCCACCTTAAACTCACAAGGGAATATACCTTTTTCGAGGGACAAATTAACGATATATCATAATGGGTGTTTAATATAAACCCATAATTTTTCTAAGGCCATAACTGGGATGTCGTTTTCACCAGAGCAGACTGTTTTGTTTTTTAACAGTTTTAAAGCGGGATGGAGATCGTGCACATTTAGTGATGTTAAAAAAATGTATCTGATATTAAATTCACTAGTTGTACAATTTGAAAAATCAATGTATGCTTACCCAAGGTTGTTGATATTTGCGCCTGTTGCAAAATATTTGCAGAATTTCTCACACATTTCAGAGATATTTAATATGTAATTATTGTTAGATACTAATCTTGTGGGATTAGAGCACTTTTTTACTCTTCCTAAGTCAGTATCTGTTACTTGCCAGATCGTTTTACAGTTATATGAGGAGTCTAAAATTTTCTGTTTGTAGAAATTTGATTTCTCTAGAGCCAGCTGTTCATGAAATAGTTTTTTTGTCTGAGTGTATAAGTCTTTTGACTCCGATGTGTTCCAAGATCTGAACAACAAATACAAATTTTACAGATGACTAAGATCTAAGTAAGTGATATTTAAGTTGAAAGATATTTTGAGAATCAAAGAACCTTTTAAAAAAATATAAACTGAATAATGTCAAAAGAATTAGACAACCAAACAAGTAGAGATTTACACTTTGCCTTAATTGAATCTGTTTTTAGGGTATAGGTTCAAAACAATTTTTTCAGACTGTTTTTTCGCTGCAAAAAAGGACATTAAGGTATGTCTGTGGGGCAAAACTAAGGAACTCATGTCAGCCCTTGTTTTTGAAAGAAAATATTATAACATTGGCAGCTTTGTTTATTCTGGAAACTGTTTACCTTATGCATAGGAAATATAGAGGCGTTGTTCGTGTTAGGCAAACCAATTACAATATGCCTCAATCATATAATATACTACCGATACCGTCATCATCACAGATAAGGGACTCTCTTATTTATAATAGTCGCCTATTATTTAACCATTTGCCATGCAATATTAGACAGATATATGACGGAAATAGGTTTAAGTTTAAGGTAAAGAAACCGCTTGTTGCGAAAGCCTACTATGACGTGGGAGAGTCTCTCAGTGAAAGATACTGACTTGCACATGTAAATGTGTGTTTATAAACATTTAACAATATTCTAGGAGTGTGTATGTTTTTGGTAGCCTACTCTGACGTGGGAGAGTGTCTCAGTGAATGAATTTGACTTAGAATTGTAAATGTTTTGTTTATGAAATTTTAACAATATTCTAAGAGAGTTTTTTGTTTTAATTACTTTTTATTGAAATGCTCTCTTTTGCTGCAATTTTTATTATTAAAACGGAGCTTGATGTTGTAATATCTAAATAAATTTTGATACCTCCTTGTCTTTGGTATTATGTTGTTCATTATGTTGTCTATTGTTACTGAGTTCATTGTTGTTCTTATATATGTTTTCTCTCTTTTTTTAATAACATTTATCAGCTTTGTCAACAAGAAATTTTCTTCTGATAATAAAGCATTTGAGTTTGAGTTTGATAAATGAGTGCTCATTCAGAGAGGCATTCAAATGAAATATTATTCTTTGTGCCATATGATCCGAGATGTTCGCTTCAAAATTGATTGCATTAAAGTTGGGGTCATTTGCAATTATATAATCTAAATCTGATTCGAAACTACTCTGGTTGATTCAACTGGGAGAATGGAATTTAGGTTGAAAATAACAGATTTTTCTGGTGATTCAATTAAATTATTAATATTAATAATCGCCACAATTGGACTGAGGTAAGCAAAGAAAGGTCGAATGCTCGCAACTGATAACTTTGGCCCCTTGTGGGGTAGTTGTGTGAATTACGCAGACAGTTACAGGCAGGGAGAACATAGTTTACATACTTCTGGTGAATAAAGCAAAAAGATGTGATATAGTCTGGGTTTATCTCAGACAATTTTAATTCTGAACTATTTTCAGTGGTTCTAAGTTGCTAGGATACATTCCTCACCACACCAGAATACCATAGTTTAGTAAGGGTTAAACCAGTGCCGTTTACAACATAACAACTAGTTTTTTACTGAGAAATTCCTTAAGTATATAGAAATTGTAAATAAGGCATCTATATTTTTTAATTAATGTAATTTGACTTTCGAATATTTAGGATTAATTTGAGATTACCAAGGACATTTTTTATCACTGTGAGACCCGATATTAATCTGTCCTTTGTCTCCTGCCATGAAGTTCCATGAAAAATCAACACAGCTATAATTTTTCCATTACGATCAAGGTCACAAAGATAATTACATACACATTAAAGAAAATTGGGGCACTTGGGAATTACTTACTATGTCATCAATTTTTACATGCTGGATGCAATTACTAATATAACTGTCAAAGACATCCAATACGATACCCCTAACACCATACTGAATAGAATTAGAAGAAGAATGGAGTGGGATACCGTGTTAAACACCTTTGCAAGCTCCAGAAATAAAGCAATACACTTTTCATCTTCATTTAAGTGTTGAACTACATTATTTGTTAGATTGTACATCGCATTAGAGGTACTCAAATTTTGGATAAAACCAAACTGAATTTTCGAAAGTAAATTATTACAAGACAACCAATTTTTACCAAATCTGAAATTACACTTTTAGGCCTGTAATTAGTTACTATTCTCCTTATTACCCTTGTAAATAGGAGTCACAACCGAAACCTTAAAATGTTTGGGTACTATGCCGGTTTTAAATATTATGTTTATTATATGAACAAGTGGATCAATAAGGTAAATATGTAAACATTTTTATATTTTGGAAGAAAGATTATCAATATCAGATGAGCAATTGTTTTTTAAGCTGTTTATATGATTAATAACTTCATTACGATTTGTAGGTTTTAAATATATTGAGAAAGAATGGTTTTTCTTCAAATGGAATCGGTTCAAAAATCGGTGCTAACCTTTTTCTACCATCTCCCTTATATTTATAAAAAATGTGTTACTAATATTACCTATTTCCAATTGATCAGTTATACAAATACAATTTTTAAAGAAGCACATACAATATTGGAAGCAAAAATCGCCAAATAAATAAAAAACTCACTTGACTTCGAACACGTCCTGCAACTTCCGCGCCATCGCGACAACGTCGTGGTCCGACGGGTTGTACTTGTAGCAGTTGGTGAAGATGAGCCGCACGTCCTGCGCGAACTCCTGCGCCGAACGGTACTCGCGGTTTTCCATCTTCCGCTTGACGGTGTCGAGATCCATGGGTTTCTTGATTATGTCGTGGTAGTCGTGGAGACCGAGCAGCTCAGCGTCGACCGGCTTGTAGAAGGGCCACGCGAATGTCTGCGCATAGAAATTATTTTTTAAGTGACTGCGCGGAATACTTTTAAAATAATAGTAGTAATAATAATATGGTTTAAATGAAAAATAGTTAAACAACTTGTGTGTTTTGATAAAAAAAAAAGTACTTAATTTGGAAAAAATTATGACAGGTTTTATTTACAAAGAATTTTTCTATTAAATGCAAGAATGTGCAGCAGTTTAATTTGAACTCGGCAATAATTCGTTTAACTAAAATAAATAATAATAATAGTGATAATAAAAATCATCAAACTTACACAGTGCTTTTTGGAAAACAGTTCTTTTAAAATCTCATTGCATGCTTTAAGGGTATCGTTAAGTTTTTCTTTGGACTTGAGGGCGTGCGCAGCCGCTTGACTGGCGGGGGAGGGGGTAACTCCTGAGCCCGCCGCTGCGCCGTAAGGTAATAATCCGTCTAATTCCTAAATAGAAAAAAAAATGCGCGTGAATGGTAGCACTGATTGGGATTCCTGTATCAATGTTCAAGCTTAATCCAGTGTTAAAAAGCTCGTTTGTTTCATAACATCAGCTAATTCAGTTAAAAATCAGTTCATCACATTATCTAGGAACAAAACTCCAAATTAAAAGTTTTAGCCAATTACTATGAGTAGAACAATAAACAAACCTATTACGGTCTAAGAAGAAACTAACTAAAAAAAATCATATTGTACACAGATGATACCTCTATTATTATTTGGTCTCCCACTTGACATTTTTATCCTATAAAACCTGTAATAAGGTAACGGTGAAATATCTCAGATACCGCCTACCTGAATAAAATAAAAAATTAACATTTATTTCTATACTCTCAAATGCATCCAATAATCTATTATTAGATACATATTAAATTAACTTAAGATTATTTATTCCTATTTGGTGATTGTTTTCAAAAGCATGTTGGGCAACGCTTGCCTTGTCTGTTCTTCCGTATCTTAAATATACCATGTGTTCTCTAAAACGAATATTTATGGAGCGTTTAGTTTGCCCAACGTATTTTAGATCGCAGTCATTACAGCTAATTTCAGAGATGCCAGTCCCCTCCTTCAAGTCGACTTTTTCTTTAGGGATTTTTTCAAACTGTTCTCCGTTTTGTAGGCTACTCTAAAACCTACATTTTTAAATACTTTTTCTAGACCTCTCGTATATCTGGGATCATATAGGATTATTATGAACTTATTGGGAGCCTCAGGTGCTTGAAGATAGATAAAATTAAGAATGTTCACTTAAAAGGTGAAATTTTAATATCTTTTGATGTAAGCTCATTGTTTCCTAGTGTACCCATTCCACTAGTTTGAGAGTACCTAAAAGAACTATTTGAATTCAATAATTTGAAGAAAGAAATTATTGATGAATATTTGCTTTTCACAAAATTATGTATGAATCAAAATTTTTTTCACTTCAACAATAAATATTATAAACCACTTGAGGGAACTGCAATGGGCAATTGCTTATCTCCGTTCCTTGCAAATTTGTTTATGGGTAGATTAGAAACGCAAGTACACTCACAGGCAAAATAATCGATCCACGTAAATTTTTGACCAATTTCAATTGCAAATAACTTTTTTATTTAATGCAGGATTTTAATGAATTATGAAGAATATTTTAGATCAACTAATCGAGAATCGCCCACATGTTAAACATTTTTAAAAAATAGACCAACGTATATAATATACAGGTCTAAACAAAAAGTCGTTTTTTACCATAAGTTTAAGAGGCTCTGTGAAGTGGAGTAATAGTAAATTGGTCCAAATGAAGCTTTGGTTTTAAAATCGCATCTATTCTAATCATATTTGTTTTTGGTTCACCTCGATATCTTTATTTTTCTGGAATATATGTAGTACGAGCAACTAAGTTCAGTTTTACAGTTTTAGTCACAAATAAGATTTTTAAAAAGAAACATAAATATTTTTAACACAATTTAATTAATCTTCTATTAAAAACATTATAAAACTTAAATTAAACACGAAGCACAAATATTATATGAGCAAATTAATTAAAAAAAACAATAACAATTAACAAAAACAATAACAAATAAATGGTTATGTTACGTTTGTTTACGTTTGACGCGAAAAATTACGATCTCGGAAAATCTTTAATCATCGCCAAAAATAAAGAACTTTTTAATAAATAAACTCTTGTGAAACATAAAGTAGACTTTCTGTGAAGTGTTGAGACATATATTTCGAAAAAATTCGCTACATTTTGTCCGATTTTTTTTCTTCTTCGCAACCATTCGAAAAAAAAGAACAAACTTTTGGTAATTGTATCATGCTACATAATAAAAAATGGAATGCACATTGTGTAAGTCGATCAAACAACCAACAAAAGAAAGTAAAAATCCATGTTTTCCATGTGATAAATGTAAAAATTTGATATGCGAAAAATGTAGTGAGTTAAGTGCATCTGAATTAAGATGCATAACACTGCAAAAACGCATAATAGAATTTAAATGTAGAAGATGTAGAAATTATGATTTTGACATCATTGATTTATTACAAAAAAGTATAGATGACAAAGAAAAAATTATCAAAGACCAACAACAAATAATTCAGCTGCTGCAGGAAAAAATTGAGACTGAGAGACTGCAAATGGATATAACTTCTAAACCAAAATATTCAGAAATTGTAGGTGGAAATAATAATGGAAATAAAAATATAAACAATATGCCTCCCCTAATAATTAAACCCAAAGAAAGACAGGACCCTAAAATTACTCAGGAAGATATTCAACAAAACATAAATCCTGTGGACTTGAAGGTCGGAATAAAGAGTTTTCGAACAGCTAAAGGGGGTAACTTGTTGATTAGATGTTATAATAAAGAAGACACTGAAATACTAAAAAAGGCTGTGGAGAATAAAATGAATGAAAAATATGATATACAGGTACCTAAAATGAAATTGCCAAGAATAAAAGTAGTTGGGTATAAGGGTCCACTGAAAGGAAAAGAGATTGAAGAATCCATCAGAAATCAAAACAAGTGGATAGAAGAACAGGACAAATTTACAATAACATACGAAAAATTTATAAAATATAAAGAAACGACAACAATTTTTGCTGAATGCAGTGCAACTTTGTTTTACAAGATGATTCAGTATGGTAAGGTCTTTATTGGATGGGAACGATTTTTGGTATTTGAAGAACTATCAGTCCCAAGATGCTACAACTGCCAAGGATTTTTCCACAGAAGTAACGAATGTAAAAATAAACGAAGCTGTGTTAAGTGTGCGGAAGACCATGATAGCCTTTCATGTCATGAAATATTGAAAAAGTGTCAGAATTGTGTAACTGCAAATTTAACATACAAAACAAAACATGATATTAACCATGCATCTAATGATGAAAATTGCCCCTCTTATAAATACCAACTCCAAAAATTAAGAAGTAAAATAGACTATGGTACATATAGTGTTAATGTTAATGGGTAGTTTAGAATTAGGTTTATTTAAGTACATAGAACACGAACAAAGAAAACTAGAACGTGTGAAGGAAGTTAGGTATGACGTAGATGAATTTCAGACTATACATAAGACCTTTAGTTTCAAAAAACAAATACTAGATATCTTACATGTTAATATTAGAAGTGCCCGTAAAAACTTTGATTCATTTTTAGTTTTTCTTGAAGCCTTTGGAATTGGCAACTTGGATATAATAATTCTAGGGGAAACACGTAACATCTATGAAATAAAAAACTTTACTATTCCTGGTTTTCATACAATGTTTAATAACAGCATGATTAATCAAAATGATGGTGTTCTTATGTTTATTAGAGACCATATTAATTATAATGTGACACATACCATCTTACCCCTAAGTAAGGTAACAATAAGTAATATAACTTTTAGGCTGCAAAATGTAAATTTTTTGGTGATGCCTTGTTATAGGTCACCCTCCATCAATGATGAACGGTTTTTAATGGATATTGAAATATATTTTGCAAATCTTAAACAGGGCAATGATATTGAAGTATTTTTGGGAGATATAAATTTTGACATTGTAAATGGTAATGATTTAATAGTAAATAGGTATCTTTCTATTATGTCCTCTCTTGGCTTTGAATCTCATATTAATTCATTTACTAGAGTTACTGGGGATAGCGAGAGCTGTCTTGACCATATATTTATTAGGAAAAAGTTGGAATTAAATAATTTAATTTACAAAACAATGGTTTTAGACACCGATGTATCTGATCATTTTCCAATTTATTTAAACCTGCATATTGACCAAAATAACACTCCTATAAAAATTGAAGATAAATTGATAAATAATTTTGATGAAGAAAAATTTTTAAACTTGATTAAGGAAGTTGATTGGAATGATGTAATCAGCTTGAATGATTCAGAAACGGCTTACAAAAAGTTTATTGATATATTTGTCTCCCTTTGTGACAAATGTACCACCACAAAAAAAGTGATAATAAATAAATACAAAAAAATAAAACCATGGATTACTTAAGGTATTATCAACTCAATTAAACACAGAGATAAATTAAAAATTCGTGCTTTAAGAAATAAAAATAATATTAATTTACTAAATGAATACCGTACTTTTCGTAATATTCTTAATAAAACCATAACATCAGCAAAAAACACATATTATAGGAATCAAGTTATACAGAATAGTAGAAATATAAAAAAAATATATCAGATAATTAATGATGCTTCAAATCAAGTTTCAAACAAGGCTAGTAATGATTTAAATATTACCAATTCTGAAAAAAAAACACTTAATGATAATGAAATGGCAAATTTTTGTAACAACTACTTTATAAATATAGGTAAAGATATGGTTGCTAAAATACCTCATCCATCATCTGGCTTAAAGTTAAATTATCCTAACCCAGTCAATTCTATGTCACTGACTCCTGTAACTAATGATGAAATTCTAGTACATATTAGCAGCTTAAAAAATAATTGTTCTCCTGGACTTGATGGCATATCAACGAAACTGGTTAAAAAAGTACACATGTATATCAAAGATCCATTAATTCATATTATCAATCTTATATTCTTATCTGGCAGGGTTCCCTCTGATTTTAAGGTTTCAATTGTTACGCCAATCTATAAAAATGGTCCCAAAGATGACATCTCAAACTACCGACCAATTAGTCTAGTTTCCACTTTTACAAAAATTTTTGAAAAATGTCTGAAAAAAAGATTATATGAATATCTTACATCGATGGGCATTTTGCATAATAATCAATTTGGTTTCATGAAGAATGTTAGCACTGCGGATGCCATGTATAAGCTTATTAGTCTAATAAAACAACAACTTGACTCTGGAAAAAAAAGTATTGTGGTTTTCTTAGATCTGGCAAAGGCATTTGATACTGTGCCCCACAAACAACTGTTGGAGGCACTTGAAAAATATGGAGTCAGGGGTACAGTGTTGGATGTCTTTGGTAGCTATTTGAGTGATAGGAAGCAGATGGTTAAAATTAAGAATACCATTAGTGATCCCCTGACCGTAGAAATAGGAGTGCCTCAGGGTACAGTGCTTGGCCCTTTGCTCTTCATTTCTTACATAAATTCATTATTAAATTTAAACACGGGTGGAACTGTAATTTCTTATGCGGATGATACTGTTATGCTTTTTGAGGGGGTTACTTGGGAGTCAGTAAAAACCAAAGTTATGACAGGGCTGAAGAAAGTAAAAAACTGGCTGGATACACATAAATTAACTCTTAATAACACAAAAACTGTCTATATTGCCTTTTCACTAACCGAAGCAAATCGTCCACACTATAACTCAATTTCATTGCCTGACTACAGACTTACTATAAAAGATTCTGAATCAGCAAAATATCTCGGAGTTACTATAGATAACCATCTAAAATGGTCAAAACATATTCATAATTTAACTAACAAATTGAGAAGTTTAATTCATAAATTCTATGTTATTCGAAATATATTAACTGCCAAAATATTAAGATTGATCTATAAATCATTGGTGGAGTCGTTGTTAAGGTATGGCATAATTGTATGGGGGGGGCTTTATGATAATGTTCTATGTCCACTCTCTGTAATTCAGAATTACATTCTTAAAGTAATCAATTTTAAAAACAGATTATATTCAACTAGTCTCCTCTACAATGAAGATATCTTAAATGTTAGATCTTTGTATTTGTTGGCCAATTGTATATTTTGCTTTAAATCCAACAAGAACTACATTGATCACTGTTACTTAACCAGAAACAACACTAATCAAATGCTATCAGTTCCTTATAGAAAATGTGATGGTAATCAGAGATTTGCTGATGTTATAGCACCTAAGATCTATAATTTGCTTCCTAATGAAATTAAAAACATTGTAAATATGAAACGTTTCATCATAGAATGTCGGTCGTTTATTTTTCAAAATAAAAATCACCTTATTAATGTTCTTTAGTTAATTCTGGTTGTATGTATTGGGTTGTTATATACGCTAGGCTACACAAAGGTATAATTACATAATATATAATTTCTTTACAATTAAGCAATAATGTGAGTTTAATATCGAGGTACATACAGATGATCCTTTCATCTAGGTACCCTCTACACAAGTAAGGCAACTATTTTGTTTAGATTTAAGCATTTGTTAATTGTGTATTTTACTGTACGAATAAATAAATAAATAAAATAAATAAAATAAATAAAATAAATAAAATAAATAAAATAAATAAAATAAATAAAATAAATAAAATAAATAAATAAATCAGTAGTGCGTGTTTCCTCCAGGTGCTCGAATGACAGCCTCTATACACCTTGCCATACCTTCAATTAAGTTCCGTATAAAAACTTGATCAATTAGCTGCCATTCTTCAATGAGAACATCACTAAGTTCTTGCAAATTGGCTGGAACAGGTACCCGAGCCCGTACTGTTCTACCCAGTCTATCCCAGACGTGTTCGATCGGGTTCAGGTCAGGACTACGGGGGCAAATTCATTTTTGTAATTTCCACCAGTTCTAAATATTCGCTTACGACTCTCGCAACATGCGGTCGAGCGTTATCATGCATTAAATCGTCTCCTACAAATGGAGCAAAGGGAACAACACGTGGTTCTAAAATATCTTGTATATATCTGTCTGCTGTCATTGCTCCGCCATCGACGATTACCAATTCCGTTCTTGGGTTGAACTGAACACCACCCCACACCATAATGGGGCCTCCGCTATAGCTTACCCTAGGCAAAAATGGTTTTGCTCAAAACGTTCTCCTGTAGATTCTTTCACGACCATCCGGTGATTTTAAACAAAATCTGGATTCGTCGGTGAATAGGACCTTTTTCCATTCATCAGGGTAACTCGGGAGCAGTTGCACGTCTCCTTTCATGTAATCGATTATCAACCTCCTTCTTATTGTTCTTTCACTTACTTGGACCTGCCGTACGTACTCCAATCTGTTTTTAACCTCCACAGAAGTTACTCTTCAGTCACATAAAACGCTTAGGGTAATAAAACGATCATCTCGTTCATTCGTATATTTCTTCCTACCACAGTGAGTTCTTCTGCTGTACTCTCCATGCTGACTAAACTGATTTACAGCCCTTTGTACTTTACTTCTTGTGACATTTAAAACTCTTGCTACGTAATACTGTGATCGTCCATCTTGGATTAAAGCAATTACTTTGGCGGAGACATATCCATTTTAAAAATTAAGAAGTAGCCTCACAAAAAAACACACACTTATTTAAAAAAAATAATTTGATTACTTTTGACAGTCATAAATGACATTTCCAGGTATGGCGCTATTTCACGAAACTGTCACAGCCACCTTGATTTATACCTTAGTTCACCTCAGTTGTTCACACAAAAAGATTAATTTTTAAAAATTCATATATTCCAGAAAAATAAAGATATCGATGTCATAAAAATGGGGAGAATATATATATATATATACTATATATATATATATATATATATATATATATATATATATATATATATATATATATATATAAACATTTTAAACTTTAAATATCACATTGTCTAGACGTTATGCTGTTCGAATAACTAGAACTGATCTAAACGAAACAGTAGCAAGAAATGTTTATTTTTCGGTTATCGAATCACATTTGAGATATGGGATCAATTTTCGTCCTGCAAAAACGTGCAATAAGGTACCTATACAGCCTAAAGCCACGTGATTCATGTAGACTCATTTTTAAGTCAAAAAAAATTCTGACTTTAGGTCTGTTTATTTTGGAATCTGTATGTCTCATGCATCGAAAGCATTTAGAAAGAATTTGTACTTTGTCTTTGATGGGCACCCACAGTTCTTTCTCTATTAGTCTACCTATACCTTCGACAGCCCTCACTAAAAACTCCGTTTTTTATAATTCAAAACAAATGTTTAATAACCTCCCAGTCAGCATTCGAAGAATTAGAAGTTACAGATTATTTAGAACTAAGGTTAAAAATTTAATGATCTCTGAATCATTTTACAATGTTGAAGAATTTCTAGCAAAAAATTTTAATTAAGAGTGTCTATATGGGTATTGTGTTTATATATATTTTAGGATGTGCAAATATGCAGATTTTTATTTTTATTTTTAGTCGAACTTCTTTTAGATGGGATGTATATGTGGTCATTTATTATATTTTAGTCTTGTGTATTGTGTAAATTCTGTTATTTACAATGACGATAAGATCATTTTTCAGTGTGCTGTTTTGTTTTCAAGAATTTTTTTATTCTGTGACGTTTTATGACATTAATGGTTTCTTTTAATAATTTTAGTTTGCTTATTTTAATTGTTTACTTTTAAGGGCTTTGTCATTGAGAATTTTTTTTTGTTTTTCTTTGTACAATAAAGCATATTTTGACTTTGACTTTGGATTCTCAATTAGTTCATCTAAAATATTCTTCAAAATTCATTAAAATCCTGCATTAAATAAAAAAGTTATTCGTAACTGAAATTCGTCAAAAATTTGCGTGGAACGATTATTTTGCCTGAGTGTATTTTCCAATAGTGTGGAATAAATACGTAAACGATATGTTTGCTATTTTTCATACTAAAATAGAAAATTTAGACACTTTCTTACAAACATTAAACAATAAATATCCTTCCATACATCTTATGTAAGAAAAGGAGAACAATGAGTAATTATCCCTCCTCAACATGTTAGTTACTAGAAATAACGATAAATTAGAATATTTATAGGAAATTTACTAATACTGATAGGTATATAATATCCAACTCATTTCATTGCCCTCAACACAAAATGGCTGCATTTCATTTCTTAACTTACAGGTTAGTCAAATTTCCATTAAGGAAAGAACGTTTTAACAATGAAATGAATCAGATTAAAAATATAGCTAAAAATAATGGTAAATAGACATAAGCATAAGAAAATGTTAAAAGATGCCACTACTCTTCAAGCACCTGAGGCTCACAATGAGTTCATAGTAATCCCATATGATCCCAGATATACGAGACGAGTAGAAAAAGTATTTAAAAACGTAGGTTTTAGAGTAGCCTACAAAATGGAGAACAGTTTGAAAAATTTCCTTGGAAACCCTAAAAACAAAGTCGACTTAAAGGAGAGGAGTGGCATCTATGAAATTAGCTGTAATGACTGCGATCTAAAATATGTTGGGCAAACTAAACGCTCCATAAATATTCGTTTTAAAGAACACATGGCACATTTAAGATACGGAAGAACAGTTTATTAAAAGTTAATTAAAAATGTATCTAATAATAGATTATTGGTTGCATTTGTGAGTATAGAAATAGTTAAATGTGGTAAGAAAGCACTAAATAAAGACAGAGAGCCTATTCCCTATAGTCCCCTCTATTGCTTACTTGACAACGGTGCAGTGGGGTGCAAGTGTGACCACATTTACCTATAAATAGTCTCGGTTAGGATAAGTTACTTTAGTTTATATCATCTGCTGACGATGCTAACTTGGTTAGCGAAACGCGCGTCCAGAACGTAACAAGTTGTGGTGTAGTGTGGTTAGAACTCTTGTATTTTGATGAGAAATAGAGATAAGAAAAATTACCAAAATCTCAAATGTATTAAATATAAAAGGCAATATAATAATATACTATAATAGTGCAAAATGAACTTACTTGACTACGAAGAGGTTTTTTAATTTGGCGATTGGACTCTCGCCTCTTGGAGATCTTGCTAGCCGACGAGGATGAGTTCGAATCGGGACCCGACGGCAAATAGTCATAGGCCGTTGCGGGCGTTGTAGTATCAGCCTGGAAGAATAAAAATAAATATCAGCTGTTATTTTTGCTTTACATGCGGATTCCTACCCTGTGTAAAAAAAATCAGAGGAACAAGGTTGCTGTTCCTGTCACAACTGGTCCTTCAAAGGCCTGTACCAAAGAATCAAACCTTGGTTAATCAAATTAGTAGTCAATCTACCAGAAATCATTGTGAAAGAGGGAGTGCTCTTCTTGGTTTTCTTGTAAAAGTTTTTATATTGCATAATATCGACTGGATTTTTTTTATATTAGAGGGACATGATGTTTTCTTACTTTTTTTTTAAAGAAGCGCGAATACCGCCCTATTGATCCAATCAAACAAAAAGTATATTTTGTTTTCAAAATTTTATGTTTAATAGACAAAAATACAAAAAAAAAACACATGAAAAGGAGAATTTTCAAATTTTCTACAAAATTTAACTCATGTTTAGTGAATTTCGATTAAAATTTGTGAAAAGATACTTCTATTAGTGACTAATAAGCAATGTTATCTCAACTGGACATAATATAAACAGTGGTGTACCACAGGGAAGCATTATTTCACCTCTACTATTTACGCTTTTTATAAATGACCTGGAAAATTTCTTGCCTCTGTCACTATCAAAAAATAGAATATTTCTCTATGCAGCTGACTGCACTATAGCAATTTCTGATAATAATTTCGAGAAACTGGAAAATAATGCCAATATAATTTTGGAAAATTTTGCTTTATGGTGTGAGAAAAATTGCCTTATTGTCAACGAATCCAAAACCTGCTTTATGAATTTTGTATAAGAAAAGATATTCATCGGGTTCCAAATTTGTCATTAAACTGCAAACATGTAAGTAGGATTGAAGATTTTAAATTTCTAGGATTACATCTAGATCCACACATAACAATGTGCAAACACATGAACCATGTCGCAAGTAAGTTAAATTTTTTATTTATTTATTTTTTTTTATTTATTTATTAAAACATAAGGTAACAAATGTCATACATATTGTAATACATATAATCTAAATAGGAGCCTAATAACTGGATATTGCACCTAAGTGAATAAACACTTGTATGTACGCAAGTATTATCTTTGAATTTATATTGAGAATACAGTTAACCTCATGCTATACAAATAAAATTTAAAAATTACATCAATAACAAATATAATTTCTTATTTTAGCAAACCTCTATAAATATAGATGTTATCCTATTGAAATAGATCTTTAAATTTATGTAAATATTTAAAAATAAAAATCCTACAACTATTATTGAACTTTTTCAGTCTTGGCAGGGATCTCAATTCTAGGGGAAGCAAGTTATACATTTTTGGACCTAAATAACAGAAGGATCTCAATTTTTTTTATGTATTGTTCACTGGCATCTCCAATTGTTCACTGACCTTAGACCTGGTTTCATAGATATGGTCTATAGTTTGTTTAAATTTAGTAGATATTTTAATAAATGAGCATGTTGACAGACAATATAATCCTCTCACATTCAATATGTCCTCTGAATATAAAAGCCCGGTGGTATATCGCCTATTTTTTGGAAATATAATCTTAAGAATGTAATTTTGAAGTACATTTAAAGGGTTTAAGGTATTTTGATATAGACCACCTCACACCACTATACCATATCGAATTAAAGATTCAATAAGGGCTTTATACACACATAACAACAACTTTTTACTTAATATCTCCCCACAACATAAGATTTGTACACTAGTTTCTTTATATTTTTTGTAATTCTAAGTACATGATGATCCAATCTGAGATTACGGTCAATAATTACACCCAAGTATTTCCTATATTCAACCTCTAGAATATCACCATCAAAGTTGTCAATATGATATTAAATTTTGTAATTTGCAGAAGTGTGGACGATTGGCTGGTGTGATGGAAATTCGTCTTTGAGATATTTAAAGATAGCTTAAGTGTGTCCAACCAATTTTTAATTTTGCACATACCCTGAATGGCAAAATCATGAACAGAAGTCCGTGATTTATTTATTTATTTATTTATTTACGTATAAAAATACATTTGAAGTTTATACAGAGATTACAGACCTAACCTAACCTAACCTAAGATAATTCGTTAAGCTTGAGACTTGAATCTATCTTGCGATAAATTAAAGAAGTCAAGACCTTCATAGAATTTATTGACATTAGCAGATATTCTATTAACTGGACTAAATAATAAGTACCAAGTTCGGCAATATGGAATGTGCAGAAGAGACTTACTTCATGTCCGGTAATTTTGAATGTGTAAATAAAGACACTGAAGACATTCTGAGCTTTTTATGTGGTAGTTAAAGATATTGAAGGCAAAACAGACATCAAAGTATTCCCTTCTAAGAACTAGAGTAGTTAAGTCTAAGTAAGTCATAGTTTGGTCATCACTGAGACACACACCACTCTGGAAAAGTTTGTACCTTGCAAATTTTATAAACATTCTCGAGCCTACTGATGTGGGTCTGATAGTAAGGTGACCAAACTATGTATGAAGACTCAAGAACGGATCTGACTAGTGATGTATACAGAATTTTGATAGCGCATATACTTGTAAAGTCTCTAGTAGCTCTCTTAATAAAGCCCAACATTTTATTAACCCTACCAATGACCACTTCAAAATGTTCAGTAAACATTAACCGAGTATCTAAATATACGCCAAGGTCTTTTATAACAGAAACTTCAGATAAAGGGACATTATTTAAGTAATACTGACAAGGATCTTTATCGATGAGTCTACTGAATCTTATATACAACACACACTTGTTAATGTCGAGGGACATGTCATTAAGCTGACACCAATCATATACAATATTAAGATCATTTTGTAGAATAATCATGGAGTGAGTGGACGTCATCCGACGATACAATTTCATGTCATCAGCGAAAAGCAGAAAACTTGAGGAGAGCAAGGATCCTAAATCGTTGACAAATAAGCTAAAAAGAAGGGGACCCAAGTGAGAGCCTTGAGGTACCCCGGAAGATGCATGGAAACATGAAGATAGATAGCCATCAATCTCGACTTGCTGCATTCTGTTAGTAAGGTAAGATTTCATCCATGCAAGTAAAGATCCAGAAACACCATAACTAGAGAGCTTTGAAAGAAGGATGTTATGGTTTATTTTATCAAAGGCTTTACTGAAGTCAGTATATATTGCATGAGTTTCTGCACTGCTTTCAAATGATGAATTTATAAAATTTGTAAAGAGAAACAGATTTGTGTCAACAGACCTACCGGCTGTGAACCCACGCTGTTGACTGATCACAATCTGATGAAATATATTCTAGAGAATTTTTTCAACGCACTGTTCAAACAATTTAGGGATTGCCGACAGAATGCTGATTGGTCTTGTTACGTTATTCTTACTGAAGGATTTGTGAATCGGACAAACATAAGAAAGCTTCCATGTCTCTGGAAAAACTCCGGAAGTTAGGGATTTGTTGAAAATGTAAAATAGGGGGAGATATAAGATGTTAGAACAAAATTTTAGTACTCTGTTAGGAACACCATCAGGAGCTGCAGACTTCTTGATGTCCACTTGTGTTAAAGCTTTCTCAATATCAGTTGGGTCTATAGCAATGTTAGAAACATTTTCAAATGGATCAAAAAATGTACTGACGTTAGAATTTCTCTGGGGGTTATAAACAGAGGAAAAATATTTACCAAATAGATTAGCTATGTCAATACCATTAGATGATTTTTCAGTGGCTAGAAACATTTTCTTAGGAATAGTGCCCTGATTAGACTGGGAATGAACGAAATTCCAGAAAATTTTTACATTACTGCTTATGGCACTTTCAGTATTACTTATGTACAAATTGTAGCATTCCTTCATGATGATTTCTTATCAATGTAGTTTTAAGTTAGCTTTTGACAAAGACACAGTGTGTCGAAACAGCTGTCAAGCTGAAATAAATAAGTGGAAATTAATAAACTAAACGTGTTTATTTTGTATACTAGTCCATGATGATCCTGAAAACAGAACTACAGTATCATCAGCAGAAGACAATAATGAGCCATTGTCAATGTCAATACTAGTTAATGAGTTGATGTAAGTGATGAAAAGTATGGGTCCCAATACAGTGCCTTGAGGTATTCCCATTGTAACGTTAAGTGGATCGCTGCAAACATCATTAATTTTGACAATCTGTGTTCGACCGCTTAAGTAACTCGCGAAGACGCTCAACGCGGTGCCCCTGACCCCATACAAACGCAAAACGTTAAGGAGAAAGCCATGAGGCACCGTATCAAACGCCTTGGCGAGGTCCAAACACACAGCAATGCACTTATTGCTACTGTCAAGGTTGGAAGTTATGCTGTTGGTTAATTCACAAATTGTATCGGTACTGCTCAAACCGTTCATAAATCCAAATTGACATTGAAATATATTTATTATATTATATAATACAGCCTACTTTGCAATAAGAAATCTAAAAACCACTTTTAAATACCTATTACGCACTAGCATATAGCCATCTAAGCTATGGTATTATTTACTGGGGCCTATCATGTAACCTACTTCAAACAGTATAAAATTCTCCCTCTTCCATGTATTCTAACTCGGTATTTTTCTCGTCATCTAGAACTACATAATTATTAGTCCAATCTTAATATTGTTTTAAAAATGTCTTATGTTATCTTTTATTTTTACACTTGACGTCATATCTATTTAGATCTTTTGGCATGAAGTGAAATAAAAAATAAAAACCAACTTTATCAACTTAAAACTTAAATCACATGTTAATTTGAGACAAATCAAGTATTAATTACCACCATAGCACCCCTAATGTGGTCATCCAAATTGGACCTCCTTGGGCAACTTATGAGAATTGTCGATTCATGCTCATAGAGTGAACACTGAGTTGGATGCATATAGCAAAAAAAAGTCGTTAATATAAATAACCAATAAAAAGGGCCCAAACCGGATCCCTAAGGAAACACCATGCTTCACCTGAAAATATTGTGAATGCTGGAAACAAACACTGCTGTCGCCCCTATAAGTACAAACCCAATAGATTGAGCGGCTGACCCCTTATGCCATGGTGAGGTCAAATAGTGTAACATCTGATTGGATTCCGCGCTCAAGACACTCGACTATGCTGCTGACGACCTCACTGATTTTAAAGCCTAATTGTTGTTTGTTTAATAAATAATTAGTTTCAAAGAATTTGCTAACTCAGTCCTGACTGACTTAAATAAATAGCCTTTATTTCCAACAGGTAAAAAACCCACTTACAGGAAATTCAATAACAAAATTAAGTGAAAGCACAAGAAAAAAAAATACAAAATAACGGTTTTGTGAGATACAATACTTAAATCTAAATCTAAATATGTATTACAGTACCTAAGTTAGTTAATCTAACATTTAATAAAAATAGAAAATTAAGTAAATTACTGTTAATGGAACAATATGGATCATGCATTAACAAAAGCAACTAAATGAGTGTTTGGATCACTCCAGATTTAAAAAGGCATCGATGATGCAACTCAATGAGTCAAAGTGCAAATCTCACGCATGAGACACCCAGTTGAGGACTGAATACATCACGTCTAAAAATATTTGATCTGGCTGTGCTGAGATAGAACACCGAAGTATGCCGTGTTTCGAGGCGGGGAACGCGAAAATGCAGCTCCCCAAGAAGAAATGGACAGTCAACTTTATTATGAGTGAGGCCATATATTAGTTTTAAGCTTTGAATTTTTCTTCTTGTTGCTAAGGATGATGTATTAAATCTCTGCAAAAGCTGACCGTCATCACAACCTCTTGGAGGGTAAGCACCATCTGCCCTAAAAGCTAAATACTTTAGAAAACGTCGCTGCAGGGCTTCTAAAGCCTGAACAAGGCAATTATAAATAGGGTTCCAAACCACTGCGGCATACTCCAACTTTGATCTTATGAAAGAGCAATATAATAATATCATTGTTTGTGGCTCAGTAAAATTTTTACAGTTCCGTATAAGAAATCCTAGTGTTTTGAAGGAAGTTGTAATTAGATAATTTATATGGAGAATGAAGGTAAGTTTAGGGTCAAATTCAATGCCAAGATCTCGAATACTACTATCCGGTCTGTCAAGCACCATACTATCTAGAGCATAATTATACATCAATGGGTTATTTCGGAGACTGGAGGTCACTACATAAAATTTTGATAAATTTAATACAAGTTTATTGCTAAGACACCATTCATATACCAATCACAGATTTTTTTGTAGGTGATCACAATCTGATAGAGCCTGAATTTTACTAAACAGCTTTAAGTCGTCTGCATATGCCAGTGTATGACATTTAGTTACATCAAGGAGATCATTAATAGAAATGAGAAAAAGCAGGGGCCCCAAATTGGACCCCTGTGGTACACCAGAAGAGACATTATATGATGGGAACGTCTTAATAGATCTGATTTGAACATTATTAATAGTTGTTGTGACATACCAAAGTTCTCCAATTTATGGATCAAGATGTAGAGATCAGTTTGATCAAAAGCTTTCTGAAAGTCAGTGTAAATAACATCTAATTATCCCCTGGAATCCAGTGACTCGCAGGCAGTCTGGGACAAGGATGCCAGGTTGGTCGTGCAAGAACGTGAATCTAGAAAGCCATGTTGAAGGGGAGAGAGAAGCTTTCGAACCCCTGAATATAACTGATCATACAGAATAATTTCAAATAGTTTAGAAAAATTACAGAGTATTGAGATGGGTCTAAAATTTTGTATCAATGTTTTATCACCCTTCTTAAAAATAGGTATGACGTTTGCTGTTTTCCAAGTATCCGGAAAAATGCCCTTATCAAGTATTAAGTTAAAACACCGGCTGTTAGTTTGTCTTTTGAGTTTTTTGCTAGCTAGTATTATATCTTGAGAGGATATTGTGTGAATGCCTATTATATCGAAGAAACATATTATTGGGCAAAGAAATAGTATAAACACTTTGGAAATAAATTGCAGATGCAAATTTTGAGGATCTGTAGACCCTTATCTAGTGACTATATTACTATTAAAAAATGTAATTATTAGGCTCATCAGCATCTCCACTCTTTAGTAATGGCACCACCTTTGACAACTTAAAACAGTCTGAAATAATACCAGCCTGAATAATTTCATTAAAGATTTCCGAAAGTGGAAAACTCACATAATCAACAAGAGACTTTAATATAAAACTTTTTATATTATACACATTGGTTGCACCTGAATTCTTTATTGAAGTGACAGCCAATGCAACCTCTGATGGTGATGATCCAAGAAAAATGTCTTGCGATGAAGAGGCACCATCGAAGAAACATATAAGAATCACAAATTTGGGGTAGATTATCTGCTATATTTGTAAAAAATGAAGAAAACACTTTGAATCTAAAGGGTTGCCTTAGTTGGATTATTTAGAATTCAGGATGAATCTTTCGTAATAATTCATTGGTGTACCAATTTGTTGGCCCTCGGCTAAAAGGATTATGTATCTTCTTGAATGGAAAATCTCTCGCCACCAAAGATGCAAGTAGGTTTGTAAAATGGGTTGATAGGGACTGCCCACCCATAGCAAAATCTGGTCGCCAATCTAGTGAGCTAGCAGACTGACAAAAGCCCTTAATATACTTTAATCCCACGCTATCAGATAAGAAATGTTCAAGAGACTCACCTTTCTCTTAACGCCTTTTTTACTTTTGGCTGGTTGCGCGGGCGGCACCACGCTCAGCGACGAAACGGGCGTGTCGATCGCTGGGGCGGAGTACGCGGTGGTGGGGGTGGTGGTGATGGGCGCGGCCTGAATGCTATTCGCTGCCGCGATGGTGGTCGTCGCCGTGCTGCCTGGCACCGTCGCCGGGGCGGCGTTACCGAGTGGTAGACCTACGGAACCTAAAAAGAAAATGCCACAAATAAAATTTTTACTAAAGCATGAGAAAAAAGTTTAATAAAAGATAAAATGATATAATATGTAAAACACAATCAAAACATATAATCGCTATTGCGATAAAACAACACAGTACTTTATCAAATAAGCATATGGCATTAAGTCAGGTATCAAGTAAAGTCAACGTCAACATCTACAAACTTTAAAAAGATTCATGAACTCACCAGTTGTCGTAGCAACGGGATTCGAAACCGTAGACGAAACTGCCGCCGGTGGTCTACCTCTAGAAGGTGTGACGACTGGCGTCGTTGGTGGACCGGTAGTGCTGGTCCGACCCTTCGGTTTGCCTTTCGCTCCCTTCTTCTGGGTCTCCATAACACTCTCCTCCTTGGGCATGTCTGCCACTTTCGTTAGGAACACCTAAAAATAAATTTATATTTGTGCATATTATGAATGAAATCTTTTTTATAGGGTTTGACTATTTGAGATTTTTATATCCATCTAATTTAATACTAATTTATTTATTTAACAGGTTATCTCCCAATCAATTAAAAATATAAGTCAAATAAATAATGTCAAAACAATAAAACGTACCATGAAACATTGAACACAAAAAAACAAATCTAAATATACTTCATGAAGTCTATCGGGATTAGACCAATCAACTCCAGGATTTTTTTTTATACGTCGGGAGTCATTGTGCCTGTGACTTTGAACAAACTTAAAATTCATGTTGAAGGAATTATCCAAAATTAAAACAATACTTA
This sequence comes from Kuschelorhynchus macadamiae, assembly GCA_030620095.1. Taxonomy (NCBI): domain Eukaryota; kingdom Metazoa; phylum Arthropoda; class Insecta; order Coleoptera; family Curculionidae; genus Kuschelorhynchus; species Kuschelorhynchus macadamiae. Next base: position 110,980 of record JAUTXW010004642.1, on the reverse strand, counting down.
GCACTGATCTGCACGAGACATTAAGGACGAGAATCAAGCAACGCAAAACTATTTATTATGATATTCTCTGCTATCTCACAAATCAGGACTTTATAACTCAGAACAAGATTAGAAAAATGTTTAATCAAAATAAACATCAAAAATGAATCAACTAATCAATATGAAACAGAAATCAGCGGCGAAGATGATATTCTCCTTACTGAAAGCAGCAGGTAAACCTTTAAGCGTTAAGTTGCAAAAGGCATTTCAAAATGTTCATAACATAGACTAATACAAAAGCAAATGAAAAAAAAATAAAACCCTGATGGCCAACAACATTAGGCAAGAAATTGATCTATCTATTCGTCACCATAATCTTTATTATTAATGTAGGGACGTAGCCGATGCACGCATCGGACAAGTGGCCCTTCAGAAATTTACACTACAGAATGCTAAACATTCCAAATGGTACGCATTCGCAATAACGTCAAATAAATAAATAATGAAGTCAGTAACTCTAAGAAAAAATATGTCAGATCAGCAAACGAAAATTACCAATGAGAAAGATTTTCAATTGAAATAAAATAATACATGAATAATGATAAAACTACACAACTACATAAACAAAAACTAACATCAACATGGGCCAAAAAACATTACAAAACCAATCCGGTTAACTGCCTTTTCAGCTGCAAAGTGCTTAGTCAGTCAGTCAACAAATGCGATAAACCTGTAACGTGATAATTTCGGACTTATAGCATGCTAATAATAATATTAAACTATTTAAATAATTATATAATAAACAAATTTTTAGATAATAATACTACTAAATATTAATCATTTTTGAATTTACAATTTTGCTTTCCTATCACGTTTGTCTTTTAAAACTACGAAAACTTCTTTTAATGCACTATGGATTTAATATGTTAATGATTATTCTTGTGCGATTCTGCCGGTTCGATTTTTAGAGAACAGAATTTTGGATTCAGTTAGTGCGAACTGAAATAAAACAAGTATATTAGAATTACACTGTATAGGTCCGCGCAACTGATCGATGTGTCACGACATCTCCAGGTCTCGTTTATCAATAGCCTGGCTTACGGTTCGATTATCGATTTTTCTGTCGTTAATTTTGGAAAGGTACCGCGGTGGAAGTGGACGGTCGGGGCAGTTTCCTCGGTCTCCTGCACACATCGCAGTATTCTATCAGGCGCATTTGGTCGTATCGTAGGTTCCTACAAAAGAGGGCGCTACATTGTCAATTTTGGGAAAGAATTATTCAGATGAGTCGGATGCATTATGGCAGGTCTAGATTTTGTTATTATTTTCGAGGGCTTACAATGGTGTAATTTGGGGTTCTTTTGGAATGCCCAAGTATAGTTTTGTGAGTGATTTTTTATGATAAGTTTTCCGGTAATATTGCCCTCCGTGATGCCGACGTATTTCTAGTCATTTCTAGTTTTATCGACCGGTTCCTGTGGTTACGACAGCAATCTGTGACCGTAGTTGCCGGATCATGAATAAGTTTCCGATCCCGTGACTGCAGAATTTTTATATCGGATGTGACATTTTACCTGACTGTGGCTCTGAAACAATGAATTTTATATATTGTTTCTATTTCTCGGATTTGACCTTTGGATATTTAATTGACGGATATTTGCTGTGCCTTTGGTGTTAAGTATGACTGGTTGCTTATTGATAAAGAATTGAAGTCTTAACTAGGATTTTATGAGTGGAATCGTGGCAACATGGCGAGACATTTTGGACCTGTTGCTCCAAAAATTTGTTCCTGCTTGGTGAGTCTCAAGTCAGCAGTGTGGTGCGCGGTCCATTTTCTGATGCCTTCATCATAATTTTCAAGTAGAGCCTGGCTTGATCGTATTTACGAGATTTATTGATGAGCATCTTTTGCGAAATAGTTCCTGTTTGGATTTGAAAGTTCTAAAGTTGTTATTCGGGCACTTTGGGGTTTTTTTTGGACAGAGGAAGTTCGCACCCACGAGGGAGAATTGTGAAAATGGCCGCCACACTCTAAAATCCTCGTTCCACCATCTTTAGAGGATATCCTCCTGCTGACTTGCCATATTGGCACCTGGAATAGCAGATTCCGGTGAGTTTTTGTATATTTGATTATTTAATAATATGATAATGCCGTGTATGGTTCTTAGTGGCCATTTCCATGACCATACGCCATTTTGTTGAACATCTTCGGTCTGGGTTGACATTTTATTTCTTTAAATTTAGAGTCAAGACTTCGTAAGAAGCCCACTGCACTTGTCCAGACCATCGACAACCACACGTTGATTCCGTTTTTAGCATTAGGCAACTGCTAGACCCAGACTCCATTTTGGTTAGAAAACCCTCAGAAGGAGGTAATATTATTTTATTTGCATATTTTATTTAATTTTTGTTTACATTTTGGGCTATATTTGGATATGGTTTAATGTTTGCTAAGGGATGTTTTCTCTTTAGGGTTTTTTTTTTTTTTGTTTGGATATTATTCCAAGGGATTTCCGTCACGACGACGATCAAGTCCTGTAATTTGGATTTTTCTTTGGATCAGTTATTGGGATTGCCAACTTGCCTGACCAGGCAAGAGACTCACGTTCAGCATCGGAGCTGGTGCTGCTCCCACCTGTATACGCCTGAGTCCAGGTGACATTTCTTCGCCTGAAGGTCTGAACAGCTAACGGCCACAGCTATTGGAGGACGTCCAAATAAGTAACCGTAGCAAATAATTAAAATTTCAACTATTATATCTTTTGCAAGCTAAATTCCTCGATACAGTCAATTAGCCAATTTATTAATTTGTTCTTCATATTTACAAATTCAAATTTAAATTAATTTTTCTCACTAAAAATCAAAATCTATTTACTAATTTTAAACTAAACTTTTTACCTTATTATTGAGCTGACTGGCTTATCGAGTGGCCTTTAATAACTTGTCTTGATTCTATTTATAATTTTTGATGTATTTCACTGACTTGTATTTGATTTTGCACTCACGATTTATGGCGTCATAATATCGACCGTGGTACTATATTTTTATATATTCCTGCATACTGTTGACCATTGTCATATTTATATTTTTTTTATTATTCATTTTCTTGTGTACAATATCGATTTCTCTTAAGCTGCAGGTAATTTTAATAATTAAGATTAGAAGCTTAGTACATATTATAGCTGTATCGCTGTTGGCCCGCGTTTGGACCATACCTACATATACTATTATTGTACTTGAAATAACTTTTGAAAAAAAAAACAAAAAGAACAACTTATTTGATATTAGTATATGATTTGAAACAAAATTTTGCGTTTTACTGCTGCTACCTACCTACAAGTGAGACCCTCATATCTTAATTAATTATTTGGTATTCTGTGAAGGTAAGCTCATTGGTATAAGATAATATTTTGGTTTTTCGTTGCTTGGAATCGCTAGAGTTGTGCAACACTGGGCGATAATTCGTAATTATTATCGGCCTAGTACTTCATTAACTTATTTGATAAAGTAGAGTAATAATTAATTACGTGTGCAAAATATTTAGATCTTAACCCAGCCCTTCTCCACTGTTGCTGTCGGCCTCTACTATTATTCTCCCCAGCTTGTTCCAACTCTTAGGGTCTCCAACGCCTTGATGAATTCGAAATTCAGTATACTTAATGATCATTAAATAAATATCCGGTAAGTGAAAATTTTGTGCCATAAACCCATAATTTGTATGGTGGTACCTTTTAACAAATAGCTGTGATTGTCTTGTTCTTCTAATAGGCACTAAAAACGGGACTGATCCAAGCAGCACTTCGCAGCCAATCCCTCTCACCAATTTATGCAAAAAGACCAGAAGTGCCTTTTTTCTTCTAAATTCAAGGGTTTGAAGGCCGCAAAGAAGAGCTCTAGTATTAGATGACATACCTTGATATGGGAAATGCAATTTATGTAAGAGGTATTTTGAAAACCTATTTTGCACCTTTTCAATTCTGTCAATGTGACACTGGTATTGATGGACTCCATATCGTACAATATTCTAGAAAGCTACGAATCAATGAGTTATAGAGACACCCAATTGCTTTGGTATCATTTACGTGTTTCGTATGTCACTTTATAAAACCCAGAAGTCTAAAACCCTTAAGTACAATGTTATCAATATGTACATTAAAAGTAAGATTTTCATCAAAAATAACACCTAGGTCCGTTAAAGAACTAACAACTTCAAGGTTTACATTATCTATGAAGTAGGTGGAGGGTATGGTATTAATACAGTTGTGAAAACCGAGCACTTTACATTTCAAAATGTTAAGAGAGAGATAATTAGTACTGCACCATTTGACAAGCCTTTCCATATCAGACTGCAGAGGATTGGAGTCTGAGGAGACTGGTGAGAAGAATTTTAAGTAGTCTGCATATAAAAAACATTTGGAAAATTCGAAACAGGATTTTATATCATTTATAAAGAGCAGAAAGAGAACTGGACCCACATGCGAACCCTGCGAGACACCCGATGTCACAAGAATCTCCCTGGAGACTGAAATGCATATGTTGACTGCTTCAAAAAGTCTTCAATTTTTAATAACTATTCACCCACAAGTGTGAAATGTGAAAGATGTTATTCTTCCATTTTGATGTAGTAAAATACATTTGAGGTTTGGAGATGATGCTTGAAGTATTTTTTTAAAAAATTTATGAACTTAGAACTTTTACAGACATTTAAATTTGTTAAGAAGTGTTTTTGGTTAATTTCTGTTTCTTTTCTTTAATGTTTCATTCTGGAATTATGCAAGCAATCTCGAAAATCTCATGGTTAGAAAAACCCTTTGGGATTGACATCCCTAATTAATATTCTTCCTTATCACCAAACACTAAGTCTTTGTTTTAAGACTCTATAATTAATAAATTCAAATGGGGAATTCCAAACTTGAATACAAAATTCTGAAGAAGTTTCCTCTAAATCTATTCACTCTTATAAATGTAATTTTTATAAAAAGAACACCAGACAACAATAAACACACTCAAGGCATGTTTAAAGTTTTCTAGCCTAGCAGGTTATTAAATTCCAGGTTTTGTAAATGTGGGCCTACCAACCTGTTATCGATCAGTACATAAAAATATCAACTTTATTTAGTTTTTTTTAATTTACTTTTGATTAGGATGTTCAAGCTGATGTTATTACAATTTCAACTAGCATTGTGGCAGGGATTCCCACTTATCAATTTAATTGCAACATAGTTTTTTTTCAGAACTGTCAAACACATTATTTACATTAGTTGTTTATCTAAACTGATACTGATTATATTCTTGGAAGAAATAGTAAATGTGATAACTGATAAGGAAACTATTTAAGTAAAGAAGAGAAATATAAATCTATAAAAGGATTTAGGCAAAAAGTTGTATATACAGGGTGATTCACAAATTAGTGCCGCAAATTCAAGATGTGATTTTTTTTACTAATCTTTTAAAGTATAAAACCTAAAACGCATATATTTCAAGATTCAGGGTGGCATTGCTTTATTTATTTATTTTAAAATTTATATCCTAAATTTTTCAAGATGCATCGAAGAAAATTGGTACCTTTTGTTGCATCTATAAAACAGTCTCACTCTCACTAAAACAGTCTTACTTGACCCCAAAAAAGTGTGACTTTTTTTGTGGTCACGGCCCGTTTTTATGATGCTTAGTTGCATCAAATTCTCCATAATTTTTTTTGTCTAGCGCTTTTTTCATATGCGACATATTTTTACAGTTATTTAGCTAAATAGGCTTCTTTACATATGAAATTTCAGTACAAAAACCTTTAAATATGAATAAGAACTAAAATTTTAGGTTAGATTAGACTTTTTCTCCCTTTTTGCATAATACATTTTCTAATTTTCATTCAATTTAAAAATGTAGTATATGAATTAAAAACACGAAACTTCGTCACCCTGTCCCTTAAAAAATAAAAATTTTTGGACACAAGTATATATGACCCCTTATACTTCAAATTAGTCAAAGAATTACTCTTTAATTTTTGGTACTTATATCTAAATCACCATACATAAGATGAACAGTATCTTCTAGTATGCAATTTTGTCTGTTACAAATAATTTTTAAAAGAAATAAACTAAATAGTACCATGGAAATTAATGTCTTGCAGGGTAAATCAATTTTTTAAACTATATTTTGTTTATATACAGGGTTATTCACGCAATCCGTTCATTGAAAGTTTTTGATGATGCCATTTAGATAAAAATTTCAAATTTTGGGATTAAGGTAAGGCCAAGGGGTACTTCTTTTTTGAAATATTTTCAACTTCCTGTCACTTCCGGTTTAACCGGAAGTTGGTATCAACTTGCTTATTTTAAATAGAACACCCTGTATTTTATGATATTTTTTAATTCTACGGAGAATTTTAATGCTATTTTATGTAACATGTCCTATACCTAGGTTCAAGCGTTCTTAAGATATTTGACCTTGAACCGAAAATGAGCCTTTGGGGTACCTAATTTTAAAATGTCATATTTTTGTAAGTTTTGAAGATATTATCTTCATATTTTGCAGACGATCGGTAAATAATCTTAGGTTTCTATTTTTTTTATTGAATTTGTCTATTTTTATATAGGGTGTCCTAAATTCAGCGGCAAACATTCACATTTTCAAAGCCGCTAAAGTCCGTTTTTTTAAATGGGACACCCTATAACTTTATACACTATCAAATGTAGAATTTCATTTTGTATCGAACTGTATTAAGGTTCCCTTTACCTATTCGTAACCATTTTCGAAATAATTGGGTTTTATAAAAATATCGTATGTATTTGCTTAAATCTTTACATGTTCCAATGGTGAGCCATGGAAAAACAATTGAGATTCAATATCCAATATGACAGATGATTAGTATGCGTTATTTATCAAAAGCTGTCAGTGATAAACTAAATCTTCTAAATCGAAATGGAAGAATACTCAAACGCTGATATTCTCAATCTATTTTATATTCATGGAGAATGTTATAAAATTTTGGAGAGAACGTGTCGTGTGTTTAATGAACGCCACCCTGATTTGCCGCCAATGAACAAGTCAAAATTCAAGAGGATTGAAACGAACTTGGCAAGGTTAAAGTTACAAAAAATGTTCCGAAACCAGTGACAAATGCCGAGGATAACGTAATAAACCCATTAGCTTATTTCCACGCAAACCCGCAAAGTTCAATACCGTCTGCAGAAAACGATTTGGGAATTTCTTCTTCATATGTCCAAAGAATCTTGAGCGAACATCATATGCACCCTTATTCCTTCCAAAACGTGCAAGCCTTGAGACCTGTTGATGACGTCCGACGAGTAGAATTTTGCGAATTCATGTTTTTGAAAATTCAAGGGGACCCCCAATTCCTTTCAAAAATATTTTGGACCGATGAAGCGAAATTTTCTAGAGAAGGAATAACAAATAGAAGAAACGAACATTTCTGGGCAGCAGAAAATCCGCACGCTTTACGCGAAACGCGTTCTCAAGAGAGGTTTAGCTTCAATGTTTTCGGTATAGTATTAAATGATCAGGTGCAGTACTGTATTTATGAAGACAATTTAAACAGTGATAAGTATTTGGAAATTCTACGAGGGATGGTTACTGAATTTATAAAAGAAATTCCTATTGTTGAGCTGCAAAATTATTGGTATCAATTAGATGAGGCACCAGCACATAATTCCGCTGCAGTTTATCTCCAATTATCTTGAATTTTTGAAGATCGCTGGATTGGTCCCAATGGCCCTTGGAGATGCCCTCGCGATAGCCTGATTTAACACCCCTAGACTTTAATTTATAGGGATTTTCTTTCTTTCTTTCTTTCTAGCCGTTTTCTATCCTTTGGATATAGGCCTCTCTCATGTTTCTCCAGTTTTCTCGGTTCTGAGCAACTTGATCCGGTTGAGACCTCCTGTTCTCTTAATGTCATCGTACCAGCGTTGTTGGTGTCTGCCAGTGCTTCTTTTTTCTCCCCAAGGTCTCCATCTGGTAACTTTTCCGCTCCAGTTAGTGTTGTTTCTGGCCACATGTCCTGCCCAGTTCCATTTTAGAGAGCAGATTCGTTTTGTTATGTCCTGGACTTTGGTCCTGCTATCTTATCTTATTATAGGGATTTATCAAAGGTAAAGTCTATGCTTCCCCAGTAAATAACCAACAAGATTTACTGGATAGGATACGAACAGATTTTGCCGAATTAGAAAACGGACAAATTCAACGGGCTACAGCAACTGTACAAAGAAGAATTGAAATGTGTCTTCAAATAAACGGACAGCATATAGAACATTTGTTACAATTCAATTTTATTATTTTATTTATTTATTGTTGATTGTTAGATTGCTATAATTAAGTTCACTAAAACAAGTTTAGAACAGCCTCGAACTTAGTAGATATGGTTAAAAATAATGTAAACAATTTATAAAATTTTTTATAACTTTAACTTTGCCGAAACGAAAAAATTTCGTTTCAATCCTCTTCAATTTTCTCTTTTTCATTGGCGATAAATGAGGATGTTTTTCATTAAAAACATGACACGTTCTCTCCAATATTTTGTAACATTCTCCGCGAATATAAAATAAATTGAGAATATCAGCTTTTGAGCGTTATTTTATTTTAATTTAAAAGTTTCAAATCAGCTGTCATGTTGAATAGAAAAGCACAACAATTGTTTTTCCATGGCTTACTACGGGAAGGTGTAAGCATTTAGCAAATACATATGATAGTTTAATAAAAACATGATTATTTCGAAAATGGTTACAAATAGGTATAGGGAACCTTAATACAGTTCGATAGAAAATTAAATTATACATTTGATAGTGCATAAAGTTATAGGGTGTCCCATTTAAAAATACGGACTTTAGCGGCTTTGAAAATGAGAATGTTTGCCACTGAATTTAGGACACCCTGTATAAAAACAGACAAATTCAACAAAAAAAATAGAAACCTAAGATTATTTACCGATCGTCTGCAAAATATGAAGATTATATCTTCAAAACTTACAAAAATATGAGTTTTTAAAATTTGGTACCCCGAAGGCTCATTTTTGGTTCAAGGTCAAGCATCTTAAGAACGCTTGAACCGAGGTATAGGACATGCTACATTAAATAGCATTAAAATTCTCCGTAGAATCCAAAAATATCATAAAATACAGGGTGTTCCATTTAAAATAAGCAAGTTGATACCAACTTCCGGTTAAACGGAAAGTGATAGGAAGTTGAAAATATTTCAAAAAAGAAGTACCCCTTGACCTTACCTTAATAGCAAAATTTGAAATTTGTATCTAAATGGCATCATCAAAAACTTTTAATGAACGGGTTGTGTGAATAACCCTGTATATGCATTTAAATCACTATACCATATCATGTATTTAGTAGTAAATATTTACCCCCACGTTCACTAAAAAGATTTAAGAGTTAGACCAGGTCTAGTTGCTATGGTACTTAAAACCCCCAGTTCGCCAGTTATGTTTCGCTTACGTCACTGCCATTTTGTAATTGTGACATTTAGAAAAATTATTTGTTCAATTCTTGATAACGTCATCTTAAACCTATAACTGTCAAGTTAGACCCATTCTAAATTTAAATATATTTAGTGAATAAGGGTGTAATTTACGTAACTTTACATTTAGATTTTCAATATTTCCTTGATGTCTCACCAATTTTTACCTCTATAAAATGTAACATAATCATCTGCAAAAATGTGTATTTTTCCTAAACATTTTAAATAAATTGTTTAAATAAATATTAAAGAAACTCAGGTAGTTTCGTTATCATACGCATTAATATTATTAGATGAGTAACAAATAACAACTTGTGTTGATAATTATTCAATCCCAATCCCAGCTGGGTTATAAAACTATGCAAGTATTCTGTAAACTTAAATTTTCTTAACAATTTTTCTGGTACAATATAGAACAAACTTTGTATTGATTCCATTTATATACCTACATAAGAAATTTGTAATATCACCAATAGTTATAAACAAGTAAAAGAAAGGCACTTTTTGGATTTTATTACCTTACCTTTTCTAGAGTTTGCGCCATCACTACAACATCCTCTCCGGGCTTGTTGTAAACGTAGCAGTTCGTAAACATAGTATTGAAATCCTGTATACATTCTTTTCCTGACCAATAGTAGTTGTTCTCCAGACGTTTCCTTATTGTTCCTAGGTCCATGGGTTGTTTAATTATTTTATGGTAATCCTAAAATGTTATAAGAACATCAGGGAATTTCAATTAAATATATGACATAATGTCAAAGAAAAAATCCTCTAATAATTCTGACTATGTTGCTGCAAAATATTTAGGAAGACATAGCCCTGTACTTACAGGTAGGTTTAATTTTTTAGCATCTACAGGTTCTTGGAAGGGCCATGCAAATTGGTGCTTCCAAACTGCTTTTAGCACCGTCTTTTGCAAAAATTGCAACTGATTGGTTATCCTGCCAGGCCTAAGAAGAGAAAAGTTGCATTTGTATAAATGTATATATATATATATATATATATATATATATATATATATATATATATATATATATATATATATATATATATATATATATATATATATATATATATATATATATATAAGAACTTACCTTTCTGCAGGTGGCATTACTGGTGGTTGTACCACTCCGTTGACAGGTTCGACGACAGGTTCATTTCGGGGTGGAGGTTCCCGATGGTCCCTCGCAGTGGTTGCAGACTGTGAAGGGGCGGCGGCCGCCCCATTACCCGCCGAGGCTTGCTCATTCATTTTTCCAGTATTATTCTGAGCAGCAGCCTCAACTTGTTGCATTGCCTTACCTTATCTGCAACAATAATAACAATACTAATAGTCAATAATAATATTAGTCATATCAAGTCTCTGAGAGTCTGTTCAATGTTAAATGTGTTCTTGATTTTAAATTAGTATTTAGACATTTTTAAAACATTGACCTGTTCTATATCATATTTGTGATCTTAGGAACTAATAAAATGAATTTGAATTTATATATTTTGCACCCACTTGATTCAATGAGTCAATCAAGAAAAAAATAAATTTATCTCAAGAATAGCAGAGAAATTTTTCCAGATAGCTACCGAGCAACATTTTGAACAAAAAATGTTATTTTTTTAAAGGTCCTTTCAATCATTGATCATGGCTTGCCCTATTGGTAAAATTGGTGCTTTGGGACTCAAGATATTGGTGTTAGACTGGCTTTGGAAGTACTTATTGAGTAAGACGCAGCATATAAGTATTAACTTGACAAGGTTATTTTGTGCCCCGCAGACATTGAGCAGCATCCACCTAATATGGGACGGTTTGAGATTTCAGTTTTATATTAAAAAAACCTAACCCCGTGGTTTTTTTTGGGTTTTATTGATTTTTCTTTTATTAAACTGCTAATGTACCTACTATTCAGGATTATAGAGAAATATAACAGTGTTCACAATATTTCATAATGTTATGTAACAACCCCTGTTTCCAGAAGTTATTAAATAAAATTATATTAATTTTTTAAGTTATTGTATATTTTATGGATTCTTTCTGCAGCTGCTAGTATAAAGTTCTCGAATGTAATTCTGAATTTGGGAAACTTCAAGCGCACTATTAGCTACAGAATCTACTCTGGCTAGGTGTACAGCTCTAATGTGTCATGTTATTGTATTTAGATACCAGTTAATTGTGCCATCTTAGTGTAGTAGTGTATAAGTAGTTATATTTATAATTTCATATATTTTGTACAATTAATTTATATTTAGGATATTCTATTGTAAATATAGTCATTTAGTAAATAAATAAACAAAATAAATCATCTCATATCCAATATATACATACACTTATATAATATAATATACATATAAAAAAATAAATATATATATATATATATATATATATATATATATATATATATATATATATATATATATATATATATATATATATATATATATATATATATATATATATATATATATATATATATATATATATATATATAAATATATACATATGTATATATACACGTAATATATATATATATATATATATATATATATATATATATATATATATATATATATATATATAGTATTGAAGATATTATGTGCTCAATTAAAAGATATAGTAATTCAACTCGGCCAAAGGAGAATGATAACAAGCCACCTTTGGTTAGTGTTGTTCTTCCCTGCATACATGGCACTAGATAAAATAGGACGATTACTTTGGTAATCCACCATATGTACATTCTTTAATATGCCTAAGAAGATTAAGCATTGTCTAATCCCCAAAAGATATTGTACCTTTCCAAACAGAAGGAGTATATAAAATTCCTTGATCCTGTGGAGAAGTGTATGTAGAAGAAACCCTGTGAGAATATTCCCAGAAAATTTCCTTGCCAACATTCAAAAGGAAAGTTTCCCAAATAAATCTTTCCAAAAAATGGCCAAAATTGGACAGTTTCCAAAGATGAAAGTTTCCACTGCTCATCACTATATCTTGTCTAGTTAAAAAAAATGAGGGGGAGTATTTAGGATATTCAATAGCCCTTTCCAGCATATGGATAAAGGAAAAAATATAGGTTGTATGATTAATATCACACATTAAAATTAAAAAATGAAACAATATAACACTTGTGAATGTGACTGACAGTTAATTAAATTTTAGGTTTATAGAACACATTAAAAACTAACTATTAAATTATTGCATTTAATGATTCAGTGATAATACAAGAACATAAAATAGATCATTACAACATGACCAAGTTAAGGCAATAAAAATTCTACATTACTATTAAATAATTTATTTATAGTTATCAGTTTAACATTCTATGCAATAAAATTACATATTTTTAAAACCAGCTAATTCCTGAGGATCAAATTAATACTTATTTTTGTAATGGATAAAACCAATATCTAATAATGCTTTCCTTCTTTCCATACCCATATTGTCAAAGACAAAGTCAAACAGCTTCCATAATTCTTAAAAAGTCATACCAACTAAGTTGATAGCTTAAACTAAGCATATAGACTTTTAAAAAAACATCACAATAATTACATATTGCTAAAAAAAAATATTACTTAAACTGTTAAAATTACAGTAATGTAATAACAAATTGGGCATTACAAAATAAAACGGCTAAAATTACTAAGATAACAATAAAATGGACAATCACAAGTGGTTGTCATAAAATTCCTGCAAATTGTAAAATGATTTTTCTATTAAAATACATTTTAAAGAATTTCTAAACAAGTTAATTCTTATTATTTGTTTTATATCTAGTGGTGATAATATATCTTAAGCCCCTCAAAGAAAAAAGAATTTCTGATGAGTGCTGACTTAGGAATAGGTAAGGGTATATTATCAGAGTTCCTTGTTTCATACTGATGACCCATTTGTATTCCCCTAAATCGCTTGTGAATAAGGCAGGCAGTTTCCAGTATCAATAAATAAGGCAAGATGAGGATTTTTTGTTGATAAAACAGAGGCCTGCAATCATCTCTAAATTTGGCCTGACATATATATCGAAATTCTCTCTTTTGCAAAATAAAAACTGAATTAAACTGATACTGAGAGCAAAATCCCCAGAAAGGAATACCATATAATAATATTAATAAATGCCTTTAATTCAGAAAATGTACAAAATATTTAAACAAATAAAAAAAGTTTGCATGTCGATGATTGGCACAGTCTAGCTTTAGAGCTACTCTACTGAGCCAATCAATGACAAAGAATATTCTAAATCTAATCTAACAGTAGTCATGGTAAGCAGTAGTATTTTTATATATTTAATAACAAACAACAATAAACAACTTATGACAGTAATGGATCACAACACTTTAAAACTTGAAACTTTAAATCAAAGATCAAAGCTTAATGAATGATAACTCTTTTGAAGAAAAGCAAGATCGAGAGCAAGATGTATGACAGAAATTTACACTGTTTAATGTTATTAACTTGTACGTGGTATGGTAAAGACATAAATGTGTTAGCACCTTTGTATAATGGGCCGTGCGGATAGTATGTAGAATAATGAGATGAAAGTTTATCCCTGATTCTGGTTACAAAAGGCCTCCTCTGCATGACCATCTGCATTTGTGGAAAATGAGTGTCTTTTAACAAATCTTACCAATTAGAATGGGCATTTTTGGATGGAAATAAAATTCCATAAACAATGATGGACACAAGATACAGTCATCCTGGTCGGTGTTGGGTCCGCTGCTATTTATCATTTATGTGAATGATTTAGCAGCTTCTGACCCTACTGTAGATTTTATTCTGTTTGCAGATGATACCACTGCTGCTAAAACAGGGAAAAACATTTTAGAATTGCAGACGAGCATGGGTGATACACAGTTGAAGGTGTCAGACTGGTTTCATGCGAACAACCTTAGCATGAATATAACAAAGACTGAAAACATGACGTTTACACTTAGTACATCTTTTAACTGTGAGAATAATCCAGAAACTGTTAAATTCCTTGGTGTATATCTAGACCAGAAGTTAAACTGGCATTCTCATATCAATCATTTAACAAAAAAGCTTTCATCTAATATTTATTGTACTGCGGAACCTACTCAATGCTGTTTCGGGGAGTGTTCTTCTCATGACCTATCATGCCCTTATTCAGTCCCACATTTCTTATGCCCTGCTCTCTTGGGGACATGCAGCGGAATCTGGGAGAATTTTTGCCTTGCAACATCGAGCAGTAAGAGTTGTTGGAGGAGTACCGTATCAGGCGGATTGTAGAGGCGCATACAAACAACTTAAAATTATGACTCAGCCCTGTATGTACATTTGTGAATGTCTTAAATATGTTAGGAATAATTTGAGTGAATATGTTAGGTTAAATGAGATTCACTCATATCAAACTAGAAATAATGATAACTTTTTAGATCAAAATACAAGAGTTCTAACCACACTACACCACAACTTGTTACGTTCTGGACGCGCGTTTCGCTAACCAAGTTAGCATCATCAGCAGATGATATAAACTAAAGTAAGTTATCCTAACCGAGACTATTTATGGTAAATGTGGTCACACTTGGTTACACCTGACTGCACCGTTTTCAAGTAAACAATAGAGGGGACTATAGGGAATAGGCCCTCTGTCTTTATTTAGTGCTTTCTTACCACATTTAACTATTTCTATACTCTCAAATGCATACAATAATCTATTATTAGATACATTTTTAATTAATTTAAGATTATTTATTCCTATTTGGTGGTTGTTTTCTAAAGCGTTTTTTAAAACGAGGAGTTTATATCATCTGCTGATGATGCTAACTTGGTTAGCGAAACGCGCGTCCAGAACGTAACAAGTTGTGGTGTAGTGTGGTTAGAACTCTTGTATTTTGATCTATCTTCCACCACAGGTTCCAGTGTTAGGAGATAACTTTTTAATCACATCCCATAGAATTAACAAATCTAGATTTGCAATAAATTATCATGCTCCTAAAATGTTCAATATGCTTCCTTAGAACGTAAAGGAACTAACACCAAGTGTTTTTAAATAAGATTAAGTGTTTTCTTTTAGACCAAGCATTTTACACCCTTGATGAATTTTATACTTTTAATTTTAACAACACAGATTTTAGCTAGTTTATTGTGACATTTTGTTTTGTGAAGTAGTCTTATTGTAATCTTGTTTAATTTTATTGTGTTTATTTCTGTCCTCTGAACTGTCTGTTTATTTTAAAGTAATTTTAGCTATTTTCTGTTTGACATTTGCTGTATTATAATCTTAATTAAGTACAGGCACTATATATTTCTTTTTTTTTAGACTTAGTATCATATTGACATGTGCAAACATTTTGTAAAAGCATGAATAAATACTTTGACTTTGACATTTGTGTATCTCCAGATATAATTGTTCTGTAAGCCTGTGTATGTGGAAGAATACATTAGGTTAAGTTCAGAAGCAAGCCTACTAGTGTAATAGTCCCAACTTAAGCATCAAGTTACACTGCTAGAAACTTTAAACTCTGTGCCACTGGACTAGATTTATGCTCCAAATTTACATATATAGATTGTAGAGAAGCAGAAGCTTTATACAATTTTAACAAGTTGGTCTTGCCATCTATTTATTTATTTATTTATTTATTTATTCAGTACAGTTAAGCAGATTTGCAGGTATTAACATAGTCAAGTATAAAACAAAATACAGGTAATAAAACAAACCAAATTACAAGTAACATCTTTAAAAAAAAATTACCAAAAAAAGAAAAGAATATACATGTATATATCTAAAAACTAAGTAAATCGGACATTATACAAACTATAACTTTAAATAATCTGCTACGGAATAGAATGCATTATCAAGTAGATAGTCCTGCAGTGATTTTTTATATTGTCTGATCTGATATTTATAGGAAGTTTATTGTAAATATAGCTACAAAAGCAATGTGGACTCTTTTGATGTTTTATGATTTGTAATAAAAATATTTTTCCATTTCTCGTGCCACAGTTATGTATGTTGGAAATAGTTGAAAAATTTCTCTTTATATCGGAAAACATACAATGCTGCTTCTAAAATAAGAATACTAAGCAGTGACAGAATTTTTTGCGTCCTAAAGGTGGTTTTACACGACTCTGTGGAACCCAACGAGAATATTTTTCTTATAATCCGCTTTTGGAGTATAAAAACCCGCTGAGGTCCAGCAGCCTGTCCCCAGTAAAAGATCATGTATTTCAAATGGCTAAAAACTAGAGCATAATATACATTTAGAAGCTGTTTTGTACTAAGAATATTTTTTAGGTTAAAATTCATTTTCCCTGATATATGTTCGATATGTAGTCTGAGAAATTTAAAATGATCATCATTTAAGATAAGGTTGTTCTCCAAGCACCACCAACCAACCTGTTTTTGGCATGAGAGAGATCAGAGATCAGGGCACTATGTGACAAAATTACAGATGTAACCTCAGAATAGAGCCATGTAGAGTTCTGTTGGTTGAGAAAAACACTCCCAGGCTTTCTCTTTACACAGACAATCTGCAATACATTAGTTGAGTAGGATTTCATAAGAGATGAGACTGTGGTACCTTGAATGCCACAACCCTGAAGTTTCCGAACAAGCAAGTTATGGGATATCGTATTGAAGGCTTTTGAATGATTTTTTATCAACAAACCTTCGACCCTCTCACTTTAGAAATACTGAATTTTACTACAAATATTTCCTAGTGTATATATATATTGGTTTTTACTAATTCTAAATCGATCATAAAACATAATCTCATTATTTTAACTTAGTAGGTATATAACTAGACATCTTGCATTAGTTTTCTTACCAGTTAAGCAAATTTAAACCACCTGG
Organism: Kuschelorhynchus macadamiae; assembly: GCA_030620095.1. Classification (NCBI taxonomy): domain Eukaryota; kingdom Metazoa; phylum Arthropoda; class Insecta; order Coleoptera; family Curculionidae; genus Kuschelorhynchus; species Kuschelorhynchus macadamiae. The sequence continues at coordinate 93,722 of JAUTXW010004642.1, read as the reverse complement.
GCCTATCAAGAGCTGGTCCGAAGAGTCAGTGAGCACAATAGATACCCCATACTTGGGATGGTGCTGCACTAGGCGCAGAAGGTCATGGTATCTTGTTTCTGGAAGAAAAAAATTTTGATAATTACAGAAGAAATATCAAATACAGAATCAATAAAATTATTAAAATATATATACATAGAAATAAAATGGCCAATGCAGTAAGAAATTATTGTTGATATCACAGACGTGTTATAATATATAAAAAAGCCAATTCATAAGAAGGACAACTATAGGCCTATCTCACTCCTCTCCAACATTAGTAAGGTAGGGTGATTTATACCAGGTTGGTTAAATTCTTTGATCAACATCATACAATCTCAGACAGGCAAAATGTTTTTTTTTTAAATCTAAAGTTCATGCCATTTATCAGACTTTGGTGCAGATACTCTAGCACAAACTCTATAAACAGCCATGTTCCTTGATTGAGCTAAAGCATTCGATAGTGTTGTTCATTTTATTTGGGGACATGAACAATGTGTCATTGAAACCAACAACTTGGGAAAACAATGCTTTTCATCATATACACAAATGACCTTGTTGGCATTGCTGACTATAGTGCAGTTCTTTTTGCTGATGACACTTCTCTGATTTTCAGTGAGGGGGCTAAGATTAGATCAAAGGGTAAATTGGAAGCCCCATGTAAAACAGCTTGCAGCAAGGGTCAGTAGGTATGGCTATGCTTTTCGTTATTTACAATATGTTGGGTGGCAAGCTTCCCTCCCAGCATATCAAGCATATGTCCGGTCTCATATTATCTATAGTTTAAGATTTTGGGGAAGTTCTGTTGAATCAGATAGCTGCAGGGAAGTATTCCACGAAACTGATATACTTACCTTGTTCTATACTCTCCAAGGTATTAAGTTTTTAATTAATGACTTTTCTCTGATAAGATGCGACAACATTTTTATGATTCAAGAATTAAAACAAACCTCAAAACCAAAAAACCAAATTTTACATTTGTACAAAGAAATGTTGTATTTAACATAATTAAAAAATTTTAAAGGAGAGAGCATAGAACAGTTTGAGAGAATTTTTTGGGAATGTTAATACTATGAGATGTTGCACTAAATATAAACTTTATAGACTAGTTTTATTATAATTTTATGGTACTTTTTAAAACTGAATTTAAACATTGATTGGTTTTATGTTTTATTATAATTTTATTGACTTAAAGTTTATTTAGCTGTAGGTATTTCTACTTTAAGACTTATTGTGACATGATCCATACTCCAACGTTTATGGGAAATTTGAAAACATCCTGTCACCTTCTTAAAATGTCAGCTTAAAATACAAGAAAATATAGCAAATGATGGTTGTATTGAATCATTTAAAGTTATAGATTAAGTGACCCCTCGAGCTACCTTGGATTTGTTGCCCATAAAATCCCGAATAACATATGAGATTGCTTAAGATACGTTTTTGAAATGGTGTGAAAAGAAAAGCATTTCTGGGAAATATACTGAAAATGTATTCCTGGCATATTTTGCAGAATAAAATGAAGGTAGATCTGTGGAACGAATAAATTTGTGTATTATAAATTGAATTTTTAACATGTTTGTAAAAAAAATTCTTTTTGGTTGACATATGGTTAATATTTCAATTCATTCTTAACCAACTAAGTGTTTTGAATCTTTTAAAGTCCAATTTAGTAATAAAATTAATTTGTCTAAGTGCTTCTATAAATACCAATACAAACAAATTGTAGCTAATAGATAAATATGTGGAAACAAAAATATTTTCTTACAAGATTCTTGAACTCTTTTTTGTTGGAGAGTTGATGATGATTAAAAGGTGCTTAAACTTGAATTGTCAGTTCTGAAAAGGGAATAAGTGAAAGAGTACAATTACTGGCTCTTGTAGGGAAAATAATAATAAAAATATGCCACTTATACTACTGTCATTATTAGTAATCACTATAACCTACTAGGAGCAGGGCATAAAAATACATAAACTTTTTTTAACTCACTACTTACAATTTAATTGTAATTACATTCCTGTGCACATTGTTTTGATTTATATGTTTTATATCTTACATTTCATATTGCACTTTTTATTAATTTTTTAGACACTGGTGTAACACTATAAACTTGGTTAATGCATTATCATGAAAAATGCAGTGGGTATTAAATGAAATAAAGCCCTGTTACTGATTAATAGAAATTAATAGTCATATATTATATGGCAAATTGTTTTGTTAATTTTATCAAAATGAGTCACAATTTTTTATGACAATTTGATCAAAAAGTAATTCTACATATTGACAATAGTTACCAAGGCTAAAAACTTGAAAAATAAATTATTTTTGATTTTACCTCTAATTTGTTAAATTTATTAGATGTCCTTAATATAACGGAATTATGTTCGAGTGCTAAAAATATAACACACATTCCATCACTAAAAGAAAAACGCAAAATAAACCAAAAATTACATTTATTTCAAAGATTACAGCAGTAGTATAGAAGGTAAAAGTATGACATAAAAATAGGAAAAATTAGGATTTGCACATAACTCAGATGAATGGTGCTTATTTAGATTCCTCTAAAATAAGTTTAAAAGCAGTTCTGCTTCATAATGGCAACAAAAGACCCTTTATTTTTCTTGCGCATACAGTTGACATCAAGGAAACATATAAAAGTATGTCAACTTATTCTAAATGCAATTAAGCTGATATGTATAAGTGGAAGAAATGTGGTGACCTAAAGTCACAGGACTGTTACTACTCTATACATATTATACAGGTAGATTTACGAAGTATTGTTGTTTTCTTTGACTTTGAGACAGTAGAGCAGCACAAAGCCATTACCAAGTAAAAGAATGCTTTCAGAGAGATCAATTTATTCCAGGCCAGGCTAACATAAAGAATATACCTCTTGTTAATTCTAAAAAGAATGTAAAATGTCGTAAAAGCATTAGATAAAGGAGATGCATTTAAATACCTTAAGCAAATTTTTTTTTAATCTAAGTGATGCTAAGCTTAAAGAAGGAATATTTGTTGGACCACAAATTTGAGAAATACTAAGGGTTAGGTTAGGTTAGGTTAAAAGTGAGTGGATCAAACTGACCCTTCACTGCGACTCTGTGGTCTATTGTGGCTCACTCCTTTATTTACACTTCCCCAAGCAACTCTAAATCCTCAATGAGTCTTATTGCATTTGGGGAGGTATTCTTCAAGTCCTCAGGCAGCAGAATATCTCTACCGAATATGGAGAACCTGATGCTGGCAGCTGCCGGGCATTCACACAGCACATAGCTGGCTGTCTCGTCATCCTTCATACATAGGCGGCACTCAGATTCTCATGGGTAATGAGCACATTTTCCCTGGAACATCATTGTATATTATACGGCCAATTTACTGCCATTAATAGAGCAATGGCAGCTGCTAATGAGATTTGGAAGATGTATTTCATACTCCTGTGAATCGAATTCGACGCCAATTAAAATAAATGTCCATTTTGTTCGTTTTACCTGTGATACATTTAAATGATGGTTTTCATTTTAATTAAATTTACTTTTATATTTTTAGCATGTGTAAATTGTATTTATTATGTTTTAACTACTTACTGTTACTTGTACTGTTAAATATTTTTTACCTAAACTTTTTCAATCCTGTCGATGTGACACTGATACGAAGGGCTCCATATGGTAGAGCAATATTCTAAGATACTCCGTACTAAAGAGTTATAGAGACTAGTAATCACTTTAGTATCAGTGACATGCTTAGTGTGTCTTTTAATAAAACCTAACAGTCTAAAACCCTAGCACTATGTTATCAATGTGCAGATTAAATGTGAGGCTTTCATCAAAAATGACACCCAAATTGTTAAAAGATATAACAACTTCGAGACTTACGTTGTTTACATAGTACGTGGAAAGAATGGGATTATTGCATTTAAAAAATCGGAGAACTTTACATTTAGTAATGTTAAGATGCAGGTAATTGGTGTTACACTATTTGTCAAGTCTCTCAATGTCAGACTGCAGTTGATTGGAGTAAGGGAAACAGGACAAAAGAATTTTAAGTCTTCTGCATATAAAAAGCATTTCGACACTTTAAAACAAGATACAAAGTCATTTATAGAGCACAAAGAGAATTGGGCCAATATGCGAGCCCTGTAGGACTGATGTAACAATAATCTCATTGGAAAACGAGCCACGTTTTTTAACATTTTACTAGACAGAAAAAGTGTGCTTTTTTCCATTTTATTGTGTACTCTGTGAGTAAACTCTTTGTTGATTTGTCGAGCAAGGGCAATATTCTTTATTTTCAGAGGCTAAGAGACGTTAGCTACTTAAAATGTTTATTTTTGACATTTTATTGCTGGATGAATTTCTGTACTAACAAAAATACCGCTAGGAAGGAAAGATCTTTTCTCCATAAATACTTTCAGGTATTAAAGTTTTTATTTACTTGTATTCTAAAAATAAACCATTTTTTTTTTTAATTCAAAACATATCTACTGTCGCAAAAGAACTAATATGTTGGTTGTTAAATTGATTAATAGTTTATAATAAGGTGTTAATGTGGAATACTTCATGTAATATAAAATTCCAGTGAAAACAGAATAAAAGAATGGATAGGTAGTGTTAAATTATAGAATTCTAATTCTCAGGCCCAAGTAGTTTTGCACAGTTGGAAAGGAATGCTGCATTTACAAGTTTGGATGTTAAGATATTTATATATTGATATTTTCAAGATAATAAGAAAAGTTCTAATATTACAAGAAACTAACAAGATTATTGTTAAAAGAAATTTCCTGATCATTTTCAAGGTTTTCTGTGGTATTGTTTAGTCTTCTTGCTGTTCAATTTTTAAAGCACATACAAAACACTAACAAAAACAGAATGAATGAGAGGATTCTACTATAGATAAAGTTGCCACCTATACTTTTAAATAAAGTATTGTATGTGATTTGTAACAATGTACTTTTTTTCTTCTTTTAGGTGTACCTTTTTTTCTTGATTACATGTTGAAATATGCTTTATTAACTTTAGAAAAAGGCCTCAACACTAAGTATAGATTTCTAACCCTGGGCTTATAGTGGTTTTACTTTTATAACATTTAATTAAAAGCTCCTACTGAAAATTACAATTTCACAGTTTTTATCAACAGAATATTCCAGTTCTTAAAGGAAAAAAAAACAAAACTAAATCAATAGACAGGAAATATTTTTGTCTATTTTTATGACTCCAATGTAATCAACTGAAGGCATGGAGTGTATTATCTCCAATAAATAATACTAACCTAAACTATATAAAAGAACATTTGAGATAGGACTAGCAAAATAATATCACAAAAAAAAACATTCTTCCCTTATGTAAAAAACTTTAGCTAGGACACAGATTAACAACCAATGCTAGGAGCCGCCTTATCTATTTCCAGGTGATAAATAAACCATAACTAACATTATGAATAAATAAGAACTGCTAACAGAGTCAAGGCTAAAAGGAAATTGGGTCAAAATCATTTTGATTATCTAAAGTGTGAATTAGATTGAATACATAAAACATTCATAAGATCTGAGCAGATATTTTTGGAGTTCAGCATATTCATATCTAAAGCCCCTATAAATGCTGAGATTAGCATCATTACAAGTAAGGGTACATGTATGTATTTATATATATTTATATATATATATATATATATATATATATATATATATATATATATATATATATATACCGAAACTGGATTTATAAACTTGGTGTCGTAGCTGTCTAGTACTGTTGCTGTTTTAGATTTTTTTCATTTGTCATGATGATTTGATTTAATTAAAATAAAAGAGTGATGTGCTGTCTTTTAATATATCTAAAACGAAAATATTAAATTTTAAGTGTGAGATAGATAATATTTGCCATGCTAATAGCACATCTAAAAATACCAATGACACAAAACCCACGGGATTATTGATAGACAATTCTCCAAGGTTCCATAGCCACATAATTAACTTATGTTGAGATATGCCCTTTGTTTCTGGGGAGGGTCTTAAAATTATATGTTCAAGTCAATTTTTGTGCCACAAAAAAACAGCTCTTAGACATACATGTCAAGCGGAGTTGGGTGATACATGTCGTCCATTATTTTTGAGGCATTCAGTGTTAGCCTTGTGTTGTATTTACATTTTAGAAATAACATGTTTAATCCACCAAAAATTTAGACATGAATTGGATCAACATACCTACGATTATAACATTCGCTAACTTTATATGCTACCATTATCGCTACCAAGAACTGAGCAATTTAGAAATTGTTTTGTGTATGATGGTAAAAAATGTTTTAGCATCTTCCTGCTGACCTTAAAAAACAGTCATGCTTTATACAATTCAAGAAAAAAACAAAAAGGTTATTAGTTCAGAAAGCATAGTACAGCCTTGACGAATATTATGGAGAGATTCTACTAGGTCTCAAACATATTACAAATATGTAAGTTTTTACATTTATATATATTCTTGTTGCTTGAATTTTAAATTGTAATTGTATGTATGCCTATGTATATGAATGTGTGTGTATATATGTATGAATGAATGTATATATATGTTATCGGTTGTTTATATAGTTTTTTAATATATTTCTAAACAGGATCTTGTACAAATGTAATCTTTCTCTAATTTTAAGTATGTATTTTTCTTTTAGTCTAACTTTTGACTTATTATAATTGATGGTTTTGTCAACACTTTTTGTATTTGATAATAAAGCTATATTATGACTTTGATTGTGTCAAATTTAATGTCAAGAAATATACATAACTATTTTTTTTTAATATTTTTAATAAAGAAAATCTAAGAATCTGAAAACCAAAGATAACACTGACAATTGAAATAAACCAAATTAAAACCTTGCAAAGAGAAAGTGTTTAATTTTTGGGGATTCTTGGTCCATTAACTCCTTTTCTTTCTAAAGCATACCCATTATACATTAAATTCTGAACATTGATGTCAATCAAAATAGTTTTGAATTTCACATCTGTGATTGATATTGACGACTGGCAAACTCAGATTTGAAACATTGTTACGAGTGCCTAATTATATGTTACTGACATATCCTAACACACCTAGTCCAAATAACTGATATATTAAGCATCAGCTATAAATTACTAGTTACTAATAATGGAACTGTTATTCATTTATAATTGTATAAAGTTAAATAAAATTTCTATTACTACAGATTAAAAAGGTAGTTACTAATTAATTTAATCCCATGAAGTCTTAGAAACCAGCTCAAACATCTAGACAGGTTTATAAACACTAGCAACACCGAACTACAAAATGAACTAGGGGAAATAATATCGACATTTAATGCTGAATTAGTTTTACTGTCACGAAAAGATAGCAATAGCTACTTTTTGACATTTTTATAACTAGATAGGTACAGCAAACCCAACTTCCATTAATTTAAGGTCTTTTCTATCCTACAACCTTGTTCTACTGTATGAAAATGAGGGAAATAAGTAAGACATATCCTTTGCACTTCAAAAATTAATTTTAACAAAAGATAGCTAGGAGGATAGGGTACCACCATTTATTGGAAATTTCAAATAAAGCTAATTCACAAAAGCAGCTAAAAATCAGCTTTTGATCTAATTTGACGCCACACCCCCTTTTCCCATACAAACAATAGACTTTACAACACAATTTCGCGTTTTGCAAGCTAACCTTCACACAAACGTTGGAAAATGCTCAAAGTTTCCCCCTTGTTCTGGCGTCACGTAGGACAAAATTCACTTGAAGTACAATTGTTTACATTCTGAAACAGGTAAGATAGAGGTTTTTCGGTCGGTATAGAGCCGGATTTTGAGGAAAAGCACTTTTTTTAGCGATAACTGACTAGTTTTAAGCGAGGAAAAGACCTTGGCGGTATTATTTTGTTGGAAGGTGCAGACAGGTATCGGCGATTTGCACTAGAACAACGGTCGCCTGTACGTGATGGTTTCTATTGGTTTTGACGTTGGAACGCGGGAAAGAACTAATAACCTTTACTTACCGGATAAATAGGCATACAAATACATCATAAAAAATCTATTTTACGCGGAACATCGCCCAACAAGAAGAGAAATTAATTTCTGAAGCAAATTTTCAACATGGCGGGCACTTACGTTAGCCATTGACGAGAAGCTCGCCACTAATTTCACTTTTTTTGCACTGAACTTCTCAGCTCCTTTACAAATAACAACTTTTTCAGTGAGATGAGACTTTAAACTATGCGAAAAAACATTACCTACGTATTTTGCCGATTAATCCACATAAGAATCACGAAAAATACGAAGCCACAAAACACTCACTCCACTTTGCACGAACTCGCTTTACAAGCTTTGGTCGACTACCGTGATGGCGGCTATGTGCGTATGCTCCGCCTGGAAGACATGAAATCCTCTCGAAATTTGCTAAAAATTGCCTCGAAATTATAAAAATACTGGCAAAACTGCGTTTTAAATACGAATCCTTATTAAGTTGGGTCCTAAAATGTGAATTTTACCATAATTCGATTTGGATGGACGTAGATTATAAAATAATGGCTGTTTGAGGTCACGTAAATGGCCTCTTTTTTCGGGAAACTTTTACCACAAATTTATGAACGAAATATCACCTGCCGTACCAGTTTTTTCGATGGAATTTCAGCAATTTTTTCTTAAGTTTTCTGTGCCCCTTTTTCCAAGATTTTCCTCTCAAATTTGCTCCTTGACTTGATTGTTTGCAAATCATTTGTTTTAATATGTCGTTTTGGGGATTTTATATCGTTACAAAATAAAAAAGATTTTGAATTGCATTGGAAACTCTAATGGATTTTATTAATTTAGCCAATATTTCGTAAAGTTACGAAATAGAAAATTTCTGTAAAACACGGAAATCCCCACGTCCTCAAAAGGTTTTCAGCCGAAAAATCGTTTGCGCATTCATAGCGTTTTGTTTGACAGGCGCCTGCGCGTTGACAATTGTTTGACATAAGTCGACACGATCCCAAAGAGCCGGGACGTTTAAAAATATACAGGGTTCGACAAAATAATAGTTATTTCAACTATATTGTGAATAGTCCACAACACTTACTATTTGTTTCTAAATATTTTATTTTAGTTCATGTTATATAACATAGCTTCTTTAAATTTAGTATTTGGGAGTTAAATCAGATGTTTTTTAATCCACTAACATCATATTATCCTTGTAAGAGAAGTTAGGATGTAAATAAATATATTTTTAATTTGACACTAAATAAATATAAAAGACGTTAATAAAACGATATTAATACCTTTTGTAGATCCAAGAATATATCCTAATATGTACACGCGGATTTCCAAATATCGGAACTGCAATTCGCGTTGAAACTACTTCGGTTCTCGAACGACTAAAGGCAAAATTATTCTAAAAATATTGATTCATATTTAAATTTGTTCGGAATAACATTTTATTGCAGCATCCTTCTTAATGATAATCCCTATAGAAATGTACAAGTCACTTAAGAGCCACATTATAAATTGTAAACTTGTGGGGTAGGTAGTTAAATCGTTTTTAATGTCATTATAAGATGTTTTATTGCAGTAACCAATTTGTGTGTGGCACCAACAAAAATATTTATATTGTCTGGACATGTTCTTAAAATAATTCTAGATGTTAAAATTGTTTTGCTGATGTCGGACAGAAGCAAAAGAGGACCATAATCATATAATAGAAACAGGGGTTCGGTAGGCATTCCCTAGCACATTCATATATTTTTTCCACCTAGCCTAAGATATAAGTTCCGTTAATTTTCGTTCGTGTAAAATAAATACCCATTTAATATTGTTAATGGGGTATTTAACAATAATTATGAATAGCTATTACGTAAACGAAAACGATCAGTCTATATCCAATATTCAGGGGGACAGAGCGCAGGTAAATATTCATGAGTCATGACTAAAAATTAGCACCCTTTATTTTGCCTACCCTAAAACCGATCCCGGGCTAAATGTCATGAAGCAGACATCTGTGCACCACAATTTATAATCTACCTGGAATGTTTAAACCCAGACTTTTTAAGAACGTTAATAATACATTATATAGGGTGCGTCATCCAATTTACTAATTCGTAATACACATGTAATTATGTTGGCTTCTTCTTGACATAGATTTGTAAATTTTACTTGAATTTCTATTAAATTGATATTTTTTCATAGCATATATAAAAATATTACAATTATTAAGATAATGCTCCGAGAGAAAAATCTGTAGGTATAGTTTATCCAAAGTCAGTTTGATATCATAAAAAAATAAATGTATTCTAATATATAAGTACCGATCAAAATACAATACTCCTCCAATACTCGTTACACATATATAATGATAACTGATAGATACTGAAACTATAGATTTTCGCCATTAGTTGACCAATATGACAACAGTGGTTGACCAATGTGGATTTTTTTTAAATTAAAGCTGATTATTCATATATGTGTTATTACTTTATACTTAGTATTTATATATTTTTTAATTTTCACGTACAAAAAGAAAAATTAAATAAAACATTTAAGGCCCAGCCGTCATGCTAGCAAAAAAACAGCACAAATTCGAAGATTCTTCAGGAGTTTGTTAAGTATGTCTTAAAACTAAAAAGGCCCTATATTAACAGATCTCTAAGTACCTTTTCTAAATAAGTTATGACTTACTTATGTTCTTAAGTATATTTATATTTTGTTTAACTTAACACTTACCACTTCTAAATAAATCAGTCGTAAGTTTTCATGTATTTAAGAGTTATCTAGGTGAACTAAAAAACTCTTAAGGGAGAACTGCACACAAAAAGTGAAAAACCAGCGACAAGGTCTAGTCAAGTTTAAAGTAAGATGAAAAGGTACCTACGTATTAGAAAAAACTTCCTGCACGCCCGACCTCAAAAAATGTGTTATATATAGGCAATTTAAATTACATTTCGTTTAAAAATGGGTTCAAAAGGGTTCACGCGCTGCAGAAATACAAAGACATGAGTACGATTTACCATTTCAAATTTTGCAGTTACGTAGACAAACGATCAATGCAAGGCGGTAAAGAGCCATTTTGTGGAAAAAAAATTATATGCGACGGCACTTGCGTCAAAAAGTGGTCAAAAAATGATCGAAAATGGACAAATCTACTTCTATTTTATAACTCTAGATTTGAATTTTTGAAATATAATGTTGCGATTTGTGAAATATAATGTTGCGGAAGCGAAAGGGTAACTTTTATTAACAAAAGAGAAATGGTAGTTACATTTTAATATAAAAATGCACTTTGTGACATATTTACTGAATATACCTGTGTTATAATAATTTATAATTACGTAAAAGATCGTTTACATCTCAATTTTATTTCTGCTCGTAGAAATTTATCGTAATAATCGATATTTTAGGAATATAAAACACAGGTGTCTCCAAAATTCATGCAAAACTGGAAAATATCTTGAAATGTTTTGGTTTTACCGCAAGATTATTTCTTATCCAAATGAATGTTTGCTTTAGCTATGAGAAGTCAAAAGATCTAAAAGTAATTAAATACACTAAAAAATTTTGTGAATAAGATTTTGAATGTTTATCCAGACAAACCAATAAAATATTTATAAATGAAATATTTATGGAGTGTGCTTATAAGGTGAATATTTCTTAAGATGTATTTTTAACTGAACATCTTAAAACCAATTATTGATAATAACCTCATGAAGTCTGCATACAAGGCATTTATATATTAATACTTGATATACTTATGAGAATATTTATGAATTCTCACTAGTATGCGCATAAATAGAAGTCTTAAAACTTATTAGATTTAACAGAATTTTCAAGAGAAGAAAGCTTTAAGGTAATGTTTATGTAGAAGCTCTCAGAAAGTTAGATTGAAAATAAAACCACTTGAGTTAAATAGTTTTATGATAAATGTCTTGAAGGCAATTTTTTTAAGTAAATATTGATTTGAACTAAAATTTCCCATTTTTAGGATATTGGTGAAACCATAAGATTTTATCAACGCCATAATAAAACTACTTTTAAGCAAATTAAAAACAAATAAGATTTTATAATGTTTCTGGGGCGTGAAGTGAACATTTTTCATAATTTTCAATGTCGCATCAAAAGTTTAACGCATTTTAGAGGGAAATAAACCCTATTAAGATATATAAGATGGCAACGTTGTACTATGCCTGCCGTACTTCTTAACTACTTGAAGACTTGAAGAATTTGATTTGATTTCAGTCGTTTTTATTGACTTTGCAATTTAATCGAACATTTTAGAAACTCCACATGTTCAGTTTCTTTGTTGTGAGATTGTGTTGGGGGAAGTTCTGGGTTTTCTGAAACGATTCATTTAAGGAATAAATGGGGGGCATTTAGGCGCTAATCTTCTTTAGAGGCAAATATCAGAAGTTTCGTCTGATTATTGATTCCATTTTTTTAACTGGAATTAGTTTTATCGTGATAGGTTAGTTATTATAGGATTATTATTAGAAGTCGATTTTGTGTCTATCTGTTGGAAGATTTAAAAGGTGAAATATAGCCAATATAATACGACCAAAAATATATACCAAGCTGACAAAGAAGTGATTTGTAAGTATCCTCACAGCATCAAGTGTTGGTATATGGAGGACACTTTTTATAGTTTTCAGGTGTAATTTGTTTAAAAACTATATAGAGCTGCCTATGAATTTCGACGGGCCTTCCTCGTAATCAATAAAACTTCCTCAGTTATTATCAAATATTCCTGTATGCAGATATGTTCATTGTATTGTAATGTGAAAACTGAAAGCATAAATACTAGCAGAAGTCGTTTTTACTTCGAATAGACAATCGAACAAATGGAAAATATAAGAGATAGCTTCAAATAAAAATGTTGCTCTCATTCGTTAGATTTGTGATCGATTGAGAGATATCCGCAGATAGGGATACCGAGGATCAATAGCTTCTATGAGGAGTTAGACAAAAGGAAAATGCAGGGTGAAGCTAATTTATATATACGATACAGAAATGGAATTCCATTTATTACTAAAATAAAGAGTGTGGAACCTAATACTGGTGAGGTTCCAGATAAATCAATTTCATCAAAAAACGATTAAATAAATTGAATTTTTAATGCCAAAATGTTGGTGGCATGCGCACCAAACTCAATGAATCATTGTAGGGGGTGAGACTCGGTGACTACACAATCATAGTTTTAGTTGAAGCAAGGCTTAATGAGAGTTTCTTGACCAATGAGGTGAATATTCCAGGATACAACATATATCGCTGTAGTAAAACTAGCGATAAACCTATATATAGCTGTGTCTGATGAGGTTGTGTCTGGGACAAATTGATAGTGTTGAACAGTTATTTGTGGAGGTTAAGGTTAATAATTATTCAGTTATTATTGGTGGCATCTACTGATAAATAAGATCTTCATTGTGCTTCTATAAGAGAGATTCATGAAAAACGTCCATGCTCTATCTACTATATTTTTGGTGATTTTAATTTACCGGGAGCTGCCCATCTGCTGGGTGAGACTTATTCTTTTTTAAATATGTATCAAATAAATAAAGTTCCTAATAACCGCAAAGTATTTTTAGATTTAGTTTTCTCTAATATGTTAAATGTTAATGTACTTGCCGCATGGGATAATATTTTTCCTAACAGTGTGCACCATATTGCATATTGCTTTAATATCTCTGTTGATTATAGGCCTTTTTCATTCGATGAATGTTACTATGATTTTAGGATGGCAAATTTGTATGCCATAAATGATCGTCTAGTTTCTGTTGATTGGGACTTTCTTTTTCTTTTTCGGTCGTTTCAGTGTCTAATTATGCTTTTGAGCAAACACTGGATATTTCAATTCAAGGTTTTACTCTTTCAGATGTGTTTTCTAATATTGATGAACCCCATTATAAGTTGTCCTGTGGCCCTGACCACGTAGTAAGCCTTTGCAACTATTGTTTAACTTCTCTATAAAGTCCTCTTCATTTCCTGATTTATGGAAGCGAAGCTTTATTATTCCTGTTTTCAAAAGTGGCAATTCGGAAGATATCAAAAATTACAGGGGAATATGTAACCAATGTGCTATTGCTAAGTTGTTTGATAGTTTGTTCTTTGATCACCTCTCTTGGAAGTGCAGGGGCTTGATTGTTGATGGTCAGTCTGGATTAACTAATGGCAGATCCACCACAAGTAATTTGGTAAAGTACAAGGTTCAGTTATTGAAGGCGTTGGAGGAGGATCCCAAGTTGATGCTATGTACACCGACTTCTCCAAGGCCTTCAACCAGGTCAGTTTTGACCTATTGTTGGCAAAGCTGGGCGGTATGGGCTTTCATCCCATCTGGTATCATGGTTGAGGAGTTTTCTGACTGGAAGGGTGCAAAGTGTAAAAATTAACAACTTTATCTCCAAATCAATTGATGTTCTCTCGGGTGTTCCCCAGAGATCCCACTGTGCCCCCCTACTGTTCAATCTGTTTGTCAATGATATAATGAAAGTTATCAAATTTTCATCAGTTGGAAGATTCAGTGGCCCTACATGCTTTGTATGAATGGACAATAATTAATAATTTATCACTCAATGTTAGTAAATGCTGTTACATAACTTTCCGGAAGGGTTCTAAGAGCTTTGAATCCACATACATCATTAATGGTGACCATCTCAAGTATGTTGATATTATAAGACCTTCTCTTAAAGGTCAGAAAATGTTGGGTTTTGTATATAGAAATAGCATGAATCTGTCTGTGGTTGTCATTGAAAATGTTGGGTTTTGTATATAATATTTGAAATAGCATGAATCTGTGTGTGGATGTGATGTAGGACTCATAAATTGGTTGGTTTAATGATTATCATCAATGAGTATGCTGCAAAGCAGTGGTCTGATTCTCTTGAATATTTGACGCGTTGTTCGATTTGTGCTTTATCTTCAAACTCGTTAATGGTTTTTGTCCCCACCTTCTCTCGAAAATTTGTTTAAATGTTCCCAACCGTCGATTCTCTTTGAAAATTGGTGTAATCGATCCATTTGGGTGCACACTAGTTGCTTTTAAAAATAGAGTTTTAAATGTGATTTTGTTATTTTAAGTTATATTTATTCCGATTTTGTATTGTTCTTGCCATCCATAGTATATTATAGATATGAATAGTTATTATAAAATGGGGTATCCCGTAAATTTAATAAAAATTTAAAATAACAGTAAAATGAGTTAGTGCAACCGCATACCCAGTTAGCTAAATCGTACAGACTTTTACGAAAGTTTCAATGAACCTCTTTATTTTTGTCTTTACTAGTTTGTCATATACTAAGTTCTGGCAAATTGCGACCACTTACCTTAAATTCGGTTATTTTCTCAAAATTAAGTTCGTTAGCACTCTTTAGTTGTTTAATTTTTTGCACTACCGACATTTTCTTTCATCTACATTTACAACTCTAACAGACCACCTTGAAATTGGTTCATTTTTGTAAAATTAAATTCATAAGCACTTTTTAGCTGTTTATTTTTTTGCACTAGTCAATATCAACATTTTATTTCCTGTATATTTCCGACTCACACATGGATCATAAAAATAAATATATTACAAAAACAGTATATAGATCAATTTTCATCCATTAAAAACGTCCGAAACAATATCGAGTTAAAATATCGACCACGCGACCTCTGAACAACTGAACTTCCGCATGCCGACGTGATGACGCAACCGATCGTTCGAATTATGAAAAGAGACCGTCTGATGAAGCAAATTTATTTTCTGAAATATTTTTGGGGGGCCATTGACCAAATGACCCTATGGAAGAGCTGCTGATTATAACCACATATTCGAATAAAAGTTCCTTTATTTTTACAATCAGCATATTCCACCATATTTTCATCTTTTTTTTTGAAATTATATATAATAGAAGCAGATATTATATTATTAACTACTAGAAGTATATAAATTCCGAGCTCTGTTGCGTAGTTTGAAAATTGGTTAAGGGCTAGAGAGTGTCTAAGTGTCTGCCAACATTAATTTATTGCTGACACAATTGCCAAATCTTTCATGTTTTGCTTAGAATATAGACTCGGAATTTGGTTACAGCAAAAACTAACCAGTCCTATCCTAATCTGCATTTTTGTTAATTATAACTTTTGTCAAAAAAATCATAAAAAAAGGAATCTGCCTGAATGGATATTCAAACACATATGAGCCGCATTCAAAGCCTATAGTATGTCACCGCCGAGCCAGGAAGCCCATGATGAACATTCTAGAAAACTTATTCGTACTCCACCCAAACAAACTACAAACCAATAAAAAGCTAAAACAAATAATGCCAGACGAGGATGTGTTTATATTTACATATATAGAAAAAACGGCAATACACGACAAATTCATTTATTAAGAAGTCCGGGAATAACAGTGTCCTTCATGTAGAACTGCTATTTTTATTAATTCATGTCATTATTTATACAACACATAAAAAAACTTATATCATTTATTTACAAAGGTACACCAACTTAAAACTAACACTAGATAACACCCCAGACTTCTTCAAAAGCCGAACATAATTTTGTACAAGTCAAAGCTGCCGAAAGGGGATAGTTGCTAATAGAAATAGTGTCTTCCACATAGTCCACATTCAAACTGCCCCTCGCCATAGCGCCTACAACCATCACTATGGGATCTTCATTGTCAGGAACCAATTCTTTACAGTTCTTTACTACCTTTGATGAAAATGACATGGCGATTTTCCTCACGCCCACTGGGAGATGATCAGATATCGGGTTCTTAATCACTTTTAAAAGCTTGGGGCCTCCTTCTGCTCTTATAGAGTACTTGTGTAATAACTGGACTGTAATAAAACAAATATATATAAACATATTTAGTAATTAGATTGTTTTTAATTCTTAATCTGTCTTTTCACTTTTTTCTTCAACCAATCCTTAAAAATATTGGTTGAATTTATTTATTTATATACGGTCAAAACCCATTTTAGAAAGAATACAGATAGACATTAAATCAAAAACAGTAACTAATAAAAATTATCAATATGAATAAAAATAAATTTAAAAAAAATTATAGGAAAGTATATAAATAAAAATCAACATTAACCAGACAACTTAAAGAACATATTTAAACAGTTCCCTATTAAAATGATGAGATTTGCACCATAGCTTGTTCTATGAAAAGGTTTGTGAAATGTGTAAGATGAACGTGAGAATCTACCAGGAACATTGAGAGCAATCCAGGACATGAAAAGATTAGTTTAATATCTTGTGGAACATTGTTGGGTCATGGCATATCTTCTTGTAGAAAAGGTTCTTAGATATAAGGATAACATAATCGATTTCTTTGTCGTTGAAGAATTTAATTTTTACATTTTAGAAAATTTTTTCTACATGCTCAAGTGTTGTAGCATGACATGCATAGTGAGGATTCCACACAGGAGGTGTACTCTAAAACTGGTTGAACTAATACACAGTAGGGCATTCTCGCAAAAGAAAGAAGAGAGATCCTAATGTTCAGTGCTTGATAAAGCCAAGCATTCTAAAGGACATATTTTCATGTAAAACAAAGATTAAGTAAGCATCAATTTATTTGTTTATTTATTTAACAGTATCAACAGCATTCAAGCCAATTACAGATACCTTATATATATATATATATATATATATATATATATATATATATATATATATATATATATATTTAAAAAAAAATGTAATAGTAAAACATCCAAAAGGTGTCTAATTTTTGCTGATGATTTAAAATTGTTTATGGCAGTTAGTACAATTTATGATGCAGAAATGTTACAGAATGATCTATTGGAAATTGTTTCATAGTGTAACAAAAACTTATTATATTTAAATACCCATACCTTTATTAGGTCTAAAACGCCCTTTTAATATAATTACCATATTAGGAAATCAAGCGCAAAAGACTTGGGTGTTCTTGTTAACAACAAATTATAATTTGGTCAACATATTTAAACTATTGTAACTAAGGCAATGAGAATGTTTAGATTTGTACTTTGCAATAGCTTAGATCTGTCAATTTCTACCCTGAGATTGTTATATTTAGCATTAGTTAGATCAAATCTTGAGTATGCATGTTTGATTTGCAACCCATACTAGAATAAGTATACTGTATTGGTTGAAAAAAAAAAGAAAAAAGAATACATTTTTACATAGGTTAGCTTATACATATGAAATAGTTATGAAACATATGATTACCGTTGAAGATACTTAAAAATTGTAACCCTAGAAAGTCATAGGAAATTTTTTCGTTAACTTATTTATTTAAAATTCTAAAAGGTAAAGTAGATTGATTTTGTTTTTTGTAAAAAGGGGTTGTTTTCCCCTTAATATGTAAATAAATAAACAAAATACAGATAAAAAACAAAATACAAAAAGCCTGACTGGAGTGTGCACTAACCTTTATTGGTACCATATCTGTTTGAGGACGTACCATAATATTTACATTTGTATATAGGATTAAGAAACAAAAACTGTGGCTGACTAAAGGATTGAAAATATCTGCAGCTAATCTTCGTTGTCTTAACTATATTAAAAAATATTCTGATAATTTAGGTTTTATTTCATATTGCAATAGATATCGTAGGATTTACCGTAGACTAGTAAATGCTGCAAAAAATTAATATTATGAAAACTGACTTTCATGTGCTAAGAACAAACAGAAAGAGAGTTGGTGCATTATTAACGAATTGCAAAACAAATCTGGTAGGTCTGGTTCTTATAGTGACATTGATCCAGATACATTAAACAGTTTTTATTGCAGGAAAATTGGTCCAGAATTTGGCTGTAGGAGTTGATCCTCTCTCTTATTTGAAAGATTTATCTGTGCCTGGTTCTTTTTATTTTTTCCCCACACATAACCAGGAGATTAGAGAGACTCTTCTTAATACAAAAAACAAGAAAGCTTGTGGAGATGACGAGATTTCAGCTGAAGTTCTCTTAAAGTTGCCGGAAAGTGCTTTGGATGCCCTCGCTTTTGCAATTAATGATTCCTGGTCTAAAGGAGTTTTTGCTTCATGCCTAAAATCAGCAATAGTGATTCCCTCGCATAAGGGCGGGGATCTCAGTGAGCCCTCGAAAAAGGTTATTAAGAAAGTTGCTAAGAAGAGATTGTGTGAGTATCTTGAGAAATTTCATTTACTGACTGTGAATCAGTTTGGATTTCAAAATGCAAAAGGGGCGCATGATGCAATTTTTGGTTTTCTCAAGGGTGTCTACACTAACATTAATCACGGAGAGGCAGTGGCAGTGGTTTTCTGTGATCTCACAAAAAACTTTTGTTTGTGTCGATCACAGAATATTGCTGTCTAAGCTCGAGTTGTATGGTTTCAGGGGCTAGGCACTGTTGTGGTTTTCTTCATACCTTTCAGGTCGAAGCCAATCTGTCACTACTTCCGAAAGGCGATCTTCGTCATTGAGCATAAATTGTGGGGTTCCGCAAGGGTCTGTTTTGGGTCCTCTCTTGTTCTTGATTTATATTAATGATCAGTAGGAAAATTTACCCTATTTGCAGACGACACCTCGATTGTTTGGCATAATAAAGAGATTGCTCAGCTAAGGAAAATTATAACTCACAACTTCCTAGAGGTTAAAAGATGGTGTGATTCAAACTGACTTTCCTTCAACTTGACGAAAACTAATGTTGTTGGTTTTAGGTGTGACATGGAGAACTTGCAATTGGACAGTCTTACAATCCTTGACAGCCATGTGACAAGGTTTTTGGGGGTTTTTGTTGATAAAAATTTACATTTCGACGATCACATTTTAAATTTGATCAAGAAACTCTCTTCTGGCTGCTTTGCAATCAGAATTGCAAGAATTGAACTTGGAATGGCAGTGGCGCGTACAGTTTACTTTGCCTTATTTGAATCGCACCTCAGATTTTGGACTCCATTCTGGGGTTTTAGTATTCAATATCTGTTAAACATCTTGTTTGTGCTGCAGAAGAAAGTTGTTCGCTTTATTGCTGGTGTGGCTCTAAGAGAATGCTGCAGACCTCATTTTCTGTTACAAAAAATCCTAACTCTTAACTTTTTATTTATCCTCGAAACAGCATGTCTAATCTTTAAATACCAAAAAAATATACAGCGTTCTGCTGGTCAACGAAACACCAGACAAGCTTAGGATTTGCCTTTGCCAGTGCCTACTTCTGCTTTGACTAAGAATTCTTTGATTTATGAGAGCAGAGAGCTTTTTAACCACTTGCCAAGTAGCCTTAGAACAATTGGGTCATTAAAACAATTTAAAAGAAGTCTTAAAAAAGTATTGCTAGGCAAAGCCTACTATAACCTTGCCTAATTTTATGCTGACCCTATTGCCTAATCTGTCTGTTTGTATATGTTATCTATCTTATGTCCTTTTTTCAGCTGTACTGTTTTGCACATACTTGTATTTACTATGTTTGTATTTTATATTGTTTAGCTTGTTTAATGTTTTAAGATTTTTTTGTATACTATTAGACTTTATATTATTTTGTAGTATGCTTTGTCAATGGAAATTGCATTTCCTCGATAATAAAGTATTTTGAGTTTGAGTATCTTAGTCAAAATTGTAAAAAATTGGTTCAAAATTAATGGAATTCAATTAAAAAATAAACCTAAATAAATACACCTCAGAGTATGCTTACCCATTAAAAAGGCAAATCTCTTAAAAGTCCTAGGAACCCTTGTTTGTGGGTTAATTTCTATAAGTACATTATTGCTAGTATGTACGTAAACCTGCAGTAGACCAGCCCTATTGAGGGGGCTATCAAATAGCATGAGCAAACACTGATGAGTGATATCTGGGCGACAGGTACTCACATCTCGGTTGTTCTTTTTTAAAATATGGGTATGATCATCACAGTTCAGGAGTTCAAATCTCTGGCCTACCTATCAACAAAAATATTTATGATTTACGGTATTCAGATATTTCCTTTAAAGTGTGGCGACAATAATGTACCTTGACTGTCTCTAGTTGTGCATCTTCTAAAATTATAATCAGACGTTTTTCTTGGTTTTTCAAATGGGAAGTTACCAGGTGTTTCGGCACTGGGTCAAATTCATAGTCGTCGTTTTTCGATTCGTTTTTCCTTTTTTTACCCATTATTTTCAACAAAATCAGCAAGAAAACCGAATTGTAAATAAATACAGAACGACTTAACCTCAATCAGAATGTAAACAATGCAACGTGGACAGAGATATTTTTTATATTTATGGGAAATGAGATTTCTTTTTCTGGAAGAGTACTCATATTTCCGCGGCAAAATAAATTTTCAGATTATCGAGCTAAAAAATAAAAAACCACAGACGTATTTTAGCATATAATATTTCGACAATGGAAATCTGTAATATGAAAAGATCCAGATATAAATGAACCAATAAGAATCGAGAGCCTCGTCCCGCCAAAATTTTAAAATTTGTGGCAGAGAAATCATGACTTCCTTGAATTTCTCAGGTTGCCGCGGAAAACGGAAACAACCGTAAACAATTTTTGTTAGTAAATAAAAAAATTAACGAAAAAACCCAAAAAAATTGTGTGTGCGTGTAGTGGTGTAAGCAGAAGATTTAAAATAAGCGAAAAAACGACATGAACAACATTCCGCCGCAAGGAGTGATGTTCCCAATGGGATCGCTCTATGTGGGTGATTTGCATCCGGATGTCACCGAGGCAATGCTGTATGAAAAGTTCTCAACAGCGGGACAGGTTGTTTATTTTTACCAAAATAATTATTATTTACAACTTTAGGTACACTCCCTGGTAGCTACAGAATAACTTTATAAAACTCCATACATACATAATATGGATATTTACATTTAAGAGGCTTTTTTAATCTCAAGAAACCTTAACTTTTATTGATAGATCAATTAGTATTAGACAAATAGCATTAAATATTTCACTAAACTGTGCCCATAATTGACCTGAGTTGATATCCATAGGTACTCTCTCTTCGAATATGCCGTGACTCCAGAACAAAACAGTCCCTCGGTTATGGCTATGTCAATTTCAACAGCCCTCAGGATGCAGAAAGGGCTCTGGACACAATGAACTTTGACCCTTTAAAAGGCAAACCCATCAGGATAATGTGGTGTCAGAGAGATCCATCTCTGAGGAAGTCGGGCATTGGGAATGTCTTTATAAAGAACCTTGACAAAAATATAGACAACAAGGCTATGTATGATACATTTTCGGCATTTGGCAATATTCTTAGCTGTAAGGTGGCTCTAGACGAGGATGGGTATTCGAAAGGATATGGATTTGTGCACTTTGAAAGCGAGGACATTGCTAATAGAGCGATAGAAAAGGTATTATTTAGATTAAGGATGACGAGTACTAGATATGATTATTTAAGATGCTCAGGTGTAAATAATTCTTTTTTATATCAAATAATTAAGTACATCAAATAATTTTAAGAACACAATTTCATTTTATTTCAGTAAGTTACTGAAAGTTGTGCAATATTTGGTTTTATGTCCTTAAATCTGGTTGGTCTGATTTAAATAAATAGATTTTTGACTTCTTAAAAAATGCCAAGCGTTTGTTATTGTTCTTTATTAATTCTATATGTTTGTAATAAATTTCTATATTTGCCATATAGGTAGATCAATAGAACTCTAGTTTCCAGTAATATTCAAACGTCTTGACAATTTTTTTTCCCAGAATTTCATGTTTTTACAAATAGGATTTATAAACTTATTTACATCCTTATCACCCACCAAAACATCCATGTAGATCAATAGAACTCTAGTTTCTAGCAATATTAAGACATCTTATTGACAATTTTTTCTTTAGAATTTAATATTTTATATAATATATATTCACCACTTTGGTATGGTGGATTGGAGATGTGGTGAGATGATCATTCAAAATCAACCAGTGCTGGGTCCATCGAACATGGGATTTAAAAACAGTTTGTATTTAATTTTTGTTGGTTTTCTTCATTAATTCTGTATGTTTGTAATACATTTCTATATTTGCCATATAGGTCAACAGAACGTTTGTACCCATATTCACCCATCTCGGCAATTTCTCACAATTTCAGTTTTTCTGCAAGTGGGATTTATAAACTTATTCACACTTGTAAATTTTATTGTTACAAAAGAAACTGTGTGCAACTAACAGTGATTTTAAAAAAAATTAATAATTTGTGGATAAATTGCCTTTATTTTGACATTTCTCCTAATTCCTTAATCATCCACCAAATCAACCAAAGCAGGTGGAAATTTTGAATGCATGGTAACCTTACCACAAACAGTATATGAATATAAAAAAACTCTGACTGGTGGCATCAGAAATCAACTAGCATAAATATAAAAATACTTTAGTGGGATTAAGGTGCCTCTGGCAGGTCCAGCATCGAATATAAACCCCCCCTTAGTCCATGGCTGAATGGTGCGAGGGAAATTCTTTGAAGCTTAATGCTGACAAAACTGGTCTCTTGACTTTTGCCAAGAGGAGTACCCAGGAATCATTACTTGTCAGACTTAAACAAAAATCTATCTCAATGTCTGACTCAGTGCGGTTTTTGGGAGTGGACCTAGATCAGTGCTTGGCCTGGGGAGCTCACATTGAGTCTCTGGCCTCAAGATTGAGTAGTACATGTGCTATGATCCGTAGATTAAGACTCATCATATCTCTTAAGCCTATTCGTGAATATTATTTTGCCCATATTCAGTCAGTTATGTCCTATGGAATCTGCTTTTGGGGCTCCTCCAAGGATGCCAATAGAATCTTCATCATTCAAAAAAGAATAATTAGATGTATTCTTGGTTTACCACCGAGAACATCCTGCAGAGAACATTTTAAGGAGTTAAACATTTTGACCGTACCATCCTTGTATTATCTATCTTTGGTAATGCTTGTCAGAAAACAACCTGGACATTGTAACTAGAGAACGCAATGAACTGAGCGTGCCTGCACATAGCTCCTCATTTTATAGAAATGGCCCATATTACATGGCCGTTAGTGCATATCGATCACTACCAAAACACATAAAAAGCTTAAATAGTGTCAAAATTTTCAGAAAATCTGTGATACAATATGCTAAGTCGAAATGTTTTTATTCCTTCAATTTTTAAAATGTTATTTATTTATTCATTAATTTAATTTTAAAATGTTTTGTCAAAATCATATTTTATTATCTGTTCGTTTGATCATTGAATGTCTATTTAAAATATGTATTATATATTAATGTTGTTATGCAACATATATACTTTCTTGTGCGACGTTGCCTTGTCCTTTGTGATTTAGCTGGCAATAAAGGATGTTTATTATTATTATTATTATTATTAATATTATTATTATTATTATTATTATTATTATTATTATTAAATATCCCAAAGCCGGTGGAAATTTTTAATTTATGAGGGCACACCACAAATATTTTATAAATATAAAAACACTGACTGGTGGCATCCAGAAATCAACCAGCATAAATATAAAAACACTAATGGAATTATATGTTGCCTCTGGTGGATCTACCATCGAATATAAAAATATGCTCATGGATTCGAATTGGTTTATTTTGTTATTAAAATCGTCATGCAATATTCTTCTCAGAGAGGTATCCCTAATTTGAAAAATTTGGGAATGTCTTCCTGCAGATTGCTTAGGACTTCTCAATACTGCTATGCGTACTCTTTCAATGTTTTCAATAGTTCTTATTGATTTTGGCCTACCTGTAGGTTTCTGCTATTGGGCTGATGTGGTTCTTCTAGATTGTGCAACTCGTTATAAATTTGAATTCCGACAGGGAGAATTTATATCGAAATGGGTGCAAAATTGTTGCTGTGTATGACTAAAAGATTCATTTTTTTTTTAAGATAACTTGCAACACAAAATGCACGCTGTTCATGTATTGCATATTGAATGAAATTGATGATGAATGAATGTATTGAAAAAAACATGTTTGACTTTGTTATCAAACAAGACCCAGAAGTTTATTTCTTTACTTGGGATTCTTTCCTTCATACTTTCTTTTTGTAGTTGGAATTGTTTAATAAATTAAATTTTTAACAAAGTCCTTGTCAAGTCAGGGGATCTAGAAGGCCATGCAATCAGTTGTCCTCTTCCTGTCCAGCGTACTTGAAATTGTTTATTAAAGAATGCATAAAAGTCAGCCCTATTGGGTGCACTGGGGCACTGTCATGCATAAACTAAAAAATAATATAAAATAATAATAATAATAAATTTTCCCTCAAAAACTGAGATATTGGTGTGCAGTAAGCCTTTCTTCATAAAAATGCGGACCAATGACAAAATTTCCAACAATTCCTCCCTAGACATTAAGAGACCATTTATTTTTATTAGTTGTGTGAATATAGTGAGGATGAAAATTATGTCTATTGACATATCCATTTTTGTGGAATGTTGCTTCGTCAGTAAATAACACATAGTTGACAGTGACAAAAATCTAGTCGCCTGTGATAATCATCCTGACACAATTCTTGAAGGAGTTGAATCTGGTTTGTGTGTGGTGTTGTTGTTTTTTTTTTAGAATCCGTAGAACAGTGGTTTTACTTACATCTGTTTGTCTTGCAATTCTTCTTGAGCAAATATGTGGGTCTCTATTTGGACCCTCTTTCGTTTCTCCCTCCTTCAAAAAATTTAGCTGATAGCTTTTTCTTAAGTCCCGTTAGCAACACTGAACTACTGAAGGTAATACATAATATCAAAAGTAAATCTTCGTGTAGCACTGATGGCCTATCAATTAGAATATTCCTGAACTTGCCACTCCCAGTCATAGAGGCCCTTACAACATTAATAAATGAGTCCTTTATAAAAGGTGTATTCCCTGATTGCCTTAAAACAGCTATAATTATTCCACTTCATAAAGGCGGCGAAAAAACTAACTCTTGCAATTATCGCCCAATTGCACTACTACCAGTGCTATCAAAAATCATCGAAAGGCTACTGAAGAACCGTCTTATGCCATTTCTCCTGAAACATCAGATAATATCCCTGGAGCAGTTCGGATTTCTACCCAACAAGTGCACCAATGACGCCATGTTCACGTTGCTTAGAGGCGTCTACTTATCTCTCAATAACAACCACCCAACTGCCTCAGTTTTTTGTGACTATGCGAAAGCCTTTGATTGTGTTAGTCATGAAATTCTGATAAACAAACTAAATTTTTATGGAATTCGTGGTACTTCTTTAAATTGGTTCAAATCTTATCTTGGAAAAAGGCAACAACTTGTAAGGGCTAATGGTTCCGATTCTGATTGTAAGTTGATTACAAGTGGAGTCCCTCAAGGTTCAGTCTTGGGACCTATTCTTTTTTTGTTATACATTAATGATATCACGAACCTTAAAATTAATGGAAGAATCTCCCTTTTTGCTGATGACACAAGCATAACATGGAGTGATTTTGATACAACGTCTTTACACTCTAGTATCTCCAAAGACTTTGTTATAATTAAGGCTTGGTCCGATTCCAATATGTTTTGTTTTAACGTCGATAAAACGGTGGCGTTATCTTATAAGGGAACTTTACAACCACTTCAGGTACATAACAGCAATATTGAATACGTAGAGTCGGTTAAATTCCTGGGTTTAAATATAAATAGCAACCTAAAATGGTCTAATCATATTGACACCTTAACTAAAAAACTTTCTACCGCCTGCTTCGCCATTCGATCAGTTTCAAAAGAACTAGACGTTCCTTCTGCCAGACTTACTTATTTCTCTTTATTTGAATCCCACCTTCGCTATGGCCTTCCCTTTTGGGGCTGCTGTACCACCGAGCAATTTTGTAGTATTTTTATGCTTCAAAAGAGAGCCATTCGTTATTTTTTTGGTCTAAATAATAGAGCTCACTGCCAATACTATTTCAAAAAACATGAAATATTAACACTTCCTGCATTATTTATTTTGGAAACGGTATGTTTGCTGAGAAAACATATAAACACTCTCCCAGAAAGGCCACAACATGTATACCCTACCAGAAACTCTAGGCATGATATTTATCTTCCCATTCCTTCCACAGAATTAATAAAAAAATCAATTATTTACAACGCCATAAAACTTTACAACAATCTGCCAGTACATTTAAAATCTATCCCTATGCTTGCACAATTTCGAAAAAACACCAAAGCATACCTCATTGAGAGACCATTTTACAGCGTTAATGATTTTTTTTTTCAGTGAGTAAGTCTCTTTAAATTGTCACTAAACTCGCTTGTTTACTTAAATCTTTTGTGAGTCATGTCCTAACTCGTAGCATAGAATTTTGTAAATCATTATATAGGGAAAAGAACTGTCGAACATTCACTTAAAACTTAATTATTTTTGTTAGGTATTGGATTAAAAACAATCTAATTCTTTTTGTATACTACATTCTACACTAGTTCAATATACCTTCTGTTTAACATCACAATTATTTGTATAACTATAATAACATAGAGTTTAAGGTCGCATAGTTGCAATTTTGATTTCAATGTCATCGAAATTATTCACCTCGTACATGTGTGTTTGTTTACTTTTATAAGGTTATCATGATTCATTTACTGTTTGCAATGTTATGTTATATTCTAACGTGTGTTTTACGATTTGGTAAATTGATAATTTACATTTTTAAAAAAAAAGCACTGACCTGTCTAAATTATTTTCGATTAATGTTTTGATATGTCTTATTTTTAGGTATATTTTGCTTTTTCCATAAAATTGTAAAATTTTTCTGCGGCAACAAAGCATACTTTTGTTTGTTTGTTTGTTTGTTCTATAACTTATAAGTTTACTGCTAATTCGTTCTCCTGTTTAAAACAAATTTGACTCTATCAGTTTTCAGGTATTCTACATTTCCCTCCACATAAATCATATCTGGTCTATTAAAATTCATCTTTGCGTCTTACAATAGAAACTGTTTTCAATACAAAACTCAAGCACCAGCATTACTTGACAATTCAAATTTGTATTTTTGACTGTATAATTTTATTTGTAAAAAAAGGCACACTAGATTTTCGAAACAGGGCACAACAACAAATTCAAAGACAGCCAAGATTTGCTGACTTATTTATGTTATTTACTGACGAGGCAACATTCCACTAAAATAAAATTGTGAATAGACATAATTTTCATAATAATGCTACTGAAAAGTGGCCATAAATCTTAAACGACTCTGTATAGACCCCACCAGCCCTAAATTAGGTGAATGCCCAAAATGGGAGGAATCTGAAAATATAATAATATACAGGCCCTTCCATTTAAATTAAATTTGCATCCAGAATTTTTATTTACCATGTATTACGTTATTAAATAATACTAAATAAAAAAAATCATTCATTTATTTGGTGGTTAGTTACTAATATTAGTAATGCGTAGTGTTGGCCGATGTTTATCGATGGTTTTGAAACGTAGATGTTTTGTGGTTCGATGTCCGAAGTTTCACCATCGATGTTAAAGTTGGCAAACATCGATGTCAACATCGATAGTTGTAGTTCGATGTTAGAAGTTTGACGTTGATGGAGATGTAATTCAATTCTTGAAGTTTAAATAGTGTTCCAAAATAAAAAATGTAGTTTCAAAGGAAATTAGGTATTTTTTAGTGTTAGTTTAGATATTAGATAATTTTATTCGAGTTGGCAACGCTGGCAACCCGTGGCCATGAGACAGCCAGGTGTCTTATGTCTAGCTTCGGGGAAATACAGATATATGAGGTTTTTTTTGATTTTAAGTTTTATTTAAGTAGACGTAAAGGAACGACAAGAGTCGTAAAGACGTAACGTGACAAAGTGATAATCTCATATTGTAGTGTGTAATATTATTTTTAATACCTGTATTTTATTTTACATTTATTGAAGTTAAGTGTCAGTTTTGTTGTATGTTACAAAAATTTTATCGTATGTTCTACATTTCTACGTCGCGTATCGTCAATGGCATCGAAGAGGTATAATTTTTAGAAGAGTTTAATTATTTCGTGAAAATATTATTTATTATATATAGAAAAATTGGCTATTTATTTAAGTGCTTGAAAATGCATACCTTAAACAGTGGTAATTTATAATGCGTCTTAACAATCTTAACTCAACCTCGGCAATTAAAAAAAAAATTTCCATACTTAACATGCAAACATCGAATGACATCGATGTTTTTACCACGATGTTTTATCGACATCTATGGTTGCTTTCGATGTCAACATCGATGCTAAACATCGATGGTTTGTATCGATGTCCCAGCACTAGTAATACGTGTTAAAAGAATGAACAGTTTTCAACTATCGATTACAGTCTTCCGGTTCGTCTCGTCGAATGCAGACCTCTGTGTTGATAACATAAGTGGTGCCACGTGTTCGGTTTTGCTGCTTTATTTCGGGGGGAAACGGGAGACTCAACCGCTCAGAGTGGAAACTAACGACCCCGCTAGAAAGGGAGCAGACGCTGTGAACGTGTGAGGCCTAGTTGTTCCTGTATTCTATCCCGTTCGTCTGCCGCAGTTCTACATAGAATATTAGCGTAATGGCCGCTATGTTGCGGGAGTGGGAGGGGTAAGGGGATAGCTTGAAAAAGAGGTTATCTCGTGAGACCAGTAGTACTCTCAAGGGGCATCTAGTGGAAACCAAGATGCATTAGAAAAGTTTTTAAAGAAAGTCAAATTTAAAGATTTTGAAATACACGGGGTGATCGGGAGCTCAGAGCTCGCCATCCGGACATCCCACCGATAACGTCCCCAAACCGGAATAAAGTGTATCTCGCTCCGAGGGTCGCCAGATAAAGCGAGTAAGCTCCAGACGGGGAGCAATCTGGCAAGTTGCGAAGTGCAGTGCCAAAAACATATATTGGAAAGGAAAGGAACTATCTATTAAGGAGCTCCTATCGAATAATTCTGTAGTGTCCACCGCTGCGCTAATTCGTATGACGAAGAGCACCGGGGAATCCCCGATTCGTTAGATACTAGGCTGGATCACTTTCAATTCTCATTTTGTTCTGTAAATGTGTCAAAACTGAAAACTGAAAACGAATTTCATCTGGAGTATGTAGTGCCGTGCGGGAGTCTCAGGAGTTTTGCCCGTGTACGTATTTCTAGAAATTCTAGCAGTGGCGAGATTTCAGAATTTTTGGGGGTGGCAAAGTAAGGTTAAGATTATTATTATTTTTATATTTTTATAAATTCACTATTAAGACTAGTTTGATTATTATTCAGTTATTATCAAGTATGGTCCATTTTGGATTTATGATTATTGGAAAAGAGATTTGGAAATGATTATATAAATAAAAGATCTGTGAAATAACATATTTTTTATGATAAATTCAAGAATCCAGGTATGAACAGATACTAAGAAAAAATAATAAATCACTGACAAAAAAATTGTTTGGAACATATGTTAAGTTTAGGTTTACTGCTAATTCGTTCTCTTGTTTAAAACAAATTTGACTCGATCACTTTTCGTGTATTCTACATTTCCCTCCACATAAATCAAATCGATCATTTCTGGTCTATTAAAATTCGTCTTTGCGTCTTACAATAGAAAATACAATACAAAACTCAAGCACCAGCATTACTTGACAATTCAAATTTGTATTTTTGACAGTATAATTTCATTTGTAAAAAAAGGCACACTAGGTTGTTGAAACAGAGCACAACAACAAATTCAAATAAAGCCAAGATTTGCTGACTTATTTGTGTTATTTACTGATGAGGCAACTTTCTACAAAAATTAAAACGTCAATAGACATAATTTTCATAATAGCGCTACTAAAAAACCTCATTTTACTCGCACAACTAGTCAAAATAGGTGGTCTCTTAACGTCAAATGTACGTCTATAATTTTCGAAAAGTGGCCATAAATCTTAAACGACTCTGTATAGATACCACCAGCCAAAATGGGAGGAATCTGAAAATATATTATACAGGGCCTTCCATTTAAATTAAATTTTGCATCCAGAATTTTTATTTACCATGTATTACGTTATTAAATAATATTAAATAAAAATATCGCAGTTGAAAGAAGACCACATTTGGAAGTTTTTCCCATGCTAAAATGATTTATGTTAACGCATTAAAAGGAATACAGAGCGTCAAATGTACCTGATATTTTCGAAAAGATGCAGTAAATCTTGAATGACTCTGTATAGACCTCACCAACCCTATATAGGATGAATACCCAAAAAGAGAGCAATCTGAAAATAAAACAATATACTGGGTGTAAAAAATTGTAAGTTTGGTTTGTAGTAACTTACCCTCTACCCTGTATAATCGGATATATATTTTAGGTTGTAGCTTTTAGCAGTCTCTACAACTTTCGTATTAATCATATACATTT